>LPNX010058514.1:52205-370282 GCA_001517045.1 Pseudotsuga menziesii
ATTACGAGGGTGGAAATGTGTCTTAAGCTCTGTTTTATTGTATGAAGGTATGATTTTGAAACCAAATGTACATGTCAATAAAAATAAAAACTGAGCTTCATAACCTCATTAAAATCTTTACAATAAGTAGAAAGTAAATTACTTTCTAAGGTAAGGTTTGAGCCAAAAAAAATTGAAATAAGCACAATTCTGTGTAAAATCCTTATTTGGAGATGGTATTGCAAGCTCACCTTGAAATTTTGGTAACTATTAAATTTATGCAACATTGAGTTTGATTATTTTATGTATAGGATGATGGTATGTCTATTTTGCAATGCCATAGGGTTTAGTGGGATTTTATGTGCCAAAAACAGTTAGGGTACTTTTTCCAAAACATTTTTATTTTTCCCTTGTGAGAAGGTATAAGTTTGACACCCTATGATACATCCAAATTTATAGGTCTAAATATAACATTATTACAAGATATACCTAGGTCCATATTCTATCCAATACAGTTGGTAGCGTTTAGATTTTTTTTTAAATTAGATATAATGACTTTAACTAAAACAACTATTTAAGGCTAGTTTTTGGGCGAGTAAAATGCCTAACTTATATAGAGTGCATATATGAAATTGTAGCCACCCAGAAGATGAAATTTGGACACAAGTTACATGCAATTTTTAGGTTGTACTTGAAAATTTGAGATCCTAAAATAATATAGAAACAAATTTTGAGTGAAAATTCAAAGATGACTCATTTAGAAGAGTTAAAGCCTGGAATTAAATATTATTTCTTTTTGGCCTACCAAAGAGATTCGATACCACTTGTAATATACTTCAACCTAGAACTATAGAGAAAAGATATAAAAGATTAAGAGATAATAGATAAAATAGATAGTTATGTTCACTTGTTTCTTCAAGAGGGAATCTTCCAAGAGAAAAGCTCCAAATACAATGTCACTTCTTGACTAAACATTACATATCTCACTACTCTATTTATGGTTATTGAATTAACAAGGTCCCATTATTAATTAGGATCAACCACTTATAGGCCTTTATTTAGTAAAGAATATCCTGTTATATTAACACAGTGTGGTTAACTAACTAATAATGGGCCTTATAGCCTTGTAGAGTCATTAAGTAAGGATTAAGGTAAGGAATAACAAATAGTTAGTTAATGAATATTGCAAATGCTTGGATGCTCAAAAGCTATAAATTCCTAAAGGCCAAGTCAAACATGTAACTAAATGATAAGGGCAATAAAATAGCTAAGTGATCAATGATAAGGCATTAGGGGTTGGGTCATTTTATATTAATCAAATAACGCATAAGATTATAATGGTTAAGAGACAAAGTGTTTCCCTAAGCCAACACGATTAGTGATTATTGTATGTAGAGAGTTATACCCAAAGTCAAATTAAGTGAATAGCATGTTAGGGTTTGCAATGTCTTTAACGTAAATTGGTTCATTAGTCACGGCTATTAGTGCAAGGAGAGTTTCTAGTAGAAATTTGCAATTGAGATGAAGAATCATAGTGAGAGCCACTAGATTTTCTCTACGAAAAAAATAAGATACAAGAAGCTTTTCACTACGACTAAAACAAGATACAAGAAATAATTGTATGGTACGTTTTTATTTTTTATTTATTGAGTCGACGATATTATATCATAAGATCTAAATTCATCTTTCGTAGCAGTCGTTTACAACTCTATTCTCATCTTTACAAAGAAATCCTTCACACGAATTTGAAAGTTTGAAAATTGGACAAGAGGGACGTGATAAAATATTTGCCAACTACAAAAGAGCAAAACAAAGCTACGAAAGGGATTCTTCTTGCAGAAGCAAGCAGCCACAAACAAACAACTGGTCAAACATAAAGCATGGCAGAACGATAACATTGGATCCGCCTCCACCCTTTCCTTCTATCAGAGGTGGTGTCCCATTGATCTGGCAGCCATTAATGGATGACGTCAGTCGACTGCAGGCATCTTATTAAAATACTTTATTTTATTATTATGATGTCTCGTAGCTTTGGCTTCCATTCATTGAGTTTAATGATTGTTATATATTTATATCGATATATAGCCTCCTCCACAGTGACAGATGTTCACAGTGGAATATGGATTAAAAAAGAAAAGGAACATCAACCACTTAAGTGAATCTGTGGAATCTTTGTATATTCAACAAATCTGTAAGTGCAAACCTTCAGACCAGCAGGTTAATGTAGGCTGTGTCAAAATACGTTGGCTGTACTTCGTTATAAAATGCACAATCAATGCCAACTATGAACGATAATTTTGTTGAAGTCGTTAAGGTTGGAATAGTTTACCCTCGTAATGGATATTTCTATAGAACATATAATACCCAACCACTTTGAACTCAGAGCCAGAGCTATATATTATGATATGAGCAGTTGAAACTTGAAATCATGTTAGGTTGAACTTTCATCCTAATAGAACATTACATGCTGGATGCTCCCTTGACGGTCTTGTGATAGAAAATTGGAAAGCTATCTAATCGTTTTATCCATTTTCGAGTTGTTTCACAAACTTACAAAGAGAAAGGCAAATTAGTGACGAGTAGATTTTAAAGCACTTTCAGATTTAGTTCACATATGATCTAAATTCATAAACTATTTGATATACAATAAACCATAATTTTTTTTTCATGACTTGGACATAAGTAATGTAATTTTGTTTTAGTGACTTAGACATAAGTAATATAGAAGCAATGAAGCCGATGTTGTGTTAATTGTAGTTTTTTTTAATCTTAATATAATTTTTTTTGGAAATTGTTGTTCAATAAATAGATTCAATCTCATGCTTTCAATCCCATGCTTTGGAATGTCAGATGGGTATGAAAAGACATATAGTATGAATAAAGGAGTCAATTTATGAGAGGCTCCAATTATGAATAAAGTAAACATATTATGATAGATTACATTAAGAAAAAATTGAAGAAAAATCATATTAAAATTGGGAATCCATATTCATAGAATTATAAGAAATGTGAAGATATCGTTCTAATTGCAAAGTCATACCATTTGAAAGGAAACAATCAAACCACAACTAAGCGTAAGAGCTAATGTTCTTAGACTGGGAGGTGTCTTGTTGCATGGTATGACCTCAAGGATGAAGGATTAGAGTGAAAACAAAGGTGGAGGATGGGGGCAGCCACAATATTGTGATAATTGTCTTTCATGACAAATGTAGAAACTATCACTAATGATATAAATAGCCTCTTTTTCTGACCTTAACTCTTCCAAGAATTCAAAATCTAAAGGGAAAAACACTCTTATACACCTATTAATCCCATAAATACATTAACCCAACCTAACATAAAATAATGTCCAATTATTACCCATGTCTTGACTATCATTTTGGGTTAGTGCAATAAGAATTCAAAAGTATTCAAAAGTGTTGATTCATTCTTTATTGCAAATTTTGAAAAAATAAAAATGAAGAGAACCTCATCCAAAGTTTCAAATGCTAGATCTATGGTTGTATCCTTCATTCACCATATTTGTTTTCACATTATATTCTTAAGAAAACGAAAGGGGCCAACTACAATGTTGCACTTAAAAATAAGGTTCGCATGGATGATTGATTACGTGTTGTGGGTGTTGATATTATATGATGGTGGTTACATGAGGGGCCAACTACCTTTTTGCACCTAAGAATAAGGTTCTCATAAATGATTACATGTTGGGGGTGTTGATATTATTTGATGGTTACATGAGGAAAACATGACATGATTTTTCAGTTATGCTATGATATTATGTGAAGCACTAACTCATTAGATATGTGTGATGCTTGATCTTCTATTACATACAAATATGGTTTACATTAGCAATGCTTATTTTCTTTTCTTTCTTTTGATATGCAAATGGAGTATGATATGATATTGTGGCATGGAATTGAATTTGTGGAATCATCTTTTAATAGTTTTTCTTAGTTCTATTTAACTTGATTGGCACAAGGTCATGTTATTTTGATGTAATATAAGGTAGTGGATGATGGCTATGATTTGTTATTTTTGTTATGGGTTTTTTGATACTTATAAAATGCAAATAGTTGAGCTATTTATTTATTGAAAGGAAAGAGAAATTAGAAAGTGTCAAACATAGAACATTTCATGTTCAAAGGGTTGACATAATTACCTCATGATGTGCCATACTAAAATGCACCATGAATTGTGATAAGTATGTTTGAGTTTAAATGTGCAAGTATTTTTGTGATTTTGAAAAACATATTAAGTTAGATGTCTCAGCCGCGATCTTTTCTTGCATTGGTGGTGGCCATTTAAAATTGTTTTTGATTATTTGGTGGTAGATTTGCATGTTGCAAATACCAAGCATATGTTTGACCCTACTGATATTTTAGAAGTTGTTGAATTTTTTTAAACTGTGAAAAAGAAATGGAAATGATGATTATTTTCCATGATGTAAAATTGTAGCATTGCCATTTGTTTTGTTCTGAGTTAGGTTCAAAAAGGTAACTTGTCCACCGTAGTAAGTTTGTTATTCATGAAAAGAATTTAATAAGCATGGAGAATATGTATGTCTATTGATATATCTCAACCTTTAATTGTGATATGCCAATTGATGTTTATTTAGGCAATTAAATTGACCTAGTCACTCCCCCGCCATTTGTGTTCATGCTCTATATTTCATTTTTCTTTTTTTTCTTTCATTTGGAATTCTATAATTTTTTTAAAAGTTTTTACTATGATGTTGTATACTTGNCTAGTCACTACCCCGCCATTTGTGTTCATGCTCTATATTTCATTTTTCTTTTTTTTCTTTCATTTGGAATTCTATAATTTTTTTAAAAGTTTTTACTATGATGTTGTATACTTGTGGAAATAATAGATTCAATTCTATGATCAAAGATGATAAGAAGAAGAACAAGAAATATATCTTTCTACTAAGAATTCTCATAAGCATACACAGGAAAAATTGAGAGAAGAAAATAGCCCGAATCACATGAATGAAGAGATGAATATTGGAGTGTATCCTTCCATTGACTAATGATGAATAATAGTGTACATAAATATTACATCCCTCATATTGAAATCGATTTTTATGGAGACAACTCATAAAGCTTAAAAGGGTTGACTTACCAAAATATGATAAACCCCCATAGGTGGCTAAAGCACTTCACAAATCAGTCAAGGACCTGTCGAATTAGAAAAAGCATGAGTGAGTTTTCAAGAGGGATGGAAAAACATGCTAATCCTAGAAAATGGAGAGAAAGTCATGAAGGATGGGTTGGAAACAAAGGAGCCCGGTTTCCTAGTTAAGTAGCTTTACCTTATCCACAGAAAAGCATGATAAAGCATAATAAAGTAGAATTTGCAGTAAAGCGTAGTTACCAATTATGGATGTCCATAAAGTGGTCAAGATCAACCCAAAATCAGAAATAAATAATTCCTAGGGTATAGCCAACATGTGTTGACTTTAAGGTGCAAGTGGATGCCAACTAATTGAGTTAGTGGGTAGATAATTAATCAAATAATGATTAATTATTTTATCCTAATTATTGAGTGGGTTTAATATATTCCAATAGCCCCCTTTAATTCTGAATTTATGATTGTATGTCAAAAATATAGGTGTATATAGGGCCCAACAACGAGGCTATTGTCACCCTTTAACAATTATTCATGTCCAAAAATATGAGGAAAGAGGCAAAACAACATGGGGAAAATCCTTCCTCAAGAAAGGACAAGGCACAAAATTTGAAATAATATGTCTTTGACATATCTTTATCTTCACTTAAATGAGATGAATGAAGTTCTTCTGGATGGAAGACTTGATGAAGAAATCATGAACTCCATGATCATGGACTAGAGTGTAGAACCTTGAAGAAGGAAGAGGAGAGACTCCTTGCATCTCATTAACTAATGAAGTAGGAGCATTATCTGAATGCTTCTTGCTGATAACAAACTCTGATCTGAAAACAAAAATATTAAATGGAAAAGAGATCTATGCATACTCCTTTCCACAAAGTACAAAAATTAAGACAATTTGTTACACACTCAATTCCAATAACTGATATGAGGTTGATAAAAATCTGATATATCAGAAACATTAGCATATGGAACAACAAATACAAAGGCTTCAGTGACTCCATGAGGATATAGGGCTAGACTAAAAAAACTATGAGCAACTCAGGAAAACTAATAGGTGTAAAAGTATGAATGATGGATGTAGTTGAGATATGAACCATAAGTGTTTAGAACATATACAAACATGTTTAATATCAATCCAAAGATGAATAAGGTCATGGATAACCAACCATTGAAAGATAGGAAAGACTTCAAACCATATAAGATAAGTAACACTGCATAAGAGACCAATGAGGAATCAACTAGTGAACTTGGGATTTGTATGGTCTCTATTGGGATTTGTAAAGATGAATAAAATATAATTTGCAGTAAAGCGTAGTTACCAATTTTTGATGTCCATAAAGTGGTCAATATCAACCTAGAATCAGAAATAAAGAATTCCTAGGGTATAGATGACATGTGTTGACTTTAAAGTGCAAATGGATTCCAACTAATTAAGCTAGTGGGTAGATAATTAATCAAATAATGATTAATTATTTTATCCCAGGTATTGAGTGGGTTTAATATATTCCAAAAATACTCCACTTCTATAATCATTCCTTAAATTCATAAAATTAAACATGTCTTGCTGATAGAAACATTATGCTTTGTTAGTGACTGTATTTTAGTTTAATAAAGCATGTTGGGATTTGGATGTGGTTTGAACCCCTATTGTTTACATAGCTCAATTTATTTTACTACATTATGAGGTATCTCTTGCCTTATTTTTACTCTATAAGTTATGATTGTGTTGATAGGATTAGCTATTACTTTGGTCATTTTTTTGTACTCTATTTTCCTTTTCATTCCTTCTTCTTTTGTGTTGCATATCATTCTTCTCATATAGTCATAAATCCCTAAATTTGGTAGCCACGCTAGCATGAAGTTCCTCATTTATGCAATTTTTTAATTTAGCTTGATTTTCTATCAACCATTGTCACTAATATCGCCACCATCTTTCCATATATTTCTCTTCAAGCCTGCTCAATGAGGGAAAGAGTTAACCTTATTCATTGGGAATCGTTACAATTTTTATACTCTTTTTGGTGATCAAAATGTTTTCCTATGTTGCGAGGAATATCTTGTTGCATGCAACAACTAAGTAGCCTTGTCTCTATAATTTCCCTCCCATTTTCATCCTATTATTCTCATGGATAATATCTCTTACTAAATTTTAGTGCAGTTATAATTAAATGGTGAATTGTTGGGCTCGAACCTTATAGAGTCTAACTATAAACATGTTTGTTTCCTTGGATACTCATACCTCAATCCATCTAGCTAATTTGATATTCTTAATAATGTTTCATGATGGTTAATATTCACAACCATCAATCATCAAAATTATGTCCTGCCTATGATTTTCCTCATATTTGATCAATCTATGAAATTGTTGGTCTCTTACATGAAAATACCCATTTTTCATTACTTAGGTATAAATATGAGAATTTACATTTTCTAGATTTGTGCATGCATTTTCTCATGTTCATCCTTCTATATTTGATGATTGTTATCATCAATCCTTCTATCGTCTACCTTGATTGACAATTTTTCCTCCTTATTTACTAACACTTCTTATTGTGTGTGATTAGTTGCTCAATGGTGGTTTTTTTCCATCTTACTATCTAGATTTTTTGTTGGTATTGGTTTGTTTAAAATCCTTATGGGAATCCTATATTATGTGTTACCATCTCATTCATTTTGTTACTTATATTGGACAACACTAACTACACATATAGTGTTATTGGTCTTTGTACCATAAGATACTATGCATATTATACTTAGGGATGTACTTATAAAGGATAAGTATTGCAAAGTTGTGTACTTTGGGAGGTACCTAAAGAAGTTGATTAATGTAATGTTGCAAAAACCATCACTGAGTTGGTGTTGTGTGAATTCATTAATTAATGTAATGGGCCATAGTCATTGAATAAGGTACACTACATAATTGGCTGGAAATAAAGATACTAATGATGTGTAGATGGCATCAACCATTGAGAATACTAATGAAAGAATGTGTATATATATGGATATCATGCTACTGAAAAAAGAAGGATTTTATTTTATAACAAGCATAGCTTGTGGAGTGGTTCCTTCCATAAGGAGTAATTAACGGTGTTACATCCTTACATTAAAGGTATTTTCTATAATTGTGTTAATTGTTGTGTGGAATCACATCTCCTTACAAACTTTGTCATTTATCCACTAAGGTTCTTTACAATTTGTATTGAATCACTCTCTTGGGATAACGAGAAGGAATTTTTTCTTACTCTTCTTTCATATACTTTTGGGACAAATTTTTCTCTTAGCATAATGACCATATCATAGTAGAAATAGTGGGTGAATATATGAAGTTGGGTAACACTTCATGAAATGAGAGCATGGCAAAAATTGTTTTTCGTACCCTCATTTTATCTAAATTAATTCCCTTATTTGATCTAGTAAGATCTCGATATAGTGCTTAAACAACCCTCAACTGAGGATTCTTGGAAAACACAATAAACCCTTAATCAAGGTGTCAAATTGGGTTAAGTAATCCCTTGATTGAGATACATAGATGGATCAAGGCCCTTTTTATTAGTAAACTTATGAATCATTTTTTGTGATAAATACATTAACAGATCCACTTAAATATTTCTTGGTAGGATTTTACATTAGACAATCAATCCTCTTTAGTTATACATTTTTAAATGAAGTCACTTATTTGGTCATTTTCACTTGAAGGAATATATTATTACAAATGATGTGTAGGTTTATATTTACTTTCTTGATAATTAATTTAATTAATTTAATGTGTTATTTTCTCAAAAATCAATGAGGTACATATAATATCAGACATATATATGGAAGAGGTGGGAATACCCATGCTTATATCGATTCCTCAATATACAAATGGGGATTGAGGCTCAAATAATGGGATTTAGTCAATGCATACAACTGGAAGTACATAATGGTGGCCTCAATGGGAGGCTAAATACAAATATAGATATGAAGAACTAATAGATAGAAATAATGGAATTCTCTTGGAATGTAATATCACAACAACTGATGCTTTATTGAATCTAAAGGTGTAAACAATTGTATTGACTCGATGGCTGAGTGTTAGAATATATGAGGTAAAATAAATGACATATAATACTTGAGATATATAGAAGCATTCTATTAAGAGGCTTCTGAGCACTGTCGCCAATGCAACCTAGATATCACAAGGGACAAGAAACTTTATTGGTCACAAATAGACTCACCAATGTGTTAGATTTGGGTGAAAAATGAGGTCTTAGACCAAATAATGAAGGAACCGATACCTTGTATAAATCTCAACAGTGTGATGATGTAGTTGAATTCAAGCACATGAGACACAACACACCCAAAATTCGCTAAGGAATCCTTTCAAGTGGTCCAAGGAACTCATCAATGAGTTGGATGGAACAAAGATATAGAGACCTCTCTGTCTATCCTTTGGAATAGATGTGTTGACGTCGATAGAGGGAGACCTGCAACTACCAAAGAAATGAGGTTTCCTTGATAGAAACATGAGGGGGATAGCCAATGATACTGAATAATAATGGGATTGAGACACTAAATGGGGAGAATGGGCAGGGGAGTATGGGGAAATCAAACTTTTTTTGTTGAGAGTATAATGGTAGGGCTGACCCAGTAGAATATGACATTGAATCATGGAGAGGGAATCATAGTTGTGGAACCGAGGAGATGACTGGAATGGGGGATACTTGTGGAAGTAACTAGACAAGTGATCTCATTAATTTTTTATTTTAAAAATCAATCACCTCTAGTCTCTTTTGGACCTGGCACCCTATATGGTTCAAATTTAAAGTATTAATAGAAACTTAACATGCTCTCTCATCAGTGGATATCAATTTATATACATGGTTCTAGTATCCATCCTATAGTTGTTTATGTTCCTAATTAATTTGAGCAGATTCATTGTCTTCCCAAGAAGAATATTCCTCCAAACATCAACATTTAGGTGTGAGCATAATTGCATGATTTTTTATCCTTTCTTGTCCATTTTAGAGGGAGTGTCTTTTTCCCATGACGTTTTATTTGTTTCCTCAATTTACATGGATGCATAATGTAAAAGGTGATCATAAAGACTATGTTTCTTGGGCCCTAATTTTGGATTCATTTTTACTAACACAATTCAAGCTTAAGGGGGATTGTTGGCATATTAATCCCATCTAAACCACTGAATAATTTTTTTTAATTAAGCTCCTATGGGTTTAGTATAACGTTCCAAGTATTAATTTCCATCCTAGTGACTATTTTGACTAGTAGACCTACACTTGAAATAGTTTATCTACTAGTGCACCCCACAACCTACTTTTACTCTATTTTCCCAAGTTAAGGCACATTCACAACTTTATTCATGCTTTTATGAGATAAGACAAATTTAAAACTTTGCTCATGGATAAGACGTAAAACAAGGGCTCTAGCTTACTTGGGTTGACACTTTTGTCATAAATGGTGATTTAGTAACTTATAAGATCTCCCAATGAGAGATCATTCAAATTGTTCCTTTAGAGATGTATTATGTATGTAACACAAAGAACTCATTAACTGAGTCAAGTGATATCTACATAATTAAGTTTCATCTTTCATGTGTGTTCATTATTCTTCTTCATTATTTTGTCGATGATCGTTGTTTTATATTAATGTGAGGATTCACTAGTAGATTAGATACTTAGCCTTAGAACTCTCACTACCATCAAGGCTATATAATTCTAACATAACAATGTATTAAGGAATATAACTAAATCTAAATTTAGAGATGATGGTCATAAAAATATCATCTCTAAAAATGGGATTAGAGACATATTAGAGAGTTTCCTTTTGAAATCATCCCTAAATATAATTTGGTGAAAGATTTGGTGGAAATGTGTGAGTGGAAATGACCAATTTGAATTTTGGAGGTGTAATTAGTAGCATACCTCAATTTACATCAACAAAAAGTTAAAAAGTAAATGGTGATAGTTAGTGATCATTGCCAAAATTCGTTTCTTAATGAAAAGATTTATTGACTACTAAAAAACATTGTCAAAAGTACCAAAAAGTTTCATTAACCATTGTTGGAGGTGTCTAAATGTAATGAAAATGGTGTAATATACTTAAACCTAGAAATTTAGATAAAATATATAAAAAAACACTAGGGAAAATAGATAAAATATAAAAAGAAACACTAGGGAAAATCAATAAAATAGATAGCTATGTTCACTTGACTCTATAAGGGGGAAACCACCAAGAGAAAAGGTCAAAATAAAATGAAAATTATTGACTTAATATTACATATCTTACTATTTTATATATAGTGCTTCAAAATCGAAAGTCATAACTACTTTTGGTATCACTTTTAAGAGGGTTAACCACCTAGGGGCCTTTATTAAACAATGAAGGCCCTTTTACATTAATATAGTACATAGTAACTAATCGTACTTCTATCCTTGTAAATTAATAAATTAGGGAGTTAGTATAGGACCGTAGCATGCCCAAACCCATCAAAATAAACCTTGTCCTCAATGGTGGAGATGGGAAAATACTGTAAAACGGATAATGGTTCCCAAGTACCATCTTTTGCTTGCATATCCTTCAATTGAGGTACAACTTCACTATGTAGTGAGGGAAAAATGGTTTTCGGATGAAGCTAAATGGAGCCTTAAATATTGAGTGACCTATTGAGTTTGAACTTGAAAATTATGATCCTTACCCTCCCTGAAATAAAACACATAAAATAGTAAGTAGATCTTAGAGTGTGATTGGAGTGGTAAGTTGTGATCCTCTTGGTCCATGCCTTAATCAATATTATATGGGTCATAAAAATTTGGTGAAGGGTTTTTTGATAGTTTGTTACGATTCGATCTTCATTAAATTGGTTAATGAGATCAGATGTAATAATATTGGGGAACTATTCTTGTCATGATTTTTATACCCATTCCTATACTCAAGAAGATAAGTAAAAGAGGGATCACCCTTCCTTCCATTTCCTTGATAAACAATTTTTCACAACATTATATTTTTACTTTTTCATAGATGATATGGTAATCATATCCAAGAAACTATGATTAATCATTTAAGTTTATTTAGAAATGACAACCTTTTTTCCAAAAAAGTACTTCAACTAGTGTTACCCTAGGATATATTGCCATCATGCTCCTACTACATGCATGATGGTCATTATTTATTCATTGTAGATAATTTTGCACAAATCCCTATTACACCATTTCTTACTAGTGAATGCTAGGGGTCATCCACAATCCTTAAGATTTCACCCAAAACCTGTTTGGAATTTTCATCCAATTCCAATAAAAATATATTAGTAAAAATATGCATAGATAAAATGATAGTGGAGCACATGATATTCTTTAAAACTACAAAGTCTTTTTCTACTGCAGTTTTCCATGAAAATGAAAAAAATCAAGATAAATGCACTGATTGTGTTATTTATTTAAAGCAATGATTATTAGGGATGAATAAGGGATAGTGATAGGATGAATGACTCTTGTGTCTAGTAGAGATTCTGAGTGATCCTCCCAATTTCCTTCTTTTTCCCAAGCAGGTTCCTTTATGGGTGTAAATTCTGTGGATGGAATTCGGAAATAAATTGTTTACCATGGTCATGCTCAACTCTATATGGGGGTAAACTATTTGGTGTCTCAAATACCTACTTATGTTAATTTGTCCATTTTTTTAAAGCTAGGATGGATTTATGGTGTGGTGTTGTATGAAGCCTATATGGCATGGAAGAAAACACTAATTCCCATGTGGATTTCCTTTGATAATTTCCTCATTCAATGAGAACATAATATTTTAGAGGATATTTCCTAGATCACCTTGAGGGTGTGAGTATGAGAGTTATGAGTAAATATAAAGTATAATTCCTTGAAGTCCATGGTAATCAGCCCCAATGTTCACAGTAGTTATTTCCCTAAAAATATATGACAACCACCCATAGAAATGGTGAACATATGAGTTTTGAGGTGATAATCACCCATTTTGGGAGTTGCATTTTCACAATTCTGCCCACATTTCATCTCCCATGATTGGATCTCATAATTTGAATGTTTTGCACAAAGAGGACATAATATTGGATTTATTTAACCACTTGTTGGTGAATAAATTGCGGGTCCTTCAACTTTCAACAAATACTACCACTTTGCATTCCTTGATGTAACCAATAAGTTTCAAGGTTAGAGAGGATAGAATACTATACATATCATGAAGAGATTTGAGTGGTTCTTCTTGATGAACTACAAGTGCCACTTATCATTGCATGGGATAAGTTTTGTCACAAGTCTCTTATTAAGGGTTATCTTCCATATAATGATGTAATTTTAATGGTATGAGTAGTGGCACCAATTTGAAATAAAATGTGTTGGGTGCATCCAATGAGCTGGGTTGCACTTTTTGGCAAGGCGCTTTCAGAAAAAACACAAAAGCATACCTCGATCGAGCAATTTTTAAACCCTCGATCGAGGTCATAAAACCTCGATCGAGGTTTTAACAAAACCTCAATCTAGGTTTTAAGAAAACCTCGATCTAGGTTTTAATACCTAGATCTAGGTTTTAATACCTCCTCGATCAAGGTTTTAAGGCCGCGATCGAGGTCCTTGTGTAAAAAAAATTATTAAAAAAGGTTTAAACAGTAGCTTGATCGAGGGTTTAATAAAACCTCGATCGAGGGTTTAATAAAAACCTCGATCAATATTATTTAAAAACCTCCATCGAGGGATGTTAATACCTCAATAGAGGGCCTTAAAAATAGATAATTATCCCTCTTACAAGAAAATCAATGTTTCTCTATGTCTTCTAGGGGTGTAAACCCTGCCATTCATGGCACATAACTGAGCGAAGTTCATACCGATAGATTCATCACAAAATCCTCTATCCATTAAGGTATCATGCATACATTTTGGAATTCATATGTTTTTTTCTTTTTTAATTAGTTCTAAAACTTATGCTTAGAAAACCTCACAACAACTTTGAAGGAATTCAAAGAAAAATAAGCAGGATAAAAAATACACATCCAAAAATTTCTTAAAAATGCACAACCCACACATCAACGTGTCCTCTTCAAAAGGGTATCTTTGGTTTTTCAATTTTTGAAAAATAGTGAAAAAAAAGATGGGATGGACACACATGTGTACAAAATGATGCTGAAACTAGATGGGGTAACTTTCAAAAAATAATAAATAATTGTATATTGTGAAATAAATTAACAAAAGAATATGCAGATGACAGTGCATTTTGTGTAGATCATGCTCATATATTTTATTTTTTTAAATTATTAATGTAAGATTGAATTATTAGGGATGGACACTAGCCACTTATTAACTTCTTAAAAATTTTAAGGTCACACAGTTCATTAAATGCAAAATTTCACACATTAAATGACACCAGAATATTTTTTTTAAAATATAATTGGGAAGCCAACATAATATTTTACAAATTGTTTTGTTACTGCAAGTTGAAATTCACATGGCATATATATGTTTCAAGGCCTTCTATCTAGAACATGATTAAAAAATCAGGTTTCCATCGCCAAATTTGGCCAAAAAGTGTTACCTACCTTCATGGAATCACCCTGTTCTTGCATTTATGACCTTGAGCATACTTTTCATCACAATTATAATAGAGTTCATGTCTTTGTCAATCTACCATTTTTCATGGAGACAACATCTCTACTTTCAATGGAGGATTTGACATCTGTAGCACCTGAGAGGGGAATGAAAGAGGGATTTTTGTTTTGTGCATTGATAACCATCTCTACTTCTATATCACTTTGTGATACCTCCAACATGGTAACATGGTGATACATTCTAAAATCTGGATTAATTTCCTCCTAGAGGCCACTAATGAAATGTTATGTATATAAATAATCTATTAAGCTTTTTGTATGAAATTTTATTTGGTCAAAGAATAAGATAAATTCTACACCTAAGCTTGTTTGGTGTAACTTGGTAAGCCACCCAAAACCGTAAGAATATAACTTGTAACACTCATGTAAATATTCTAGATAGAGATTTTAAGAAACGTAGCACCCATAGTACTTTTTATGCCACTCCAACTATCATCACCATTCTGAATCCAAGTACAAGTGTTGATGAAATTGTCATTGATGCCAACATGGGCTTGATGTCATTGATGCCACCACCTTGCTGAAGACGTTGAAGAAGCCCAGCGGATTTTGATGAAGATCCACAAGTTGGTCATGAAGCCCACACACACTTAGATGTGTCATTTAATGTTTTTGGAGCCCCACTGCTTGCACTTGATGTAGACCTTGATGAAATTGTACCCTTCAAGCCCTTGAAGTCATTATAGTTCTTGAAGAAGGTTGATGATGATGTATGGTCTCCCTTGTGGTTAAATGACATGATGAATCTTGGTTTGCACACCTTTAAATAGTATGTCGGCCTAGAAATAGAATATTTTTCATAGTATGTCGGCCCAACAAAAATTATAAGTCGGCTCAGTCAATATTTTAATAAAAAATATATATTATAGGTCGGCTCAGCAAAATATGGGTGAAAATCTAGTATTTATACCCCATCAAATCCTCATTTTTGTGGTGGAAATTTTTGGTGGAGCTCTGAGGCAGCCGCAGAAGCAGGGAAATTCATGGGCCAATGAAGGAGCAAGGAAGTACCAAATTTATGTGTACAGATTAGGGATATAGTGTCCTTCTTCATGAGAAACTGAGTACAGGAAAATGGAATGTTTATAGATCGATCCGTTCACCTTTGAAGCTTGGTGAGAGGAATAACTATGAATTTTGAATGAAAAGATCTGACGCAGCTCGGATCTGTCCTTTGGAGCAACAACAACACAGGAACAAGTTGAGGCAGTCGAGTTGATTTTTTTGTGTGTGACATAGGCTCTATTTTTCCGTTGAGCCGAGGTAAGAAATTCAATGGTAAAAAGGAGATTTCGCAGCAGCAAAATGAATTCTGTAAACGTTTACTTGGTGTCTAAAATTCGGGTATGTGACAGTCTTTGAAGTAGCCACAGTCAAGAATAGAAATTTGAAAGTTTAAAGTTTACATCCCATCCAAAAATTCGAGCTTAGGAAAGACTGACATAACTCATAATTTGGGGTTAAGACTGAGGAATCATTAGGTGTAAGATCAATGACAAGTAGAGAAATTGTAAATTTGAGTTACCTCTAATTTCAAGAATAGAAAGATTAGAGTGATAACTCGTAGGCAGCTACAATATACAAGTTAATTTTATCTCCGGCCTTGGACATGATAGTATAATATCTCTATGATCTCGGGTTTATTGAAGGACTATGACAGTTGTAGTAGAATTCTGATCTTGTCCATTAAGCAATCATGTTCTTGAAGTATACACAGTAGTTACAGTGTTTGAATTGTTTCTAGGGAATTTGAAAGTGAAATTCATTGAAGACTCTAAGGTGAACAATGAAGTTGTACTCCATATGATTTCAGACATTCACAGCTAGAATTCCTTTTAGGTTGTGTCATAATCTTTGAAGTAGCTTAAGTTGCGGTTACAAGAGTTATCCTGGGCTATAGTCTAGCATAACAAACATTTAATGCTTGATTCTTATGAAGACCTGTAGCAACTCCTTCCTGTGACAATAATGAATCTCTATACCTGAGGTTAAAATCTCTGAGTTTGTTCAATAGAGGATGCAAAGTTAGTTTAATGTTGTATGGTGACAAAAAGGGGAGGCATATAGGACATGGTTCTTTGATATTTTAAGTTTGCACAGTCATAGTGTATAATGATTTGAAGTTAGCAATAGATCTGACATAACCAAGTTGAAGTCTTCAAATTCTAAAGGAGTAGTGTGCATAGTGGCACTCCATTATGAATGTAGTCTTTAGTCCAATTGAAGCAGTCCAAAGACAAGGAAGAAAAACCCTTTTAAAGCTTCACTACAAATAGTAAGTCCAATGTTAGGTAAAGAAATCTGCTCAAGTATTCAAGCATCCTGTTCTAAGTAGGTGTGTCTCTCATATGCTAAGAAGTTACATCTTAAGCACTAGTTAAGTTTGGTTTTGAAAAACATTCCTTTTGAAGAGTTCAAGATTGAGTCAATAGTTGAGTTGGAATTGGAACAAGTTGACAGTTGACAAACAATGTAAAATGAGGTTGAAGATAGACTGTGTTTTGGACAGTGATGTGTCTGAAATCGGTAAGGAAGAAACAGGTCTCTGAAGTATCAAAGAAGTCTTGCTCGAATTGACAGATTTTTTATGACAGTAATTCCCTTGGAGTCTGCTGCAGCATAAAACATTCACAATTTCAAGTCCAAGGATCTTCTACAATAACATGTTATGTATGTATGAGATTTAATGAGTGAACTGTGATGTGTGATGCACAAGAATGAACAATAATGAGTGTATGTACAGAATGCAATGTGTGAACGCACAAGTATAAGTGCATACAGTGGTGTGAAATGTGAAGTAGTGATCTGCATACTCTATGATATACAAAGGTAGCAGTTTTGGGCATGAGCAGACAGTGTATGTGAAGACCTTGTTTAACAGCAAACTTAACAGGAGTATTGATGCAAATTCTGTAAGAATACAGTTACAAAACTTGTGAGGCATGTGAGAAGCCATCAATGCAACTCTTGATCAGTCTTTAGCAAACCTGGAGCAGTATTCTGTTGATAACAAGAATTGATAGTGACAACTAACTTGACAAGGATTAGAATAATGCAGATTCCTTGTGATAAATAAATTATGCTAGTGACAGAATGTTGAAGAGCAGACTTTGCAGTATTCCAGCAGTATAGATGACTGATGAGCAAGGTTATAGCAGAGTGAAGAATGATGACCAGAGAAGACAGTGAGGAGCATTGATCATGATCAACTTTTGATGAGCTGATTGGCCAATAGTTTTGGACCAGCAGAGTTGATGTGTGCTGGGCAGAGATGATAAGCAGCGTTGATGATGACTAGTAGCAAAGATTGACCAGCAGTGATGAATAGTGTTGACCAGCAGAAGATGAACAGAGAAGATTGAGAAATCTATTGCAGCAGTGTTGAGCAGATTGACAAAAAGTTGATGTGATGAGCAGAGAAGATGAGCAGCTTTGATGTGACAGAGATTTCTTGTGTGACACAAGTATACTATATTGTAAAAGCAATCTTGTCTTGCTTTTGAGGTTAGGATACCTCAAACCCTTCTTAGCAGGGTCTAAGAAAACCAGGCTGGGTCCTGGATGTAGAGTAGGTGCTCTATGTATCAGTAGGTGCTGATTTTGCCTAGCGGTTGTAGCCGAACCAAAACTAATACAAAAAGATTACAAATTATATGGTGTTGTGTTCTTTTGTGTTATGGTTCTTTATGAATGAAATGCTATGTGAATGATGTTTATGAAATGATTATGGTAGAGTAATGTAATGATGAATTGGTAGCTAACCGTGATAAGCTAAGAAAGGTTTAAAATTGGCTTCACACTGATTCACCCCCCCTCTCAGTGTCTACAACAAGGACCCACCCTAGGTTTCAAAATGTCATTAGAAATAACAAAGGAAAAGTAATGTTCCATTTGAGTGACCCATCTTAATGGGTTAGAAACATCAAATGTTTTGTAGTCTACTTTAGGAAAATGGTTCAAGATGTTATTATCCATAAAGGGTTATTTATTTCTACGAAGACTTGAAGGGGTTGTTGGTCATTAAATAGTCTGAAGGGACAATCTTCTTCTAAGTGTGGCTCACTATGGCATGCATTCCCATGTTCTTCAATATGCATACAACTTACTTTAAAAAATTTCAACTTCTCATCCAATATCTTCTCCAAGTGGTCGAATTTTGTCGCAAGCTTCTTACCCCATGCTTGATCCTAACAATTGATGGTCTGATGGAGGCATTGAATTTGGTCATTAAGATTTGTGTATTGAGCTTCTAGGTTTTCCAATTTGTTTGCTGGTAGAGTGGGTTGTCATATTGTTTGGTGTGTTGAAAAGTCTAAGGTTATTTATAGGGTTCCACCATGGGTGGTATCTCTCAGGTACTAAGGACAAGGGAGCATGAGGCACCATATGTCTTTGATATAGAAGTGGGGTCCAATAGTGGTACTTAACCCAATATCACAGGTAATTAACTCAGGAGGCTCAACCATTCCCTTAACTATACAAATGGACTACCCAGGTTCTAGAGAGTAATGTCCTTGAGTACTGTTGTTCTTGGTGTACTATAGCTACATGGAAACCAATCAATTTTATGTAAAGTTGGTTCTACGTAATCCAAGTGTATTTTTTATTTTTTATATACCTAATATGCATGGAAGTGAATATATATGTATGTATGTATATATGTATGTATGTATATGTATATATATGCATACACACACACACACACACACACACAGATATATATATATATATATATATATATATATATATATGTATGTATGTATGTATGTATGTATGTATGTATGTATGTATGTATGTATGTATGTATGTATGTATGTGTTTCTTGATATGGTACTACTCGAAGGAATAGAAACATAGGTTATAAGGGTGGAAAATAATGTGTCTTAAGTTCCCTTTTTATTTTATGCATGTATGACTCTGCAACCACATGTTTTATTGCTAAACAATAAATATGTTTGGTTATTTAAATGCGTCAGAACATGTCAATAAAAATAAAAATAAAAACTGAGCTTCATAACCTCATAAAAATATTTACAATAAGTAGAAAGTAAATTACTTTCTAAGCACAATTAAAAAAATAAAATAAGCACAATTCCATGTAAAAACCTTATTTGGAGATGGTATTGCAAGCTCACCTTGAAGTTTTGGTAACTATTAAATGTATGCAACATTGAGTTTATTGCTTTCTGTATAGGATCATGGTATGTATACTTTTCAACGCCATAGGGTTTAGTGAATTTTGATGTGCCAAAAAACAATTAGGGTACTTTTCCCAAAACTTTTTGATTTTTTCTTTGTGAGAAGGCATAAGTTTGATGCCCTATGATACATTCAAATTTATATGTCCAAATATAAAATTATTACAAGATGTACCTTGGTTGATCTTCTATCCAATACAATTGATGGCATTTAGTTTATTTTATTTTCATTAGATATAATGCTTTTAACTAGAACAATTATTTAAGGCTAGTTTTTGGACTAGTCAAAATGCCTAACTTACATAGAGTGCATGAGTGTGAAAGTCAAAGCCTAGCATTAAATATTATTTATTTTTGGCCTATGAAAGAGATTTGATACCACTTGTAATATACTTAAACCTGGAACTATAAAGAAGAGATAAAAAAGCATAAGAGATAATAGATAAAATAGATACTTATGTTCACTTGCTTCTTCAAGAGGACAACTTCCAACAAAAAAACCTCTAAATACAATGCCACTTCTTGACTAAACATTACATATCTGACTACTCCATTTATGGTTCTTCAATTGACAAGGTTTTGACTACTTGTGGTCCCATTATTAACAAGGGTCAACCACATAGAGGCCTTTATTTAGAAAGGAAGACCCTTTTATATTAAAACAACGTGATTAACTAACTAATAGGCCTTATGACCCTATAAATTCATTAAGGATTAGGGTAAGGCCCTAACAAATTGTTAGTTAGTGAATATTGCAAATGCTCGGATGCTCAAAAGCTATATATTCCTAAAGTCCAAGTCAAATAGGTAACTAAATAATAAGGGCAATAAAATAGCTAAGTGATCAATGATAAGGCATTAGGGGTTGGGTCATTTTATATTAATCAAATAACACATAAGATTATAATGGTTAACAGTCAAAGTGTTTCCCTAAGCCAACACGATTAGTGATTATTGTATAAGTGATTATTGTATGTAGAGAGTTATACCCAAAGTCAAATTAAAAGTGATTAGCATGTTAGGATTTGCAATGTCTTTAACGTAAATTGCTTTATTCGTGCAGGCTATTAGTGCAATGACAGTTTCTAGTAGAAATTTGCAAGGCAGATTCAGATGAAGAATCATACTCAAAGCCAATAGCATTACACTACGCATAAAATAAGATACAAGAAATAATTGTATGGTACGTTTTTATTTTTTATTTATTTAGTCAACGATATTATATGATAAGATCTAAATTCATCTTTCGTAACAGTCTTTTACAACTCTATTTTCATCTTTACAATAAATCCTTCACACGAATCTGAAAGTTCGAAAATTGGACAAGAGGAACGTGATAAAATATTTGCGAACAACAAAAGAGCAAAACAAATCTACGAAACAGCGCAGGGATTCTTCTTGCAGTTTGATCAGAAGCAAGCAGGCACAAACAAACAAACAACAATGGCTGGTCAAACATAATAGCATGGCAGAAAGATAACATTGGATCCGCCTCAACACTTTCCTTCTATCAGAGGTGGTGTCCCATTGATCTAGCAGCCATTAATGGATGACGTCAGTCGACTGCACGCATGTTCTTAAAATACTTTATTTGATCTAGCAGCCATTAATGGATGACGTCAGTCGACTGCACGCATGTTCTTAAAATACTTTATTTTATTATTATGATGTCGCGTAGCTTTGGTTTCCATTCATTGACTTTAATGATTGTTATATATTTAGATGGATATATAGGCTCCTCCAGAGTTACAGATGTTCACAGTGGAATATGAATTAAAAAAGAAAAGGAACATCAACCACTTAAGTGAATCTGTGGAATCTTTGTATAATCAACAAAATCGGAAGTGCAAATCTTCAGAGCAGGTTAATCTAGACTGTCTCGAAATACATTGGCTGTACTTCGTTATAAAATGCACAATCAATGCCAATTATGACCGATAATTTTGTTGAAGTCGTTGAGGTTGGAATAGTTAACCCTGGTAATGGATATTTCTATAGAACATATAATACCCAACCACTCTGAACTCGGAGCCAGAGCTATATAATATGATATGAGCAGTTGAAACTTGAAATCATATAAGTTAGGTTGAACTTTCATCCTAATAGAACATTAGATGCTGGATGCCCTTGATGGTCTTGTGATAGAAAATTGGAAAGTTATCTAATCGTTTTATCCATTTTGGAGTTGTTTAACAAACTTACAAAGAGAGGCAAATTAGTGACGAGTAGATATTTAAGCACTTTCAGATATAGTTTACATATGATCTAAATTCATAAACTATTTGATATACAATAAACCATAAAAAAATTTTGTGACTTAGGCCTAAGTAATGTAATTTTGTTTTAGTGACTTAGACATAAGTAATGTAGAAGTAATGAAACCAATGTTGTGTAATTTGTAGGTTTTTTTTAATCTTAATATATCTTTTTGATGGATGTTGTGTTATTTGTAGTTTTTTTAATTTTAATATATATTTTTTGAGTTTATTTAATAAAAGTTATAGGGTTTTTCGAATTTGTTGTTCAATAAATATATTGAATCTCAAGGCTTTGGAATGTTACATGGGTAGGAAAAGACACATAGTATGAATAAAGTAGTCAATTTTATGAGAGGCTCGAATTATGATCAAAGTAAACATATTATGATAGATTACATTAAGAAAAAAATGAAAAAAACTCATATTAAAAATCGGAACCCATATACATGGAATTATAAGAAATGTGAAGATATCATTTTTATTGCAAATCCATACCATTTGAAAGGAAACAGTCATACCACAACTAATTGTAGGAGCTAATGTTCTTAGATTGGGAGGTGTCTTGTTGCATGGTATGACCACAAGGATGAAGGATTAGAGTGAAAACAAAGGTGGTGGATGGGGGCAGCCACAATATTGTGATGGTTGTCTTTCATGAAAAATGTAGAAACTATCACTAATGATATCAATAGCCTCCTTTTCTATCCATAACTCTTCCAATAATTCAAAATCATTAGGGAAAAACACTCTTATACACCAATTAATCTAATAAATGCATTAACCCAACCTAACATAAAATAATGTCCAATTATTACCCTTCTCTTCATTATCTTTTTGGGTTAGTGCAATGAGAATTCCAAAGTGTTGTTGATTCATTCTTTATTGCAAATTATGAAAAAATAAAAATGAAGAGAACCTAAGACAAAGTTTCAAATACTAGATCTATGGTTGTATTCTTCATTGGCCATATTTTTAATCACATTATATCCTTAAAAACCAAAGGGGCCAACTACCATGTTGCACTTAAGAATAAGGTTGACATGGATGATTATGTGTTGTGGGTGTTGATACTATATGATGGTGGTTACATGAGGGGCCAACTACCTTGTTGCACCTAAGAATAAGGTTCGCATAAATGATTATGTGTTGGGGGTGTTGATATTATATCATGGTTACATGATGAAAACATGACATGATTTTTCAATTATGCTATGATATTATGTGATGCACTAACTCATTAGATATGTGTGATGCTTCATCTTCTATTACTTACAACTACGGTTTATGTTTGCAATGCTTATCTTCTTTTCTTTCTTTTAATATACAAATGGAGGATGATGTGATATTCTGGCATGGAAGTGAATTTGTGGAATCATCTTTTAATAGTTGTTCTTAGTTCTATTTAACTTGATTGGCACAGGGTCATGTTATTTTGATGTAATATACGGTAGTGGATGATGGCTATGATTTTGTTATTTTTGTTATTGGTATTTTGATACCTATAAAATACAAATAGTTGAGCTATTTATTTATTTAAAGGAAAGAGAAATTAGAAAGTGTCAAACACATAACAATTCAACGTTCAAAGGGTTGACATCATTACCTCATGTTGTGCTATACTAAAATGACTCATGAATTGTGATAAGTATGTTTGAGTTTCAATGTGCAATTTTTTTTATGATATTGCAAAACATATTAAGTTTGATGTCTCAGCTGTGATCTTTTCTTGCATTGGTGGAGGACATATAATATTGTTTTTGATTATTTGGTGGTAGATTTGGATGTCCCAAATCCAAAACATATGTTTGACCCTGCTGATAAATTAGAAGTTGTTGAAGTTTAAAAAGCGATGGCAATGACGATTATTTTCCATGATGTAAAATTGTAGCATTGACATTTGTTTTCTTCTCAGTTAGGTTCGAAAAAGGTCACTTGTCCACCGTAGTAAATTTGTTATTCATGGAAAGAATTTAATGTGCATGGAGAATGTGGAAGGCTCTTGATATATCTCAACCTTTAATTGTGATCTGCAAATTCATGTTTATTTAGGCAATCAAAATGACCTAGTCACTACCCTCCCATTCGTGTACATGATCTATATTTCTTTTTTCTTTTTCCTTTGAGTTGGATTTCTACTATTTTGGTTGAAGTTGTTACTAGGATGTTGTATACTTGTGGAAATAATAGATTCAATTCTATGAGAAAAGATGCTAAGAAGAAGCACATGAAATAGATATTGCTACTAATATTTCTTACAAGCATACATAGGAAAAATTGAGAGAACAAAAGAGACTGAATCACATGAATGAAGAGATGAATATTGGAATGTATCCTTCCATTGAATAATGGTGAATAACAATGTACATAAATAGTACATCCCTCATAGGGAAATCGAGTTGTATGGAGACAAATCATAAAGCTTAAAAACATTGACTTACAAAAATATGATAAACCCTCATAGGTGGCTAAAGAACTTCCCAAATCAGTCAAGGACCTCATGAATCATCAAAAGTATGAGTGAGTTCTCAAGAGTGATGGAAAAACATGCTAAACCTGGAAATCAAAGAGAAATTAATGAAGGATGGGTTGGAAACAAAGGGACCCAGTTTCCTAGTTAAATAGCTTGACCTTATCCACATAAAAGTAGGATAAAGAAGAATAAAGAAAAATATGCAGTAAAGCGCAGTTACCAATTATGGATGTCCATAAAGTGGTCAAGATCAACCCAAAATCAGAAATAAATATTTCTTGGGGTATAGATGGCATGTGTTGACTTTAAGGTACAAGTGGATACCAACTTATTAAGATAGTGGGTAGATAATTAATCAAATAATGATTAATTACTTTATCCTAAGTATTGAGTGGGTTTAATATATTCCAAAACTCCCATTTAAGTCTAAATTTATGATGGTATGTAAAAAATATAGGTGTATATACGGCTCAACAACAAGGTTATGGTCACCCTTTAACAATTATTCATGTCCAAAAACATGAGGAAAGATGCAAAACCACATGGGGAAAATACTCCCTAAAGAAAGGACATGGCACAAAATTTGAAATAATATGTATTCAACATATCTTTGTGTTCACTTGAATGAGATGAATGAAGGAGGGAAGACTTTATGAAGAAATCATGAACTCCATGGTCATGCACTAGAGTGTAGAACCTAGAGGAGAGACTACTTGCATCTCATCAACTAATGAAGTAGGGGCATTATCTAAATGATTCTTGCTGCTGAAAAACTATGATCTGAAAACACAATATGAAATGGAAAAGAGATATGTGCATAATCCTTTCTAAAGAGTAAAAAAATTAAGACAATTTGTTACACACTCAATTCTCTAAATAACTGCAAAATTGTGATGGGAATCACATATCATTCTTCCAATCTGATGTAGAAAATTCCCATATCTGATATGAGGATGATAAAAATATGATATATCAGAAATATTAGCATATCAAAAAACAAATACAAAGGCTTCAGTGACTCCATGATTATATAGGCCTAGACTAGGAAAACTATGACCAGTTGGGAAAATTGATAGGTGTAAAACCATGAATGATGGATGGACTTGAGATATGAACCATCAGTGCTTAAAACATGTCCAAAATGTTTAATATCATACCAAATATGAATAAGGTCCTGGATAACCAACCACTGAAAGATAGGAAAGACTTCAAACCATATAACATAAGTAACACTCCATAAGAGACCAATGAGGAATCAACTAGTGAACCTGGGATTTGTATAGTCTTAGGATTATTCATAGCTATTCTATATGGTATGGATTTTGGTATTATTTGTGTCATGAAATACATATCATCCTGTAAACAATATTCTAAATCAGATATATAATATTGTGAGGAAGAACTACTCAAAGACAAGTCAGTATCTAGTGAAAAATCACAATTTTTGGGAGATGAATCTATTATACTGAGCGGAGGATTATCAAAGAAAGTATATGATATCTAGGAATATGATATATGATAGACTAAATCTATATCAGATACATGAGAAAAGGATTTAACTCTGGCACTCAAAGCATAAGTTATATCACCTTGGAACTGCACACTATGACAATGTTCTAAGGAATCAACAAGCTTCTCTAGTTTATCTGAAACTTCAATATTGAGCTTCTCAAGAAGTTGAGAAATGATTCCCATATTATTCTTGAAACACTTATTCTCTTAATGAAAAGCCTCACTGCAATAACAACAGTTGGATGTTCCCCCTTTCTTCTTACCCTTCTTTATCGAATCATCATCACTAGGCTTCAAACTTTCATCTTCAATTTCTGGATTTGGCTTCTTCACAATTTGCTTCTCTTTTGATTTGAAATTATTGCTTCTTTGAGCCATGAGAGCATGATCCTTTCCCTTGGAAAAATTAAGGATACCCATATGGATCAATTTATCTTGATCCCTTTTTAGTATTTAAAGAAGGAATTTATGAATCAAGAAAAGTATTTAAAGAAGGAATTTTCCACTTAGGAACAACAAGCCTAGTAGCATGAAAAGTAGATACAAAAACTGAGTAATCAAGACCCAATTTATAAAGAATAGAAAGAATTAATTGATCATATTCTTTCTCAATCCCACGTTTCTTTAGCATTAGAACAAGTGACTTGAACTTGGTGAAGAAACCCTCAAGAGAATCAAAATTTCTTGGACTCAGTGAGAATAACTCAATCTCCAATTTATGCGCTCTTATATCATCTTGAACTCCAAAGAGAGACTCCAATTGAGTCCACACTTGGTTTGGAGTGGTCAAAGAATATAGATGAAAGAGTAGATTAGGAAAAATAGAGAGGAAAATAAATCCATAGGCTTCATCAAATTTATTATGCCACTTAGCCTTCTCAATCACAATATTGGGATCATTCTCCAAAGCTAGAGTAACTTTGTATAGTCCTTTACTGCACAATACAATGCCAATTTTGGATTTCCATTCGTGGTAGTTGAAGAGAGTGATAATTATAGATGAGGAAGAATACATATTGTTGTGTTGATGCACTCAAGAAGAAACTCTCTGCAACCTGCAAAACAAAACTAGGAGAAAATATTGTAAGCTAGAGAAGCTCTTCTTCAGAGAGGGATGGGAGACTAGATGCGCTCTGCTAGAGAGAATATATACCTCCTCAACTCTATAGAAATTGACCAACCTTTCTCTCTTACTCCATGTGGAAATAATATCTTCAATGCTATGAGAAAAGATGCTAAGAAGAAGCACAAGAAATAGATCTTGCTACTAATAATTCTCACAAGCATACACAGGAAAAATAGAGAGAAGAAAAGAGATTGAATCACATGAATGAAGAGATGAATATTGGATTGTATCCTTCCATTGAATAATGATGAATAATAGTGTACATAAATAGTACATCCCTCATAGGAAAATTGATTTGTATGGAGACAATTCATAAAGATAAAAAAGGATGACTTACCAAAATATGATAAACCCCCGTAGGTGGCTAAAGCACTTCCCAAATCAGTCAAGGACCTCACGAATTAGACAAATCATGAGTGAGTTGTCAATAGTGATGGAAAAAATTAGTAATCCTAGAAAATGGAGAGAAAGTCATGAAAGATGGGTTGGAAACAAAGGAACACAGTTTACTAGTTAACTAGATTTACCTTATCCACATAAAAGCAGGATAAAGCAGAATGAAATAGAATCTATAGTACAGTGCAGTTACCAATTTTGGATGTCCATAAAGTGGTCAATATCAAGCTAGAATCAGAAATAAAGAATTCCTGGGGTATAGACAACATGTGTTGACTTTAAGGTGTAAGTGGATTCCAACTAATTAAGTTAGTGGGTAGATAAATAATCAAATAATGATTAATTAGTTTATCCCAACTATTGAGTGGGATTAATATATTCCAACAATACTCCACTTCTTTAATCATTCCTTAATTTCGTAAAAGTAAACATGTGTTGTTGATAGAAACAATATGCTTTGCTAGTGACTGTATTTTAGTTTAACAAAGCATGTTGGGATTTGGATGTGGTTTGAACCCCTATTGTTTACATAGCTCAATTTATTTTACTACATTATGAGTTAGATCTTGCCTTATTTTTACTATATAAGTTATGATTGTGTTGATAGGATTAGCTAATACTTTGGTCAAATTTTTTGTACTCTATTTTCATTTTCATGCCTTATTCTTTGTGTTGCATATAATTCTTCTCATATAGTCATAAATCCCTAAATTTTGTAGCGATGCTGGCATGAAGTTCTGTATTTATGCATTTTTTTATTTGATCTTGATTTTCTATCAACCATTGTCATTGATCTCACGACCATATCTCATCTATTTCTCTTCAAGCTTTCTCAATGGGTGAAAGACATAACCTTATTCATTAGGAATTGTTACAACTTGCATACTCTTTTTGGTGGTCAAAATGTTTCCCTATGTTGTGAGGAATATCTTGTTGCATCCAAAAACTAAGTAGCACTATCTCTGTAATCTCCCTCCCATTTTAATCCCAATATTCTCATGTATAATATCTCTTACTAAATTTTAGTGTAGTTATAATTACATGGTGAATTGATGGGATCGAACCTTATAGAGTCTAACTATAAACATGTTTGATTCCTTTAGATAGCCTTATGGTTCACTGATGGTTCATGAGCTTAGGTACTCCTACCTCAATCCACCTATCTAATTTAATACTCTTAATAATATTTCATGATTGTTAATACTCACAATCATCAATCATCAAAATTATGTCCTATCTATAATTTTCCTGATATTTGAGCAATCTATGAAATTGTTGGTGTATCAAAATAAAAATACCCATTTTTCATTACTTAGGTATAAATATGGGAATTTACATTTTCTTTATTTGTGCATGCATTTTCTCATGTTCATCCTTCTATATTTGATGATTGTTATCATCAATCCTTCTATTGTCTACCTTGATTGACAAATTTTCCTCGTTCTTTACTAACAGTTATTATTGTGTGTGATTAGTTACCGAATGGTGTTCTTTTTCCATCTAACTATCTAGATTTTGTGTTGGTATTGGTTTGTTTAAAATCATTATTGGAATCCTATATTATGTGTTACCATCTCACTCATTTTGTTACTTATATTTGACAACACTAACTACACATATAGTGTTATTCGTCTTTGTACCATAAGATACTATGTGTATTATACTTAGGGATGTACTTATAAAGGATAAGTATTGAAATGTTCTGTACTTTTGGAGGCGCCTAAAGAAGCTGATTAATGTAATGTTGCAAAAACCATCACCGAGATGTTGTTTTGTGAATTCATTAGTTAATTTAATAGGCCATATAAGTCATTGAATAAGGTACACTACATAATTGGTGGTTAATATTTAGATACTCATGATGGGTAGTTGGCATCAACCCTTGGGAATACTAATGAGAGTGTGTGTATATATATGGATATCATGGTACTGAAAAATAATAGATTTTATTTTATAACAAGCATAGTGTGTGGAGTGGTTCCTTCCATAAGGAGTAATTGATGGTGTTACATCCTTACATTAAAGTTATTCTCTATAAATGTGTTAATTATTGTGTGGATTGACATGTTTTTAGGAACTTTGTCATTTATACATTAAGGTTCTTTAACATTGGTATTGAGTCACTCTCTTGGGATAACGAGAAGGAATTCTTTCTTACTCTTCTTTCATATATTTTTGGGACATATTTTTCTCTTAGCATAATGACCATATCATAGTAGAAATAGTGGGTGAATATATGAAGTTGGGTAACACTTCCTGAAATGAGAGCATGACAAAAATCGTTTTTCATACCCTCATTTTATCTAAATTAATTCCCTGATTTGATCTAGTAAGATCTTGATAGTCCTTAAACAACCCTCAACTGAGGATTCTTGGAAAACACAATAAACCCTTAATCAAGGTGTCAAATTGGGTTAAGTAATCCCTTGATTGAGATACATAGATGGATCAAGGTCCTTTTTATTAGTAAACTTATGAATCATTTTTTGTGATACATACATTAACAGATCCACTTAAATATTTCTTGGTAGGATTTTACATTAGACAATCAATCCTCTTTAGTTATACATTTTTAAATGAAGTCACTTATTTGGTCATTTTCACTTGAAGGAATATATTATTACAAATTATGTGTAGGTTTATATTTACTCTATTGATAATTAATTTAACTAACTTAATGTGTTACCATCTTAAAAATGTATGAGGTACATATAATCTTAGACATATATATGGACGAGGTGGGCATACCCATGCTTATATCAATGTCTCAATATACAAATGGGGATTGAGGCTCAAATAATGAGAGTTGGTCAATGCACAACTGGAAGTACATAATGGTGGCCTCGATGGGGGGCTAAATACAAATATAGATATGAAGAACTGGTACATAGAAACAATGGAATTCTCTTGGAATGCAATATTATAACAACTGATTCTTTATTGAATCTAAAGGTGTACACAATTGTATGGACTTGATGAATGAGCGTCAAAAGATCTATGAGGTGAAATAAATGGCATCTAATACCAAAGATATATAGAATCATGCTACTAATAGGATTCTAAACACTGTCACCAATGAAACCCAGATATCACAAGGGAAAAGAAACTTTATGGGTCACAAATAGAATCACCAATGTGCTAGAGTTGGGTGAAAATCGAGGTCTTAAAACAAATAATGAAGGAGCCAATACCTTGTATGAATCTCAATGGCACGATGATGTAGCTAAAGTCGAGCACATGAGACACAACGAACCCAAAATGCACAAAGGAATCCCTTTAGTTGGTCCAAGGAACTTATTAATAAGGTTGATGAAACAAAGATACAGAGACCTCTCAGTTTATCCTCTGGAATAGATGTGTTGACGTCAACAGAGGGAGACCCGTAACTACCAAGGCAATGAGGTTTCCTTGATAGAAGCACAAGGGGGACAACTACAGATATGGAATAATAATGGGATGTAGACACTAAATGTGGTGCATGGGAAGGGGAGTATAGGGTATGTTATATTTTTATCATTTAAGTAATATGATCTTAGGATATTATTTGAGAGAATAACATGCGCAGTAATAAACGCAAGAGACAAGAGACACAAAATTTTCCTCAAAGAAACCATAAAGGAGAAAACCCCACAAGTTCCTCGGAGATAGAATGAGCACCAATGACAGCAGTAAAACCTTAAAACATAAAGATGATATCCAATAGATTGTTCTCTCTCTCTCACTTGAGAGAGCTTCTCCTCTCTCACTCATGCGCCCCAGTGAGTGAGTGTGCGTGTGATAAATAAAGAGTCTCACTCTTAATTTATATTCTTCCGTTCACTTAATGTCCACTTCAACATGTCGGCCCCACTTAACAATTACTTACTAGGGCTGAAATATCTAAGAGAATCTAATAACCCTAGTACCTCACAAATGTGGGGACTTTTCCCTCCGATCAACAAGGAGGGTTAGCCTTGACAGAATTGAGGGGAGGGTTAACCTCAATTCCTTAACATGACTTGTTTACATTATTGAATCTCCCAATCGGAACATCGAGGCATGACATGACTCAATTACATTATATATACTTCCCAAAATAAACATCGGGGTACAATACATAAGATATACAAATGAATACATTCTAAAGTTACAAATACATCAGCACTCCCTCTTAACTAGGAAGGTATTCTCTAGAAATAATTTATGAGCACAAGTCTTCTTCTCTGTATCATATGGATCATCATCAAATCATCTTCATCTAGTCTAGATCATCACTTAATATGGACCATCATTGGATCATCATCGAGTCTGGATCATCACTTGATCTGGAGCATCATTCGATCATCATCAAGTCTGGATCATCACTTGATCTAGATCATCATCAAGTCTGGATCATCACTTGATCTGGATCATCATCAAGTCTAGATCATCACTTGATCTGGATCATCATCAGAGTTGGATCATCATCATCATCATCACTACTTTCGCTATCTCAATCAAATGGTCCTATCTCTTCATTATTCACGTCACAAAAAGTTCTACATATCCAATCCTTTTTCATGGTGGTTGTAGGCCTAGCCTTCATGTAGGTCTTTATCATCTTCAGCACTTATATCTGACCATGGAATGAACCATGTCAGAAATGCCCACTTAGCACTTACATCTAACCATGGGAGGAAGACATCCAAGAACCATGTCAGAAAGGCACACCCAACACTCACATCTGACCTCATCTTGTCAGAAAGGCTCTGCACTTTAATATGACCATGTGCAAACACATCGCACCAGAATGGCTCTGCACTTACATCTGACCATGTGTAAACACATTGCTCCAGAATGGCTCTACACTTACATCTAACCATGTGTAAACACATCATGCCATAATGGCTTTGCACTTACATTCGACCATGTGAGAACACATCTCATCGGAATGGCTCTCAGTTGCAGACTGAGTATTCCTGGTAACTGACCAGGTACCTCCATTCTCCCAGAGAATGGCATTCAGTGCTTATATCTGATCATGTGCAAACACATCCCACATTGACCTCAGAATGGTTCAGCACTCACATCTTCCATGAAAAAAACCAATCCTCTCACCATTATAGAATGGATCAACCCTTACATCTAACCATTGAAGGAACCAATCCTCTCACCATGTCAAAAATGGCTCACGGACTCATCACTCCCCCTTGGAGGGAACCTTGATCTAGAGAACACCAAGTTTCTCCCTGAATTATTCAAACTTCACTCTGGCCAATGGCTTAGTAAACACATTAGCTATCTATTCGTCTGTTGCAACATACAAGAGCTTCACTACTCCTCTCTGCACCATATTCCTGATATAGTGATATTTGATCTCGATATGCTTCGACCCGTCATTGAACACCGGGTTTTGATACAAATTCACATAACTATGGTTATCGCAATATATACAAGTAGCATCCAATGTAGATCAAATAAATCAGACACTAGCTTCGTCATCCATACTTCCTCGCAACTAGCCAAACAAGTTGCAACATACTCTGCTTCAGCTATACTCAATGCGATGTAGGATTGCTTCATGCTAAACCAGGAGATCACACCTGATCCCATACCGAAACAACATCCTGATGTGCTCTTTCATCGCTGGCACTGCCTGCCCAATATGAATCAACATAACCTTCTAGGTTAATATTTTGATTCACCTCATACTTGAGCCCATAATCAACTGCACCCTTCAGGTACCTCAGAAAATGCTTTGCAACAATCAAGTGAACATGTCTCGGATCTGTCAGGAACTAGCTCAAGGTGTTCACACCAAAGCAAATATCTGGTCTCGTATTTTTCAAGTACATCAAGTACCAATCATCTAACGATACATCGTAGCATCAACCGTCTCTGATGGAGCATCACTAAATAGCTTTAGGTTTGATGCCATAGGTGTGGTCATGGCCTTGCAATCCATCATCCTGGCCTTCTTTAGTATCTCTACTGCATACTTCCCTTGTCCTAGGGAGATTCTGCCACACCTCCATTCCTAGAAAGTAGTGCATCATATGTAACACCCCGGTTTTGACCCCGTTTGCATGATGTATATATTGTAATTAATCGTGGTGAGGAGCTAAAGGCAAAAGCCCCACCATCGATTTGTTTGTATATGTTTTGGCAATGGGGATAGTTGCTCATGGTATGTCATGCTACCTGTCACATTATAGTTGGCATCATGTAAATACGCACATCAAATAAAATAAACCACAACCAGCTACGGCAGTGCAACGTTAAAGATAAAAAGGGTATGATTCCAAAGGATAAGGGGTGGGGGAAGTCAAACCTTGGTCTATGGGGAAAAAAACCCATATGTTTCCACCTTGTTTTGATTTTCCATCTTCCCTTGTCTCATCCAACCTCTTTATTGTCTTGGTGTGGATGGTTGAGGTAGTTATTGCTGAGTGGTGGTGGTTGTGGGAGGACTGTCAACCCTTGGCCACGTTCCCACACCACCAGCAACCTATCCTCTTCACCGTCGCATGGGGCAGAAGAAATGGTTACTCTTCTCTTCCATGTTTTCCAACCTTCACGGTGGTGGTCTATTCATCCTCCCGATTTCCTGTTCATCCGCGTGCTTAGGATTTGGTCTATTCAACCTCATGTAGTGACACCATCTCTTGCCTTGGCTGTTCATTTCTCAGGCACAAGAGATTTCTTGGTTTTACCCACGTAGTTCTTCCTCTGCGGATTTGCGGATGGCGTGACTATGTATTTTTCCCCACCGGCTGAGTTGTGGGTTCTGCGTTGCTGTTACTCATGCACAGGCTGGGAGATAGTCATCTCTTCCTCAGCATGGTTTATGTATGTTTTTTCACTTACTTTGTTGTCCAGAACAGGCTGCTGCTCCCCACGTTGTTGGTAATGTATGCTGATACGTGTTTGGGACTGTTATTTTTCCCCATGTCATGAGCTGTGTTTGTTGTTATGCCTTGCGGCTGTTGTTAGATTGTTTGGAAGTTTTTTTCCCTATTAGGCTGTAATTGCTGAGTAGTTACATGCATGTAATTGTTGGTCTTCGGACTGTGCTGGGAGTTCTATTTATTATCCACTGTGGGCTATGGATTGTTGCCATCATTCACTTGGAGTTTGTGGCTATTGATGTACCCTGGTTTGGGTTGCTTCTTGGTTACTGAGGCTGCAGTGGTCATTTGGGTGTTGTTGCAGAGTTGTTTTGGCCACGCTAGGGCCAAGAACAACTCTGGGTTGTCTTGTGGCTTGAACTGTGTTTCATCTTCGGTTTAGGACTGTCCCTGGTTGTCTTTTCCTTCATCACAGAGTCGTGAGTGGGTTGTTTTGCTGTGATATGCAGTGGGTGGTATTCAGACTGTTGTGAGTAGGATTAGAGGCTGGAGATGCATGAGAAGACTGGTGTTGAGGCCACCAGCTTGGCATTTAGCTTATCCCAGCTCCTTGACAACCTGGTGAGTCAATGGTGTGGGTTTGGCTGTGTGTGGGAAAACCTTAGCTATGTGTAATCCTACATTGACCCTTATTCCTTGAGGAATCATGCCTAGCTCGGGGGTGGCAGTGTTGCTGAGAAATTGATGAGCACGCTGGCCTATGGTTGGGTCGAACATTGCAGCGACGTAGCTGATTGCGGGATGAGTTCTTCATCAAAATATAAGTTACCTTGACTATTCCATCTCTGCAATTGTATTGATTTCAAATGAATTATAATGAACATGTTGAAGGCTGGAATTGTATGTGTGTTTGCTTCCGCTGTATGTTGAGTAACTGTGCATCTGTGTATGCTTGTATGTTAATGCATCTTCAGATGCATTATGTAAGTTTTTAATTTCATCATTTACTTATCCATGTTTCTTCTTCATGGGGTTGTTTTCCCATTTGCTTGTGGTGTTCGTCGCGTCCTCTTTGCCGATGTAAGGGTCAGGGACGTGACAGAGTGGTATCAGAGCTCATGTTGCAGCATGGGCCTGAATGGACCACCAAGGTGCAGTGACAGAAGCAGAATTGCCTTCTGCCCAGCAGAGATCAGATATGGATAACAGAAAAATTTGTTGAAAACTTTTTCTAAGTGCCGAGCTCATTGGGTCATCGGAGAACTAAATGGGAAGTTCCTCCGATACGCCAGAAGGTTTAGTTGAAAGGCCATCCGATGAGGCGCAACAGCGGAAAAGAATTTTTGAAAAATTTGTCTAAGTGTTTGAGCCATCAGAACACTTAGCGGAATTGACTTCCGATGCAGCGGAAGAGTTAGTGGAATGGACTTACGATGTGGCGGAGGAGCGAGGCAGAAGCACGCCCGATGGGAGCAGTTGGAAGAAAAATCACTGAAATTTTCTAAGTGCTTTGACGTCCGTCGGAAGAAATTAGCTGATCGAGTGCCCGCCGTTGCGGATGGAGAAACAGCTAAGCATCCGACGGGTAAGGCCTCTGACAGCCGACGCCGTAAGGAAATAAGTTTACAATTTTTCTAAGGCAGAACTTGTCGGCTATCGAAAAAAGGAATTTCTTCGTGCATCTGCTGTTGCGGAAGACAAAGGAACTAGTCTCCCGATGTCAAAAGACTGCCGACGCTGTGAAATAATTTTTAAAAATTCTTCTAAGTAAAGAATTTGTTGGCTATCGAAAGAAAATAGTGGTTCGAATGCCTGCCATTGCGGAAGACTAGATCACTAGACTTTCGATGTGAAAATCCCGCCGATGCCGATCGGGTCATGCCACAGTAGATTTGGCGGCCGATCGGAAAGAGATAGAGGATGAAGAGCCGCCATCGCGGCTATTGATGGAACTTCCTTGTCGACGAAAAGAAGAAAGCTGAGCCGATCAAGCAGTGAAGAAAGAAGAAAGGGAAAAATTTTGAAAAATTCATCTAAGTATGGAAACTGTCGAAAATATTTAGCTGTTTAAGTAGCCGATGTGACAAGAAGAAGATCGGAATACTTTAGAAGATCGGACCACCGACACGTCGGAAAACTTTAGAGGATCTGATTGCCGATATGATAGAGCTTAGTTGTTTCAATTTTCGATGAACAGCAGAGAAGCTAGTGGTTTGGGGACCCAAAACAATAGAAGGAGTAGCTATTTTGATAGCCGATACGTCGGACTGATAGTCAGAATGAGATCCAATTCTGCAAGGGGAAATTCTGAGTTTTAAGTGGGATTTCTTAGAATATTTCAGGGGTTTTCTAGTGAAATTCTCAGTAGTCTTTCAATAGCTTCAAGGCTGAAAAGGAGAAGAAAAATCCTAGGTGGCTGAAGTTGGCGCCTAAACCAAAATACAAGTTGTGTGTTTTTCCTAAGACTGTTGAAAGCCGTCATTCTTAGAAGTGCTGTGGTTTTCACACCCAAGGTCAGAATGAAGCATGTGGATAGGAATTGGAAAGCTTATCCAGTAGGGAACAAGGCTAAGTCACCAGAATCTAAGCATGAAGCTGCAAAGTGTTAATGACGACCACTGCTATCAAATGGAAAAATATGGACAATTGCATGCCCAAAGGTAGCAAGGACTATAAAGGCTAACCAGCTATTGTGTGGAAGAGTAGATCCATGCAAGGATGAAAGACTTGAAAAGGGAAGTTTCCTTAAAACCCTATCTTGCTGATTATAACTACATTTCCTAAGTTTTATGATGTATGAGGATATGTTTTGTATGAACCAATAATGATAATCATTGCTTTGATGTTGTCATTAGTGGCAAAACCAATGACAACATGGACCTAGTTGAATATGCTACCGATGCTGATAAGTGTTACTAGTAACCCTCTGAAGAAAGGGATAAGGCAACAAGTCCATAACAAAAGTTGGTGAGAAAATTCTGCAATCTCCTGCAAGGACCAACCAAATTGGTCATGCCAAGGGTGTAAGTGGAACCCATGCAAGTAAGAGTTTTATTTTGACAAATTCCAAGAATTGGTAAAGGTAAGAGACCTCGTGCCATGTGGATATTTGAATATAGAAAGGTGTCATGCCTATATATGTTGATTGAGCTTAGTAGCCCAAGGAAAGTAAGTATAGGTGCAAATGTTGTAATGTATTGCATGAATGCATTGAGATGAGTGCTTGTGGTATTATGAATGAACTAATGATTGAAATGATGAATTGATAACAATTCAGGAACCATTTCAAAGGTTGTTATGAATGCAGGATAGTCATGATCAATTGGCTGCCAGAAATGCTCTATGGAATAGCAAGGTGGTACAAATGATACGCTTGTGAAGTAAGGAGTATCTGAACATTTCATTTAATTGCATGAATGATGTGACTATGACTTGCAAATGTTAGTATGATGATGATTGCATGAAGTAAATGGGTTTTGGTAATATTGATGTGACTAACAGTTGGAAGTATTTGAATTTTATAAATTCTGAAAATGCTTCGGTGATGGTTGTAGCAATGAAAAGGTTATATGCATCCAAAATTACCAAGTTTTTGGTTGATTGAAGCTCATGTTTCAGGTAGATTATTTCGAGCATGGAAGTGAGAGGTAAGACCTTGACCAATGCCAGAATATACCATATGGTATGCATAATAGGTTGTTAAAATTCAAATTGTGAATTTCGGATTTAAGAAATTGCTGACAACTACTAGTCACTATTGGCTTGCATAAGATTGTGTTGGATGATTGAAGCTCAGGCTTCAGGTAGATTATTTCAAGCATGGCAGTGAGAGGTAAGACCCTGACCAATGCCAAAATATACCATGTGAAAGAGCCAAACCTTACGAGAAGAGTCTCATGGTTGTGAAAATAGTTGATATGCATAATGGGTTGTTAAATTTGAATTGTGAATTTCGGATTTAAGAATTGCTGACGACTACTAATCACTATTGGCTTGTATAAAATTGTGTCATGAGGATGCATGGTAAGTGGGTATTCATGTTATGATAGTAAGCATAAAATTATAATGGGCATAGTAGTGCTGCTTACAAGAGACCCACAATTGAGCAAGTCAATTTCTGTAGTAGATAGAATTGCAAATTCCTAATGAATTTGATTACTAATGTCATTTCTTGGTTATGGAACAATCAATTTGGATTGTATTATCAAGTAATGATTGACTGTTTGGATATTTCATGGATATGCCAGGGGTACACACTGCAGGAAGAGCATGTGTGATGGCTTGCAGAAGCCAAACTTCATGGTAAGGTTTTCCCTTGGAAATGGGTTTCAGGTGAAACACCATTGGACATTTTGAAAATGTCTCATCTGCAATGCATGTTTGGTAGTAACATGAGTGAGATGGTATAAATTATGTCAGTAAGACATGTGTGGATATGAAATGCAAAAAGGAGTTGGGATGGCAAATTGGGGGACTGTTAACTCAAGGAAGAAGCCCCAATTCCTCCTTAACAAAGGCATACTGCGACGGCAAATGGATAAGTGTTCTGTGACCCTTGCTAAGAATATGCATGTTTAATTGTTGAATTCCATATGCAGAACATGTTTTGATTTTATTTCCATGATGACCGATTGCTTGAGTATGAATAGGGCCTACATGGAACACACCAAGAAAGGGTGCACACTTTTCCGATGTTGATTCATGAAAGGGTTTTCAATATTGATTACACTCTAGGGAGTGGACGCACTCCTGGTGTCTCAATACTTGATAGTGAATGATGAGAAATGTGATTATAGTTTTAGAGAAATAATGCTGATGAGTTTGCTTGTATTGCTTCTATTGCTTGTGTTGATAGGCTAAATAGATGCAGTTGGGTGTTGCACCCTAAAGGTAAAAGGTAAATGGTAAAAGGTAAAAGGTAAATGGTTGTTGTGAGGGGTTGCAGAGTAAGGGTTATTGTTAATATAAGTGTGTGTTGGTATAAGTGTTTGTTGGGCTGTGATATGCCTGAGGATCCATAGTAGATCCTAGACCTAGAAATGGCCATGGTAAAGTTCCAAGCCCAGTTGACATGAGGGTGTACTAGCTGGACATTAATTATTTGATGTTGTGGGGTATCCTGCGTGCTGACCTAACATCTAAGTCCATAGGTGATCCCATGGCTTGCAAAGCGAACCAGGATCCTGTGGACGAACGAGGAAATGCACAATACAGATAAGTATTGGATTATTTTTCTTTTGAATATACATGTGTATATGATTTGGTTATGATGTTTCAAGCTCTTGTTCTAGAGATAAAACCAATGAGAATAAAATAAACATGTGAATCTATTCAATGTTTGGATATAGGTATCGCTGGGAGTGAGGACTATGAGAGCATCCTAGGGGTGCATGTGGACATGTGACTGTCCTGAAAAGCTCGGAATGAGTGGCAATGAAAAAGGTGCTAGTGAGACCATGAGGTTCCTAGCGGTTGAGGAAAACCATGTGGAGAGACTCCATGGTTTAGAGGTCTGGAATAGACCGAAGACACTAAGTGTCATGACCAAGAGAGATTGGTCCAGCATTCACGGTGAAGTGAAACAGGCTAAGAGCATGAAAAGCCACAGCAGTGGTGTGGGTTCCAGGATGGAACAAAAACAAAGAGGGAAAACTCTTGTTGCTCTCTCTTTCCTTTTTATTATATATACATATATATTTATGCATTGTGAAAACAAAAGATTGTTGAATGCATGTATGACTGAAAATGGAATGTGTGTTTTGCTGAAGGTAAATTGTGAATGCTGGAGTGGTTAATTCCCTGCCCAAGAATGGACATGAATAAGCTCATGTGCATGTTGGGGAAGGCATGGGAAATATGAAAGTCTCCTTGATGAGGCTTGGACTATCATGCCAATTGGGTAATTAACTGACTGATTTTAATGTCTATATTATGCTTGGTCTGATAGAATTTCAATGGTGCATTTCATAGGTGAGAAAGTGAAACCCAGTGGTGCACATTGGTCATGGAAGCAGATCAAAAGTTGTTGGACTTGGCTGGAAGTCTCCTTCAAGTGATTTCCAAGACACAAGAGAATCTTGGGGAGATGCTCAAGATACAGAAAAGGTAGAATGAAATGAACCACCATATTTTGCAAGACTCGATTGATTTGCAAAGGGAGGTGAAAAGCCTTCTAGGAGCAATCGGCAAGTGAAAGGAAGGCAAATCAGTGATGGGACAATTGTCCAAGCGACCCGATAAGAAACAGTCCAGGCATGAAGACTCAAAGGAAATTGAGCAGGTAAAGATGAAGCAGCCAGTGAAATGCTGGGAATGCGGAGGACATCATTTACGTCGGGACTGCCCAATGAGGGGACATGATGAGGGAAATAGCCACAAAGTTCCTAGACTTCGGGATAAGCTGGAAGCTGAGAACCAGCAGGACAAGTCCATGGAAGCTGAGGGGCTTGGTCTTGAATGTTCAAAGTGAATAATTGAACGTGGGACAGATCTGCAAAATTTTGAAATTTTGATGTGCAATTGTATATGTATTGTATATATGTAATGGAACATCGAGGATGGTGTTATTCCAAGGGGGAGGGGAATGTAACACCTCAGTTTTGACCCCATTTGCATGATGTATATATTGTAATTAATCGTGGTGAGGAGCTAAAGGAAAAATCCCCACCATCGATTTGTTTGTATATGTTTCGGTAATGGGGATAGTTGCCGATGGTATGTCGTGCTACCCGACACATTATAGTTGGCATCATGTAAATACGCACATCAAATAAAATAAACCAGAACCAGCTATAACAGTGCAACGTTAAAGATGAAAAGGGCATGATTCCAAAGGATAAGGGTTGGGGGATGTTAAACCTTGGTCTATGGGGAAAAAAACCCATATGTTGCCACCTTGTTTTGATTTTCCATCTTCCCTTGTCTCATCCAACCTCTTTATTGTCTTGTTGTGGATGGTTGAGGTAGTTATTGCTAAGTGGTGGTGGTTGTGGTAGGACTGTCAGCCCTTGGCCACGTGCCCACTCCACCAGTAGCCTCTCCTCTTCACCTTCGTGTGGGGCAGAAGAAATGGTTACTCTTCTCTCCCACGTTTTCCAAACTTCACGGAGGTGGTCTATTCATCCTCCCGATTGCCTATTCATCCGCGTGCTTAGGATTTGGTCTATTCAACCTCACACAGGGATGCCATCTCTTTCCTTGGTTGTTCATTTCTCAGGTGTAGGATCTTTCTTGGTTTTACCCACGTAGTTCTTCCTCTGCGGATTTACGGATGGAGTGACTGTGTATTTTCCCCCACCGGCTGAGTTGTGGGTTCTGCGTTGCTGTTACTCATGCACAGGATGGGAGATGGTAATCTCTTCCTCGGCGTGGTTTATGTATGTTTTTCCGCTTACTTCACTCTCCAGAACAGGTTGCTGCTCCTCACGTTGTTGGTAATGTATGCTGATACATGTTTGGGACTGTTATTTTTCCCCATGTCGTGAGCTGTGTTTACTGTTATGCCTTGGGGCTATTGTTAGATTGTTTGGAAGTTGTTTTCCCTATTAGGCTGTAATTGTTGAGTATTTACATGCGTGTAATTGTTGGTCTTCGGACTGTGCTGGGAGTTCTGTTTATTATCCACTGTGGGCTGTGGATTGTTGCCATCATTCACTTGGAGTTTGTGGCTACTGATGTACCCTAGTCTAGGTTGCTTCTTGGTTGTTGAGGCTGTAGTCATCATTTGGGTGTTGTTGCAGAGTTGTTTTGGCCACACTAGGGCCAATAACAACTCTGAGTTGTCTTGTGGCTTGAGCTATGTTTCATGTTTGGTTTGGGACTATCCTCGGTTGTCTTTGCCTTCATCACAGAGCCGTGAGTGGGTTGTTTTGCTGCAATATGCAGTGGGTGGTCTTCGGACTGTTGTGAGTAGGATTAGAGGCTGAAGATGCATGAGAAGACTGGTGTTGAGGCCACTAGCTTGGCATTTAGCTTATCCTAGCTCCTTGAAAACTTGGTGAACCCTATGGTGTGGTTTTGGCTATGTGTGGGAAAACCTTAGCTATGTGTAAGCCTGCATTGACGCTTATTCCTTAAGGAATCATGCCCAGCTCGGGGGTGGCAGTGTTTCTGAGAGATTGATGAGAACGCCGACCTATGGTTGGTGTAACGTTGCAGCGACGTAGCTAGTTGCGGGACGAGTTCTTCATCAAAAGATAAGTTACCTTGACTATTCCATATCTACAATTGTATTGATGTCAAATGAATTATAATGAACATGTTGAAGGATGAAATTGTATGTGTGTTTGCGTCCGATGTATGTTGAGTAACTGTGCATCTATGTATGCTTGTATGTTAATGCATCTTTGTACGCATTATGTAATTTTTTAATTTCAGCATTTACTTATCCTTGTTTCTTCTTCATGGGGCTATTTGCCCATTTTCTTGTGGTGTCCGTCATGTCCTCTTCGCCGATGTAAGGGTCAGGGATGTGACATCATATCCAAGTCCTTCATCTAGAACTCGGAAGCAAGTCTCCTTCTTGAAAATTTAACGAGTTCCTCTTTTCTATCAGGAATAAGTCATATAGCAGGAGCATCATTGGTTTCTGCCTTCAACCTTGAAGAAAAGGTTGGAATTCACTTTACTCTTAGTAAATCTTAGATTCATTAGTAATATAACCATCCTTTTGTACCATGTCAAACCTCAGGATCTTCTACAGTCACTCCTTCTGAAGCGGAGGATCATACTCCCTCTATCTTTCGTACTCTATGTACTGGAACATTTTGTACCATAGTGACACGTAGCTTCCTCTGCTACTATTATTCTATGTATCCATCTAGGGTCACTGGATACCAAGATCCTCTATCTTGAAATTTTTCAAAAATTTCTTCTCACACCCATCTGTGAGCTTTTCATCCTCTATAGGCTTTCATATTCAACCTTGTAGAAAAGGTTAAGATCTTCATCAAGATAATCATGTATGTGTTATCCCATGGGTGCCTTCTATATAAGGCCTTCTTTCATTCGCACACATGATTATGCCTGCCATGTGTCTCAACTCCCACTGGCTGCAAATGTCTCTTCATAGTCTATGCCTTTTTTTCATGAGAATCCTCATTCTATGAATCTTGACTTGTATCCCATGATGTTTCCATCTATTGCATGATGGAACTACGAACTTCCCTTCATGTATCGATAGTGCATCCTAGACATCATTTTTCTTGAACCGGTCTTCCCTTTCTTCTTGGTTACTTCTTCATAGATGGAAGGTCCTGCATCAACGATGTCATTGCATTCGTCATATCATTCTTCATCTTGAACTGTCATTACTTGTTCTTCGGAACAAGTCTCATCCTTCTTTGCTTGTAGGAGATTTTACGTGATCTTTCCTTCAAGTCAAATGCATTAGTTGTATGGTTAGAAACATTTCATAAGGTATATTCATAATGAAAAACTCTTTTGCATAAAGATATATGATTATGCAACTATTTTATCCAGTATAACATTCATCCATATCTCACGAAAACTTTCTAGATGCCTTCCATCTCTACTAGGACAACATTGAGATTGTGCACTAATCCAATATGTTAGCAAAGAGGTTTCATACTAGATAAGTAGCAATGGATATTTGTTTAGAACCATGAGCTACTTACCCATTACATGCATATTAGTAATATACAGTCATTAATGCAAACATTCTATCATGCATAATACATCAATTGAATATAAACAAATGCATAACAAAACAATATCATGAAATGACAATTGAATACTTATCTTTATTTGTTTCATGGGTGGACTCCTTCTTGAGCCTTCATCTTCATCATCTTCTTCATTCATAATAGCATTGTTTCTTATCCAATTGCTAAGATGGATAAGGGGTTCTTCAAGATTTGAGTTCTTCGTATTCCTCATCACTTGAGGGATCTTCTTTGAATTGTGAACGCTTGATCTTTAGTTTCTCCCATCTTCTCTTTCTCTTATTATGAGTCGAGCTTATTCTTGTGTGCACTCTTCCTAGAGTCTGCTGAAAGTGATCATTTCCTTCTGCAACACATTCCTCGAATGAATGGATCCCATGATCCTAGGAGGCCATTCAAGGTGGCTATCACCACTTCTGCATTCTCCACTTCTTCTTTTACTTCTACAAGTTGTTCTTTTATTTGAGAGACCCTTATAAAGTATGACTATATGGTCTCTGCATTCTGGATCTTCACAATCTTCAACTATTTTCTCGAAGTCATATTCTGATTTATGTTCTTCCCTTCAAATATCTTGGTCAAGGAATCAAACATCTCTTTCAGTGTCTTTAGGGAAGACACTTGTGGTATAAGGTGATCCATGATTGAATCAACAATGATATTCTTGGCGTTGACCAAGTTCTTCTAGTGTAAGGCTTTTAACCTCATCTCCCTTTGGAACAGGAACCTCTCTACTTATGTAGGTGTCCAATTCATTTTATTCAAAGAGATCATATAATTCCATGCTTGGAAGTTTCCAACTTCATGAATATTATCATCAATCTAATGTGATATATCACATTGAAATGAGAACCTCAAATGAAAATAGCAAAAGATTAGATCTTACCAATTTGAGGCGTCCATCCTGGTTCTAGAGTTGGTTGATCTAGGGTTTGTTAGAGAAACCCTAATTTTAAAAACTTGGAATCTTCTAGATATTATTGGATAGAAATATATACCTATTCAATTTGAGCTGTCCAATGTCCTCCTTTTCTGAAAACAGTGCAGGGAAACTCCTGGAACAGGAAGCCCTAGTTTTCCAATGTCTTTTGCAGAAATGTCTGATGTTGTTCCTGAGGTGTCTCTACAATTACTACTCCTATGTGTTTGAAAATTAGCATTGAGGTAGACTCTCCTGTCCTTGTTCCAAAACCATAGGTTTCATCAGAATTTGTTTCACCAATTGGAACTTATGAAAGTTTTCCTAAGGTGACCTATTTCATGACTGTTCAGCATAGCGAAGTTGTACGGACTACCACGTGTCACTATTTCATCTTATCGGTCTGAAACTCTTACCACATAAATTAAATTTTGTGAAATTTCTGGAACATCTTCAAGAATTTCATTTGGACCTTTGTAGCCCGAGATATAGCAATACTCCCCAGGTGTCCTATTTAGGGATGAATCCTAGAAGAGGCTGGAACCCTAACTTGGAGGAATCATATCTCCTAGAATATAGAAAATATGAGGCTGAAACTTGGAAACATTGTACATTACGAATATACCTGCAACCTATCAAAGCTTCGACCCCTAAGATTTCTTCAATCCCAAGATATAGGGAATCGACCCAAACTTACCTGTTTCGGATTTTAGGGTTTCTTAGGCCTGGGGTAAAACTAGGGTTTGACTTTCCTAGAGTTTCACCCAACCAAAAATATCGACCTAGGTCTCTAAAATTCGATTTTTATGAGGAGAGAAATCCTTTGCCAGGCTCACTCAAAAATTCCTCTTCTATAAAAACCCTAATTTCCTGCACCAAAAATTGAGAATGCCCAGAATCAAATTCTGCTTTGACAGAAAGATGCGCCCTTCAATGGAGAGTCACCCTAGCATACTTTTGCTGATGGATTATGGAGAGAGACCCAACAAGTAAGAATCCCTAGCTTCTGCAGCTGCACAATGTCTTCTTCTCAGGTTAGCTCTGATACCATGTTAGATTTTTATCATTTAAGCAATATGATCTTAGGATCTTATCTGAGAGAATAACATGCACAACAATAAACACAAGAGACAAGAGACACAAAGAGTTTTCCTAAAGGAAAACACAAATGAGAAAACCCCACAACTTCCTTAGAGATAGAATGAGCACCAATGGCAGTAGTAAAACCCAAAAACATAAAGATGATCTCCAACATATTGTTCTCTCTCTCTCACATGAGAGAGCTTCTCTTCTCTCACTCATGTGCCCCAGTGAGTGAGTGAGTATGTGATAAATAGAGAGACTCACTCTCTATTTATATTCTTTCATTCACTTAATGTCCACTTCAACATGTTGTCCCCACTTAATAATTACTTACTAGTGCTGACATCTCTAGGAGATTCTAATAACCCTAGTGCCCCACAACTGTGGGGACTTTTCCCTTCGATCAACAACGAGGTTTAACCTTGACACAATTGAGGGGACTATTCCCCCGACTTACAATAGAGGGCTAACCTAAATGACTTAACTTGACTTGTTTACATTATTGAATCTCCCAATAGGAACATCAGGCATGACATGACTCAATTACACTATAGATACTTCCCAGAAGAAACATCAGGGTACAATACATAATATATACAGGTGAATACATTCCGAAGTTACAAATACATCAACAAGGTACTCAAAATTCCTTTGTTTAGAGTATAACGGTAGGGTTGACTTGATAGAACATGATATTGAATCATGGGGAGGGAATCATAGCTGTGGAACCTAGGAGATGGATGGAATGGGAGATACTTGGGGAAGTAACTGGACAAGTGATATCCAATGGATCGAAGGGAGACTCATCGCAGAGTACTCTAAACAAAGAAAACCTAATGGGAGGAATGTTGCCATAATGTGAGACTATATGCAATATATGTGGGCAAGGAAAGGCACCATTTGGAACGTCTTCATAGTTTAAGGAGCATGAAGAAGGGATAGAAGTGTGCTCAGTATGACATTGTCACATGGATTTTTATCGAGCCTAAGACTGTAAATAGTCAATGGTGTTTTCATGTTTAGAGAGTTTGAAAACATGAAGAAGACTTTCATGGGTCTGCTTTTTGTATAGTAGTCTCCTAAGCCTGAAAAAGGAAAAAAGTGTACAAAGGAGAACTCTCCCAGCTGAAATGGGAAAAGAGACTTCTTTTATGTAGGTAGTCCAACTAGGATGAAAAATGTTAAACATATACTAATGGGACGGTCATCAAAATAATTTTACGAGCATAACTGAAACCAAGTTTTCTTGGTAATATTTTCTTTATAAGAGGGCTGTGAAAGAGATTAAATACAACCCATAAGTGATATTTTTCATAAGTTACAATCCCAATGTCCAAAAATGCATAAAAGGATACGAAGGGAATCATTCCTAGATGGAAAGGTATAGGGTGTTCCTTTTCATTAGTTAGTCTAGATAGTCTAAAAAAGGGGATAAATGATACCACATAGACAACCTTTCAAATACTTTAACGAGCATGACAGAAAGCAATTCTGGTCAATAATATTTTCATTCAATAAGCAGTTAGGAAGGATATTAACAGAAACTCCATAATGGTCAGTCAAGCAAGGAGGAAGTGTTCAATGGGCGAAAACGGGTGAGGTTAGGATCATGGGTGACGGGGAGGGAAAATATAAAAGTGGGACACTGGTAAGGCCTCCTTATGGGATGGTGACTAGTGGTAAAATAATGCCAAGTTTTTAGTATGGATGGAGCATAGGGCTCATGGACATGACAATACAATAGTGGTTCAAATTTCCTGGTGGGACACAAATTGAGGTAAGTCTAAGAAATGGACCAAGAAAATATAGGAAGAGCATGAGATGATAGTCTTGTAGGTGGAAAAAGTGAGAAAATATAAACTTGTTGATGAAAACAACATGGAAAACGGAGGCCATATGACTCTACGGTGCATGAAACAAGGAGTTGTTGTTGCTATAAATTCTTACATCCTATGGATAGGAGTTGTTTCCCTATATACAAATGGTACAGGTCTAAAACAAATGAGTGATCACAAGGATAGGCACTTCCCCTATATTTTGTAGATATCTGGGATGAGTCTTTGATCTCTTCTACAATGTGATGTATCATCTTTCTATGGTGTTATATCTCCATAGATGTGCGTTCAATAAACACTTCAAATAACAAGCAAGATAAAACGTACCAAAAAATGATCTACAATTCTATATCAGTGACTAAGGAATCCAATAATAAAATGAGTGATCATAACACAATAAATTTTATGGGAAAGAAACCATCATTGCACTAATATGAGGAATATATATTACAACCATTTTCCTTAGTGTTGTGATGCCTCCCCACATGCCATGTCTTGTCCTCAAACCTCCAACTTGCCTTCTCTATGCTCACCCTATATTTTTCCAGAACTTTAGTGCAACAACATGACTTTTCTCCTCGCCACCCATGGAGGATGAGCTAGTGCTTATATCCCTTGGAAGGATATGGATGGTTGAGAAAATGGTGGATGAGGTGGAAGGGATATCCTACTAGTAGGGATGAGGGTTCCATGAAGCTTTCCTCCAATAAGCTTCGTGAATATTCTCTTTTTCCTTTTGAAACTCGATCACCACTCTTTCATTGTGTAGACAAAGCATTACCAGGGTGGAACCACTTATTGATAAAAGGATAAAGGTAGTGGAACTGTTCATTGTTAAGAGACAAGAGGCATACTGAATAGGGTAATGCTTATTGCATAAAAGGCAAAAGTGGTGCTGGACTTAGGTATGAAAATAAGAGTCATGTCCAATGTCCAACTTCACATTTTGGGGATTGAAGGAAATATCGAATTTTTTGGGACTCAACACATGATGGTGATGATGTGTAAAAGAATCCCCCCCAAAGCATGAGGATATAGGGATACGAAAGGATATATATTTGTAAGAGAAAGTTATCACTACGAGGCAAGAAATTCTTTGATTAGAGATTATCATCAACCTAGATTCTGCAATACATCAATACTTTTGACTCATATCCCAATGGCTCCTTATCATAGTTGCAGACCAATACAAGGAAGATCCATGAGAGACAATAATAAACATGGCTACTATAATACTTCATATATCCACATGAAGAAGACTCAAATTTGGACATAGATACTAGACATACAATTTAGATCTATGTCATATGGATGCAAATTTGAGCACAAATATGACCATAAAAATGTGGATCCATGTTAGGACTCATACAAAATACTCCATCACAACCCGAGGAAAGGAATGATTTCTTAACAAATACCCAGGGTCTTCGTCTCGTCTTTCACAAAGTACAAATCTATCCATGTGATTACAATGTACAGATGTCGAACATGCTAGAAACCACTTGATTACTAGTTAATGATCAAAACCATTAGCAAGCGCAATGGACATCGCCATTGATGTCAACGATTCCCAAGGTCCCCTAGTACAGTCTCATGAGTGTGAATAGATGATCTGATGTCAAACATCTTTTGATGAAAGCTCGATGATGTGAACCTACGTCAAAAGAGAGAGAATTGGTCATTGATGCATACAGATCTCAAGGTACTAACTTACTTCTAATAATAATTCCTAGATGATGATCTAAAGTCTATAGGAATAGTCTCGTCAAAGGACGGACATGATGAATCCCACATCGACGACACGAAACTTGGAATAAAGTTCTAGAATTTGTAGTATGATGTAACCATAGGACTGATTCAAAGGTAACTAACACAAAAGTTTAAACTGTAGATGTAAACTCTCTTCATGAATTCCCTTTGAACATCGGGCAACATGACCAAAGACTTGGAAGCATTGACTTGACCAAGCGGATATCGAGACATAAAGCAACGGGGTGAAAACATGAAGTTGGGAAACAATTTTGCTTTTTTTTTTGACAAAACAAACTGCAAAATTTTATTTTTTGCAACTTCAACACCTTCAAAATGATATATGCCTTAGGAATTTAACCTTGAAGTAAACACACAAGTTTTAGAGAATTGAATTAGCTATGTATTCATATTTGTTTTTAAAAAAATTATGAACATATAGTGGGGAAAATTTGGAGGGCACCAACGACATATACTTTAAAATTTTAAGTATGAATAATGAGTGACCTGTGTGCCAAAATTTTTTCTTAGAGATAGTTATTCATCTAAGGGAAACAAAATTTATACTCATAATATACACATATTGAACTTGTGTATGGACTATATTTTGAGGTTTTTCGGACTTCGGAACTATTTTTTATTATTTTTCGAAACAACATAAGTTCAGAAAATGGTGCATTATCAGCACATGTTGGTGAGATTCAATTGTATTTTTAGTGTGACACTTATTGGAAAAACTAAAAGTACCCTTTTGAACAAGAAAAGTCAATTATGATCTCTATGAAGATTTCAAAACTGTTGGTGTTTTCTTTTTTATGATATTGAATTTTCATTTTGGAGGATTTTTAGAATAACAAAATTCTTAAGGGATAAGGTTTAGAAAAAAATTATTAATAAATAGAAATAGAAATTGAAATGAAACAATTTTTATATAATTGGAAACTAGATTCAAAGAAAAATGCACTGCTACCAAGTCCGACAAATAATCTTTAAAATTTGCAGGGGTTTGGGCTTGCTGAAGTTGCAGGTTCCAAAAAGATGCCAGATATTTTTCACAATTTTTCTTGACCATGAACTCTCGGCCGAAAAAACATCTCCAAACTCTCAGCCAATAGTTTAGTTCAAAATATCATTCGAGAGTTTTTTTTAAATACAATGCAGTTATTGGTTCAAACTCTCGGCCTAGAGTTTGAGGTTGACTTTTTTTCACGTTTGCATCTGTGTGGCCTCTTTTTTTCACTCTGTTTGTCATATAATTGTTTCCCGACTTCGTATTTTCACCCACCAGTGGACGTTGCATTCTTTGAAAGACTTAAAGGAGTGACATGACTCATGAAAGTGGATCAAATTGGAAGAAATATCAATACGCAATTGACTGAATGAAATGCAGACAAGTTCCATGTTCAAAGGTGACTAACAGCTGCCATTTGTTGCAAATGAGAAAGTTCCCTTCCCTTAATTTCCCAATCATGATTAATGAGTGCCTCTTTTGATTTTTATGAGTTGAAAGAGGGTAATAAACACTCTTTGTAGCTCATCCCATGATAAGTCCATTCTCATATGTTTCATGAACTTGAGAAAGGAGTGGTTCAATTCCTTAAACTAGAGGCTCTCTTGGTGTTTAGTTTAATGAGTCAATTGAATGTTAACTTGGTATCGTTCATGTTTAGAGAGTCTAAATAGAAATGGAAGAAGACTCTAAAGGGTCCTTTTTTGTATAATTTAGTCCCTAGGGTCCAAAAAAGTATAAAATAATTCCCAAGAGAACTCTTCTGGTCATGATTGGATTGAGTATTCATTTTTCATAACTAGTCAATCCGAACCAAAAAAGAGATAAACTATCGTTGGAAATATGACACTTAAGGTCCTTTTACAAGTGTGAAGAAGACAAGTTCACTTGAAAATATTTTCACATTTTAAGATTCCGAAAAGAGCTTAAAGAAGACTCCATTAGGGTTTCTTTTCATGATGGAGGGTTTTAGCAAGTCTAAAAATAGGCGAAAGTTGAGTGGAAACTTTGGTACTGGGTTTAAAGAGTAGGACCAAAATGTCGAAATTAGCACTCACTGAATTTTTCCATTTTATGGAAGTACAAAAAAGTCAAAAACAAACTCACTCATAACCAAATACTTTAACTTTCATCCCTCCAAAAAGTTTTTAAAAGACTATTAGTTCTCCAAAATATTAAAAAACAAATTTTTAATCAATATATAAGAGGGGTTTTTGTTAAAAATAATTTAAAGTGAAAAAAATAATAAAACTCAAGAATATTTCATATAAAACCCATGAAACAGTAAAAAACTTACCATTTTACTATGTACCAGGTTGGAGATATATTTTGGAGCGATTGGTGTGCATACTTCAGGAAAAGATTATGGAGCCATCGACCATACATTTTTCAATTCGTCAAATCTAGATAAGAGCTAAAACTATCCCTAGCATTTTCCCTTTCCATATATTTTTTTTGGGTTTGGAGGTTTCAACCCTAGGGTAAAAAACGCTCGACGGGTAATGCTCTTTCCGTTTGCAAAAGAAAAACCACATTTTTTATATCGATTAAGGTTGTTTCACCACTCTATATCAAAGAGACAAAGGTGGTTCCATAGGGTTCTCCCAAAACCTCAACGACCAAGCCAAAAAAGTGTCTTTAAAGTATTTTAAAAGTTGGGTATGTATTCTAATACCTAAAAATTGATTTTTGGCATGTCATTTCAGCAAAAATGGTTGTCTGGAAGGAAAGGAAACACGAGGCTAATGATTCCAAGGTTCGAGCAAATGTTGGCTCCATAGAGGCTTTACGAGGTTGTGGCCTCCTAAAATTGTTCCATGTTTTGAGCATGAAGTCTCATGTGAGACTACTGGAATATATTTTAGGAATGTGGAACCCAGAGAAACAATAATTTGAGGTGGGGGGCCACATTCTTACAGTGGAAGTAGAATACATCCACTTCCTCATGGGATTATCTAGGAGCAGGGGCCAATCTCACAGATAGGTTCCTGAGGGGAAGATGTCACAACACAAGAGCTTATCGATCGTCACTATTTTCTGGGCATTCAAATGTCTGGGAAAAATTTTCCCATCAAGGAAGTGATGGATTTTCCTCTCTGAAAAGTAATTTTCACAATGTAGTGGCTTGTAGGGGGCTAAGGGGGTCATCAAGATTCCTAGGAACAGATGCTTTATGCCTTATAGGCCATGGTTCCCATGGTCTATCATTGGGTTCGGGCCTTACTGAGTGTCTTCAATGAACAACTGANTAGGGAGCTAAGGGGATCATCAAGATTCCTAGGAACAGATGCTTTATGCCTTATAGGCCATGGTTCCCATGGTCTATCATTGGGTTCGGGCCTTACTGAGTGTCTTCAATGAACAACTGACTAAGTGTCGGCAGGGGGAGTTAAAATAGTTTGGTTATGGAACTATATTAGCATATTTCATATTCAAGTGGGTACCTTTGTTGAGGCCACATGTGACTTTCAATGAGCTGAGAGATAGAGACCCTTGCATGCTATGGTGGGTGGCGATCATGGCCTACACTGGTGGTGGAGGGGCCAGGGTCAAGTATGGGAGCACATTTTTTCGTTCGTTAGATGACCAAATCCTCATGGTTAAGAATTATGCATAGGATGGTACTGATTCTGGAGGCATCCCTGATCAACCCTTACCATTCGATGCCTAATGGGGTGATAACGGTAAGAAAAATGCTCATGAAATTGATTACTTTTTGTATTTTATGTTTTATAATTTTTATGGATGATAACGAGACCAAAATTTTTCATGCAGATGTAGGAGATGCACAACCTGGGGGTTCATCCCCAAATGACAGGAAAGCGAGGAACCACTTTGTACAGTGCAGAGATGATGAGTTGACCGAGTTGGAGGAAAACCTCAACTGATTGACTGTTCACATTCTAGATACTTCCATAGACAACCTCCCTAGGAGGTACCAGAGACATACACCTGGAGTAAAGAGTCGATTCAACCTCCCGCTATAGAGGGTAGCAACATCTATCATGTGTTATCATGAACATCACTAGTCATATTACATGATGTAGACACTGAAATCTATCTATCTTCGGGATTTTTGTCATTTTGTATATTTGAAATCTAGTGTGCTTCATTCAGGGTCTTGAGACCATATTTTTGTAAAAATATTATATATATATATATATATATATATATATNTTAATATATTTTAGTGTTTATTTTATTTACAATGAACCATGTTTTATTTATGAAAAGTTATGTATGGAAAATATACCAATCCAATATATAATTGGCCAATGAGTCTGCAACAATGTTATAAGACCTAGGAATATGCCGATAACTGATTGATTCAAATGACCTTTCTAACAAATGCACTCTTTGAAAGAGATGGAGTGTAGGGTTTCAGATGGCATAGACATGGTTCAATTGAAAATCCACTAACTGCGAGTCCATGAAGACTACCAAGTGATTGATGTTCTGAGATGTAGCCTCGGTCGACAAACCTATTACCACTTGATACCCGACGATGTTATTGGTGGCTGGACCTACACAAACCGCTGATGAACTAACTAATTCATGAGCTGTGGAATACAAAACCCAAGTAGCTGAAGCAAGTTTTAGTGTATGATAGAAAGCATAATCAGAAAAACCATAAAATGCCATTCAATATTCATAACCAACACATGGTATAAATAGTACTAAAAAAAACTCAAAACCATATTGAAATACTAAAACCACACCAAAAATTCAATCAATGCACATATATAAAAGGTAATATAACATAAATAACTTCAACCATAGTACCTTTTCAAGTACAATTGATTGTGAGATTGCTCGAAAGGTATCCCATCATAATCTACAACCTTAGAGGCCCCTTCCTCTAAAACATTACTTACGATGAAAGGCCCATACCACATGGATTCTAACTTCCTTTTACCAAGCTTGTCATGCTTCTAATTAGAAGTCAAAACCATGTCACCTTGATTAAATACAAGAGGTTGAATGGATGTATCGTACTGAGCCTTGATGCATTTTTTATGTGACTCATTAGCCAAGGTATCATCTCTCTCATTCTCATCAAGATTTTTCAAATAGAAAAACCGTTTTTATTCAGCAGAATTGTTTGGGAGAAGCTCAAATCCGAGCTTGAGTGACAGGATCTCACATTCAATACGCATGACAACTTCAAGTCCATAGACCAACTGAAATGGCATGAAACCATTTTTTTTTACTTGAAGTCCTATAATCCCATAGTATAGAAAATAGAATCAAGTTCTAGTTGTATTTATGATCTCCAACCATTCTACACAACATAGTTTTCAAAACATTGTTAATGACCATGACTTAACCATTATCCTAGATATAATAACAAGTTGAGTTTTCATGATGAAAACCCAGCTTAGCACTTAACTCAACCATCATCTGATTACATAAATGTGATATGTGATCAGTGACTATGGATTGCAAAACTCCAAACCTAGCTATTAGGTGATTGAAGAAAAAAGAGAGCGACAGTTTGGCCATCCTCTGCATATGTAGGCATTTCGTCAGCCGATTTTGTAAAATAATTAATGACTACGATGATGTAACCATTCCCCCTGATTGAGGTAGGATTACAATGCATAAAATATATCCCCAATTTGGTGAAAGGGCCAATGACAATGACGAGGTTTAAAGAAGTAGGGTGGGTACGCTTTTTCAGATAAAAAGGTTGACAGGGTGGGAATATTTTAACCACCACATGACAATATTTGAAGATTGAGAGACAAAAATACCCAGCGTGAAGGATTTTCTGAGTTGTATCCATCCCAAAAATATGACCTCAACATGCTCTAGAGTGGCATTCATTCAGAACTTATTCAACCTCTACATGTGTATGCCATCATCGAAGAACATATTCAATAGCACAACCTTATAATGTGTCATTTAAAATGAGATAATATTTCGCATGGTGATGGATGCATTGATGACCATCAGGAGACATATCAGGATGAAACCTTTGGGTCTCAAGATAGATGATCAGATATCCATACAACAAATCGGTTGTGCTAATCAAAAACCAAAATTCATCTGGAAATGAATCATTGGGCTCAGCCTCCATGAGAGCACAGGGAAGACCACATATTAACTCTATGAAAACTAAATTCTTCTTGGAAGTAACCTTAGCAAAATTGAGATCAAATTTCCGTAGGATGATGATCCAATGGGTATACTTACCCCCTAGTGCTTGACAAGTCAAAATGTAATACATAGGGTTTTGATAAGTGAGAATAGTTGTGGAGCCTAGTAAAATGTAGTGAAGAAATCTATGCACGACAATGACCATAGCCGAAGCCAACCTCTCTACATGTGAATAGAGATTTTAAAAGTGAAGAAGACTCTTACTTAGATAGTAAATCACATTCTCTTAGCCATTGATATCTTCCTGCATTAGAATCATACCTATGGTAGTAGTGGAGGAAACAACATACAACAGAAAGTATTTCAAATAATTCGGGGGGTGTAACACCATTGAATGTGTCATAGCATGTTTCAAATTATCAAAAGATATTTGGGCTTGGTGATCCCAAAAGAACAGGGTGTTCTTCTTAAGGAGACGCATATAACCTTGTTTTTTTTTCCACAAATTTGCACACAAAATAGTGCAAAAATTTGTCCTTCCCTTGCAAACTTTGGAGTTCAGTGATATTAGTCAGGGAGGGTAAGGCTAAAATAGCAGCTATTTTTGAAGGATCTATCAGGATGACATATTTGGAAACCACGAATCCAAGAAGATGTCCATTGTTAACACAAAATACACAATTATGGGGATTAAGTGGAATATGGTAGTGACGGAAAGGAAGGAAAATGTCCCTAATGTGGCCTCGGTGGTCCTCATGTTGTTGCGAATGAGCAGAGAGGTCATATAGACAGGGTTCCACAATGTGTTTAATATCATGAAAATCATAGGAAATGGTGCATTGGAATGTAGATTTGATGTTTTTTAAACCAAAGGGTAACTTCTGATAGGCAAAGGTTCCCTACAGACAAATGAATATCATCTTATGGTGGTCATTGGGTAAAATTTCTATCTGGTTGTAGCTGGAAAATCTATCCATAAATGAGAAGTTGATGCTCCTAGCACAATTATCAATAATTTGATTGATATTTGGAGTAGGAAAGTTGTCCTTGGGACAATCCCTCTTCAAATCTCAAAAATCGATCCAAACCCTAATAGTACCATGTTTCTTGGCTATAAGGACAATGTTAGACACCCACTCAATCAACGATATGGGATAAATAAAACTTTATTTTATAATTTTCTTGAACTCTTCTTTTATTGCTGCAGCCTTCTTATGATGGAATTGATGCAGTTTTTGCTTGATTGGCCTCAGCATGGGGTAAGTCTCTATTTTGTGTACAATGACAGAAGGATCAATCCTGACAATTTCTTCATACGTCCAGGAAAAAACATCTCAGAACTCTTTGAAAAGAGATTTATACTTTTTGGTTTCTTCAGTTGAACAGTTATGGTCTACTTGAACATCTTCAACAATTGAGGGCTTCACTAATATGTAAATGGGAGTTGTCTAAGTAATGTTACACAGGTTTCCTTCGGAATCTGTTCCTTGTAACAATACTGATGTCTGAGTATTTTTTATGATATTAGAACTAATGAGAGCAACAAAATTAGGATCTACTAAATTGGCATTGGGAAGGACAGAGGATCTATGATGATGATTTCCCATACAGGTTCATCCACATTCATGATCTCCATAATATACTAATATGACGAGAAAGTGTACAAGAGATAATATAGAGTGGGGAGAGGGGAATCTAGCCAATAGGGTAGGTTGTATGGATATGATGCCAATAGATCATGATCATCATAGTGTATATTGAAAATAGACTAAATTGAATTTTAGAGAGCTTCGTAAGGGCCTCGATAATATGTGTCAACAACTTCTTTACCTTTTAGAACTATGGTCGGTCATGGATATCATGTTCATAGCTTCCACTTCTGAACTAGGATGGGTTGAGTGAAACACACCCATAAGGGTTGAATCCTTCAACATTCCTACCCCAGCCAATTGATAAGGCGAAGGTGATTTCTATAGCATAGAAATATTATTTGCAGTGGGGGAAGTAACATTTGGTGAAAAAAAATCAAGTTGATCGATGGTCCCAATATTCCCCAAATGAGGAAATTGGAGAGTATGAAAAAATGTCAAGGTGACAGCTGCCATTGCATAGAACCAATTCCTCCCCAATAGCATATTGTATTTTAACGGAACATTGACTACCTCCACTTGAATGGAAACAGTATTTCCCCTAGGCTCGACTAAAAGCATTGAAAAAATACCATGAGGTTGGAAACCCCATCCATTGAAAGATTTTAAAGTAATGAGTGACTTTGTAAGTTCGAGAAAACTAATGTCTCTACAGGAAGACACAGACAATACTGAGGTGGAAGATCCGTGATCCAACCTGATCCGATGGACCTTTTTCCCAACTAGTCTGTTCACAATTTGAAACACAAGTTGGTGGTGTAATCTGGACTTGTAATTCTCCACATTAAAATGAATCAAATTAGTGTTATCTGGGTCTAATGCTCCTAGAGACATGTTGAGTCCTGGAAAATCACAGAAAACAACAGGAAGGGATTCTCCCTAGTAAACGTTCCCAACTAGACCATTACTGTTTTGTAGGGGGAATCCGTCCAGTCTACGGTCCGGCTATCATAGGTCAAAGTAACCAAAAATAAAAGGTTTTACCAGTTGTGGCCCAGTCCACCGTGTATGTTTTAATTTTTATGTTTAAGTATGAGATGCAAGTGCCTATCTAAGAATGCAAATTGATAGAGAATACGAGGAGCATCACAATGTGATGCACAGGTTCTTACCTCTCGTCTTAACTCTCTCGCATCTAAATCACACACAACAAGAAATGAAAACTAAGTATCTAAACTATCCCTAGGGAGCAAAATTATCATTCATTAATGAGTAATGTGTTTTGCGCATGCATTAAGAAAAATCATAGATAGCTGATAATTCTTTCGAAACACATGAACATTAAAGATATATCAACAACCAAATAGCTAATTGTTTATGAATAGCATTCATTACTCATAGTGGAAATTTCATAGAATAAACTAGAGAGAATTCATACAAGAACATAGGTTCAAATAGTTAGAATGATCTCACAGTTAATGGACACAAAGCTGAAAACGAAATAGTTCACATTCAACACATCCATGGCACATCGTTTGAAAAGTTCCACCAAGTTTTCTCCAATAGGAAAATTGTAATTATTATTGAAAAAGGAAATGGTTCTTCTTACAACAGGTTCTCACAAGTCTCAAAGGAAAAAGTCCTATTCTACAACTAACTCCCCTATACTTATACAGAAAGGAAAAACTTTTGGGTTTCCCCAAAGTAGCTCTTAGGCTTCCCCAACGTTTCCATTCCCAAAATTTGTCCATTACTGAATGCTCATACATTATATGATACATCACATTCAAAACAAAAATTAATAAAGAATTTTCATGAAGAGGGCCCCGCTTGATCATTGATGAACTTCTTCCACGCTTGGGCCTCTGCTGCTATGCTTTCAAAATATGAAGGTTCAAGAAAGCGAATGTTTATTTCATATTTTGCATCCTGATTCCTAATCACCTCAATTCATGCTGGAATCAAACGTAGCTGATATTCAAGTAAGTGGATGTTGACTGCTGAATGAGCTACTGCATTTTTTAGGATTTTCTCATCTAAATCTTTGAACTGTTGCATATTTTGTTCATCCCCCTGGTATCCTCTCTGTAGTAGTTTTGTGAACATCTCATGCTCTGGTAATGCATTTAGTCTTTGTTTTGTAGCCACTTGACATCTATTGTAGGTGACCAGAACCCTTCTACAATATTCAGTACAGGATGCTCTCATTTTCTTCATAGTCTTCTTGAATTCTTCTGTAGTGTTTATTGCAAACTCTAACAATTCATAATCCTGCTTTAAGCTATGTTGATCTTTAGCTCATAAATCTGCAGGGACTTCTTCATTGGTTTCTATCCTTACTATCCTTCCAGTAAGGACTTCCAAAATTTCCTAAGACCTATCTACAAAATATGAGGTAGTTTCCAAAATTTCCTCCAACCTTCCATCTATTTGTAAGATTTTACATCTGTCTTCCTCAATAGATACCTGCAGTTGGTGCATTATTCTTCGTTGGGATAGGACATGCTCCTTTAGAGGCTGGATATCAGTTTGTTGTTCAATGGAATCCTTCAGTGATGATGTTAATGAAGCAATCTGTCCTTCAAAGCTTGCCACCTACACTTGGTATTGTTTTTTCCTTTCTTCTATGGTGGCCCTCTCTGCCTCCAGCTCAACAAATTTTCTCTGCAGCTGATCCTTTTCTACATTCAAAGTTTCATATGATACTTTGAGATCATTTTTCTTGGTCTTCAACCCTTGATATTCTAGCTGTAAACTCTATAGTTCTGCTAGACTATTCTGAGCCTCCCATTCATTCTTCTCTGCTGAGACTTCCAAGGTCATCTTGCTTTCCTACAGAGTTTGTAATTTTGCCTTTGAAGTTCTCATTTTATTAAGCATATCTTCAAACTTCCTCTTTAACTTGTTACCTTCATCCCTCTCATTTCTGAGAGTGTCCTTTAATTTATCAGCATTTTTCCTTGATTGCTCAAGGTCTGTCATAAGTCTATTCACATTATCCTCAGTGTCCTGGGTTAATGCTACCCTAGCCCTGGCCGTCAATCGTGGATCTGCATCAGTCCCATGCACCAAAGTTTTATTAGTAATCATCATACCGGATTATTCTCCTATTTTGACTTTTCTATCAGCTCTCTTGACAATCCTCTTCTTCTCTTTGTCATAAAAGATGGTGCTGAAATCAGGGACCTCTTCTTGCTCCTTTTGCATAAAAGGTATCGTATTCAATCTAGGAAACACAACCTATTCCTTTGTGCTGCTAGAGGTTGTAGCAGGATCCTGAGAGTTAGGGTTATCTTGTCCCTACCCCTAATTAGTATGACCCTGTGCTTCTTTTGTATCTATAGGATCAGTAGTTTCCTAGTCTATTTTAGATCATGTCAATCTCAGACCTTCAGTTTCCTTTTGTTTTTTTTTATCTCTTCTTCTTACTGCCGTTTCTTTTCTTCTTCTTCCTGATTTTTCTTTTCTTCTTCCTTTGATGCTTCTTCTGTAGCTTTCCTTCTTTGTTCTTCTTCATTCTTCATCCAACTTTCAATCTCCTATGCTAGTCTCCTAGCATCCTCTACTCCCTTTTTGGCTTCTTCTTCTTTGGCTTTCTTTTGTACAGTTTTTCCCTTACCTCCCACACTGGTGATTTTCTGTTTAAATCTTATCTTCAATGCGGTCATGTTCCTTGCATTCCTGAAGACTTCTTCATCCTTGTCCCAGAAATTTTCATATTCAAAATGAACATTTGATTCTTTGCAATGCTCTGCAACCTTCTTTTGGGAGTCATTCCTGTGGAAGCTCATCTCCCCAAAATGAAACTGCTCCAAATCCTATACAAATTCAGTAGCTTGTTTAATATTAGTGAACTTATAATTCCATATCCAAAAAGGGATAGCAAGGTAGGATTCCTTTTTATGTTCAAACAAAAAGCTTTTGACACCATCAAGATACACCTTCCTAACTGCTTCTTTATGCACCACATAATCAGTGGCATACTTGGGTAGTAGAGAAGGTTCCCTAGAGAAACCATACATTCTAATGTACATCCCCTCTTCAGTCAAATAATAACTCCCATGTTCCTCAATGATTTTGAATGCCTCATCAGACATACAGTTGCATTCTGTCAGGAATATTAAGGTGTAGAAAGGCATACTGAAATGCTGACATATTTCTTTGTAGAGGCTGTAATACGTGTGTGCCCAAAATAGTTTATATGCAGTATACACAGGGGTTATGTCCTTGTCCCAATTGCATCTTAAGGCTAGAAATGGTTGGGTACATAATATACAGTCCACTAGGATAGAGCTCATATAGAACTCAGACTTCTTCTGGGACACCTCCCCCCCGAAGCTAAAGATATGCAAACTGAGAGGTTGTTGGACATAATGTTTTCCCAGTTGAATATAGTCCCCTGGGCGGCCACATAGAAAATAATGGGAATCCATCCTGACTTGAAACTTTTACCATGAGCTCTCCCAAACACCCTATTTAGCATCAGTTCTATAAACCTATAAGGAGTTTAGAGAGTGGCTGTATCTGACTCTCCTGATGGCCTAGTTCAAAATTTCTTCCCAGGTATCATCATACTCTTTACTATTTCAACCAGGTCCAAATTTATATCCTTTAGCCAACCTTCAGTTAAGTACACTTAAGAAGGAGGTAGGTGATACGCTAGTGAGACATAAGTAGGGTTGTATGTAGCATAGCCCTATTTGGCAGTAGCCCCCTTTAGGAAGAATCCAACTAATCACCTCTCAACATGGGAATAGCTCAGGTCTTGTTGCTACCTTCATAAGAGCTGACTTCTCTATGTTGGCATATATGGTCAATTCCTCAAATCCAACATCAGGAACATTTTTATTTGAAATCATCCGATATATCTCACCCCACTTGTAATCAGGCTCTACCCCAGTGGTAGCTCTAGTGTCTTCATAGATATATTCTACCTTAGTAACGATTTCCACATTAGGCTCTCCTTCAGCAATGGGAGCCTTCTTCATTTTCCTTGTAGAAATATCTCCTTTGAAGAAATTGACCTATCATAGACCAAACATGCTTTTAGGCTATTGGAGCTTTTAATCAACATTCTAAGAATGAAGAAAAAATTGTATAAAACCTTTACTTTTTCGATATTCTCAACAAATAAACTTATCAGACTATTAATGCTAAATCGAGAATAACAAGCAAAAAAACTTATGCAAGCTAAGTCTGTAAATTGTTAAGTCCGTCTGCAACTAAACATGACCCCGATAGAAATTTGCATCATTTAAACTGAAAATGCATTCCAAATCTTTGCCAAAACAAAACACACTATCAATAAGGCTAGTCTTCGAGAGTGAGGCCCTACGTGAAAATCCCAATCTGACCGAAAATCAAAACCTCCATTGTCCCTGGAAAAATAGGGTAAACGTCCACGACGGAAAGAAAACTGAAAATTCCCCTCACATATGGCCATAAGAAATCCCACAAAAACTGATGCAAACAACATAATTCCTGTCTACGCTAATTACCTGAACCCTTGGATTGGGGTCGAGTTTCCATAACGGCTCAAACAATCTCAAGAAAGAAAAACCCCCTACTGTAAAAATGTGAAACCGACTAATACCTCATACTGTAAGGATACACATTCATCAATCTATATGGATAACCACCCACGGTGGGAAAACCCAACCAGGGAAAGACCGTAGTTCCCAAAATGACCCAATACAATCAAAATGAAAGAGAAACCATGGTTGTCCTACCTAGAAATAAGCTTGCAGTTGACGGGATGGTCCAACACTTCCACGGAAGCACCCCAAACACACGAAATCCTGATAGCTAAGCACAGATGCACAATTCAACAATGATGACGGAGGCGAATGTGAATTCATAAGGGTAAGAATAAAATAACAACCCTGTCCTATATATAGACTTTGGTGAAAAAAATTCGGCTAGAAAAAATTCATCGGTAAGCGGACTAACTAGTGATCGGGTGATTAATTCGATCAGAAGCTACAACGGTGGGAGACAGACAGAGTATGGGCTCCACCACCAAATAAAATGTCAATGAAATAAACACTAGAAATTGCAGTATCAGGCATCAAAACTAATAAAGCATCGGATGGTTAATTCGCAAATGGACCGCAATGATGGAAAACAATCAGACTAAGCAATCTGTTGCAAATAAAACATGTCAGCGAAAACCATAACAAACCAATGACAAGCGGAAAAGCTATATGGCGGATGTTTAGTTCACTCAGGAGCCGCAATGGTAGAAAACAATTAGACTACAGCTTTCGATCAAAGTCATGAAATGTCCCGATAGCAAAAAGAAAACCAAAATAATGAAAATCAATAAACCACGAAATCGACGAAGGTAAGAACTAAACGATCGAAAAATTTGCCATCTGCCCTCCAAAACGGCGGCAACCTAGAAGACTAATGCTTCGACAGTGATAAGAAAACATCGTCAAAAGTCAAAAAGTGAAAATAATAAGCGAAAGAGATAAACCATCGACGAAAAAAAAAAGGCTTTGGATCAGATCACTCATTATTTAGCTTCCGCAACAGTGGTTGCATAGAGAACTACGGCAGCGATTCTTTATTCAAAAGACTTCCAACAGCAAAAAGAAAAAACTTCAAGTTCAAGTCAAACAAAATATAGTCATTCAAACTTCTGAAAATGGCAAACAATTTACCCCAACTCAACCTCAAGATCCAAATTTGTAGCAGAAAACAACATAGTTCATGAATTCAAAACAATTCCAAGCAAGACAAAATTTAAAGGAGGGTCCAAAATTTTAGAAAATTTGGGAAATAGTTGCAGCTGCAACAATTGGAGACTACCTAGTGAACCTAGAACTCTGGACAATTTCTTCCTTAAGTAACAGACTGTTTGACAATAAAACCAACATGTTGAATTCTTCTAGATGTCTGGATTTCCCAAATGGCAACTGTATGTACTTTTAACCATTGATGATAGTCCAATTTGGGAAAATGGAAACCAAGATTTCAAAGTCAAGATAGCTCTTTTGAGGCCAAAAATATGAGTTTCATTTTTTACCTATGTCTTTGGGTAGCTTCCAGCTTGGACACCGTAGGATTGTAACATACGGTAAACAAAAAGATTCATTTGTTCCTCATTCCTATGCCATTTTCATTAGAGGAAATTTCAACTCAAAATGGGCCTTTTAAGTTTAACTCAAATTCCATGTCATCATGTGTTAGCCAATGAAATTGATTTAAATTTGAAATACCATATAGGTCTTAAAAACTTTTTTAATATAAATTTGGGGATAGGTATCATAAAAAAACTACTTTTTGTTTGTATTTTCGACATATCTCCTCGTGTTTTTACTCAAATTTCAATCGGGAGATCTCATTGGATGTGGAATTAAATTCTAAATCCAAGGAGTACCCACCTGGCATACTTTTGACAAGCCCTGCTATCCCAAAAACAAGAAATACCTAAAAACGTGATGATGACATCATCATCACATTTTTTCAGGTATTTCTTGTTTTTGGGGTAGCGAGGTCCATCAAAAGTATGTAGAGTGGGTACTCGTTGGATGAGGAATTTAATTCCACATCCAATGAGCTCTCCCAGTTAAAATTTGAGTAAAAACATGGGGATATATGTCAAAAATACAAACAAAAAGTAGTTTTTTTCTTTTCTTCCTCCAAAATTAATAAATATTATTTTATTATTTTAACTATTATTTTATTAATTTTTTTAGGAGGCCCATTTTGAGTTGAAATTTCCTCTAATGGCACTTTTTGCGCTTTTGGACTTTTGTCCTTTCATTTGAGTCCTCCTGCATGCCTTTCTTTCTGAATTTTTATTCAGGTTCCTCTATCCATAATGTGCTTTTGTGTAAGAGATGTATTTAATTTTCAGCTCACGGACAGAGAAGAACTTTCGCAATTTTTTACTCATATAGTTCAGTACTTTGTCTTGATACATATTGATTTCTTAGGATATTTTGACTCTTAGTTTCCTTTTTGGCTTTCAATTCTTGGCATGGGATCATTTATATATAATATATTGTTTACCTTGCTTCCTTTCCATGGGTCTTTTGTTGTCACTACCTAGGACATTTTTAAATGTGAGATGGATGGAGCCTCGAAATAGTATTCCAGACCTTTTGATCCTGATTTATTTTACAAGGATTAAGTAGGACTTCAATGTGTTCATATCCATTCAAGAAAACTGTTAAACTAGAAGAAATTCTTTCAGATAAAACAATAGTACACAGTCTTATAATTGAGGATTTTAGTTAATCTAGAATTATGATGTTCTCCATGCAACCAACAGTTTTCCTCTTTTTATTGAAATCAATCAAAATGTAAACTAAAAAAGAAAATAAAAATAAATCAAAGTAAACAACCAAATCAATTTATTTATGGACAAGATAATCAAGAAAGAAAAAATCAAGAAAAATAAAATTTGAGAACTAAACCACTAACTGGTCAGTCCTCTTCCCACCCCTATAGATCTGGAAACTTGTAAGTTAAGGGGCTAGGCTTGACTACATGATGAAAAAGACCTAACCATTATCTAATTCTACTGTACTTGAAACAAAAACTACATCTTCTATTTTGCAATCAATCTCATCAGCCCGTGAAACTCAAAGGAGATCGGGATGGGTTCTGATGTACTACTAACTTCTTTTGCTTGGTAGTTTCTGGGTTCTAGCTCAATTAGATGATTTCCCAACACAGAATTCATTGGTTCATTTTTTTCTTCGAACTGTGTAACATTTTGCTTCATGTGGGGATCTCTTAATATTTTAATCTAATTTGGACTTCTCTTCTGAGGCAACCACAAATGTGACCAATCTGAAGCAAAATACCCATTCAGCCTTATTGACCAGTCTCGATTCAAAATAAGTCCATAAACATTAGGTATGTTCGCTACTACAATATCAATGTACTGACATATATTTTTATTTGCATATAAGCGAATCAGTACATCTTCTATTTCCCCTCACATTGGTACTGTCTAACTGAGTAACCTGCCAGTCAGTAGGTTTAGGCTGTCCATTAATCTTTTTGCATACTGCAAATGGCATAAAATTGACCGATGACCCAGAATCTACTAAACAATTGTGCACATTATGGTTTAAAATATCCAAAGTCAGGACGAATGGTGGGGTTTTAAACCTAGTCTTACCTCCCACACTTGCTTCAACAATCTCTTCTACATGTTGGTTGTTAGTGGCAAGTTCCTCCTCTATTACTTCAGGTGCTTTGAGATTTTCCTTGACATTACCCACTTTGTCTTCAATGTTGACTTGTTTCAGATCTTGACTGCTAATGGTAAGTTTGGGTATTTCATCCTCTGTGTTGTTCTTCTATATTCTCTTCATCTTCTCCTGAAATTTCTTAATATTTGGAAGTATTGAGTTGTCTTTACTTAACAAACCTTAACTTCTTGTTGTTTCATTTGTTTATGATATTTCTTCCTGTTTCAGTGAATTTTCCTCTTCTGTGTCAAAAAGCGAGACACAGTCCCATAAAACCAAAGCATTCTCTTCTTGTTTATCTGTGGATATATTCCCCTTTTCCTCTTCATCATCAGATTCTGTTAGTTTAGATTCCAATAGCGGATTCATTACTAATGTCATTGAATTTATCCATTGAGGACAATTTTTTTCAGAATGGGGTTGTTGATGAAAGGTGCAAAAGTTATCCATACCCATTTATGTTAAGTTCATTGATACAAGACTATGTGGAGGAGGCTTAGATTGATTGTTGTCCTCTCTCCTTTTATAGTAAGGCTTATAAGATTTTTGAGCTTCTTTTTCCTTTTCTAAATCTATTATTCTGTTAGATAGTTTCTGCATCATTTTCAACATTCCTTAAAAATCATGTGCCTGCTCCTCCTTAAAATTAGAAAGTAATACGGCTTTCTTACCAAAAGTTTTTTCTCCTGACTGCTCAAAATAATCTTCGATGCTCTCTTTTTAAGCTTCCACTCTCTCGCCCTCTTCATAAGTTTCTGACAGTGTAGGTTTGACTTGCATCTTGGAAAACATGGCCATGTAAGGCCCTAAAGCTTAAGTATAGTATTCGATCAAAACCTTATCAGACAGTTTATCAGTTGCAGAAAAATTATTAAGGTAAGCAAGAAACCTTTGGGTGAAACTATGCACTTTCTCTTTTCTTTCTTTCTTCAAATCGCATAGCCCTTTCATTAGAGATGCATAAGTTTTCTGGGCTGCATATTTATTTCTGAATATCCTTTCAAATGTATCCCAGTCCGGGATTGAGTTTGCAGGAAGAGCAAAATACCATGAGGCTGCTGCTCCTTTCAAAGTATGTGGAAACAATATGCAAACTACATCTTCATGTTCTCCTACCCTTATTCCTTCTATGGCCAAGTAAAAGCTTTGCAAATGGTCATCTACCAAAATATTTTCACTTGGGTCAAACATGGGTAGAATTTTCTCAAAAGCCTGAGGTAAGTCATGTAAAGGGGGTGCCAGGTTTAAAGCTGACCTGGCCTTCCAAGTAGGTGGTGGGTTTGGTGGGTTGGGTGGTTGATTTGCATTTACGCCTGCCATGAGTCTAGGTGGAGAATGAGTTGGTGAATGTGTTAGCACTCAGAATGTACCCAAGGTTGTGAAGGTAAATCCCAAGGTAACAGCAAAACCACTTTAGAAAGAAACTGGTTTTTCTTCTGGAGAGGGATCTCTCAATATAGATTTAACGAGACCAGATATAATTAACATCCAAAGATTTGTATATATGGTTGAAACAACACATAACCATTGGGCATGGAGTCACATAAAAATAAAAAGATCACAAAGACACATACATGAGATTTATCAAAGGCAAGGTAACCATTTCATTACAGTCATTCATTTAGTTCAGGTGGGACAGAAGAGGCAATGAACAGCCCATTAATATAGAGCATCAAAGATGAGTTCTATATTAACTTTAGTATAAGAATGTATAAAATATCCAAAACGATGATCAACGCATAAACATTATGAATTCTAACCATCTAATACTGTGTTTCAGATACGAAGAAAAACAAAATCAAGTGTTACACTAGAAAACACAATCACATAAGGAAGGAAATACGGATTGTAATGGAAATGACACAGGAATATCTGATAATTCTTATGCATTCGCTGTGTTATTCAAAAATAATATGTCTTTCAAAACCTTCAACAACACGATGGGTTCCAACCCCCATCTCATAAAATAGATGCAAATATATACATAAAATAATTTGATCTTCCAAGAAGATTCATAACTGAATGATCGGCTTAATTAAAGTCTTGTAACTAAATTCCTAACTTTTAGGAATAAACTACAGCTTCAATCCTAACAAATCATTAAGCTAAAATCAACTTGGTAGCATGTCCTCGTCCAGTCAGCTCCTTGGCGTGTAACACCTATCTCTACAGATGAAGGATGTATTTTATCTTTCCAAACCTCTCTACAGCTTTCCACTGCTCTGTGCTTGGGGTATCACATTCCATCATTTCTCAAATTGAGACTTCCAGCTCCATGTAAGCTTCTTATGATACCTTGGGAAATCCTTTCCTAATAATTAGGAACTTTTGCAAGATTTTGAAATCCTCTGTCAGTTTGTCCACAATAAATTTCCCTGTTAGGCCCTTTTCCGAATCATCAAATTTGGAATGATCCATGTGGCTTTGAAATAATAATCTATGATAGTGCTCCTGAGAAAACATCCGTCCCTCTTCATCACAAAAGGAAGGGAGGCCGTCCTCAAATAGCTCTTTGAAAACCTGCTTGAAGTTATTAACCTATGAAACCATTTCCTTAGCTTTGTCCTGGACCGTCTTCATTAAATGATGCTTGTGGATAAAATTTTTAGCCCATAATACTATTGATATCCTGTCTTTTATTCCCATATCATGTAACTTCTGGTATGTCAATGAATTTAAAAAGTTCAGCGCGTTCTGGGCTGTGGCGAGGGGCTTTCTATCCATATTTTCATTTACCAATTTTAGTCTCTGGTTGGCCAAATTGATCAATATGCATTGGTCATCAACAAAGTTCAAATACTGTCTAAATTTTGTAAATTCTACAGATAGGGTGTCCCAAATTATGTGCTTTGCTCCCTGCAGGGGACCCTTACCTATGTTTGTCTCCTTCAATTCATTGAACTTCTTTTGTAACTGGCTTTTGTCTTGCAATATTTTGCTTTTACTTTCATTCATTTTGGCTAAGTCGGACTTGATCTTTTCATTCTCCACCTTTAACTCTTTTATTTCTTCATCCTTTAAGCTAACCTAGGACATAGGTATTGACAAGTCATCCGCAGAAAAGTCATTCAATGGTTTATCAATATTTACAATAGATAGGTCCTCATCAATAGGAGTCTGACTCATCAATTCTTCCATGATTTCCTTTTCGTCGTTTTGGTCCCTTTTCAGCAAGGCAATTTGAGATATCAGTTCACTCCATTTGGCTTCCCATCTATCCTTTTCCTCTTGTAACTCAACAGCTTTTCCTTTATGTTCCATCATCTCCTGCTGCATCTTGTCCTTCTCTTCCTGCAGTGCCAATAATATGGATGATTGAACATGTTCTGAGCCTGGGATCTTCAATATTTTCTTCAAAACTTGGAGAGCATTGTCATTTTCTTCCAAAATTCTTCTGACAGCTTGGGTGTTATCTCTTTCATTGGCTGAACTGATAAGATCTGCTTCCAGCTTGTTAATCTGAATGGTATTGGCCTTATTATCAATGCTTCCATGTTTCAATTGAATCTCTAACTTATCTACCAAAATTTGTAGTTTATTGATTCTCATCATAGCTTGTAATAGATCTGAATAAATAATATTACTTGTTTGCTTATGAAGCTATATCTTGTCAGGTACACTAATCTTATCCAATCTTAGTTCCCTTTTTGCCACTTTCTTGTCGCTCACCATGGCCAATTTGAAGTTTTTTCTTTCTGTATCTCTGGTAGAAACCAGGGAGGTTTTCAGATTGTTTAAATTCCTTAACTTCGGGGGTAAACTTCTTGTCTCTTCCAGGGACTGCTTTCTTTTCTCCATATAACTTTCCTTAAGCTCTTCCTTGGATTTGAAAATTGAGCTTAGTTCTGAACTATCTACATCCTTGAAAGAAAATTGATTTACTTTTACAGATTTTGTTGGGACTAGGGAAACTCTTTTGAAATCATTTGAAATCTCTTCTCCTAAAACTCCACCAACTTGGAAAACCTTAGCTTTTTTGTGTGATCCATCTTCATCTACTTCCATGCTTTCAATTTCAGAAAGGCTTCTTTTGATTACAATACTGGAACCACTTGTCACCTGAGACGTTACAATCGGTACAACACTTGTATCCTCATCGGGTCTTGGAATCTCTATAAAATGCAACAAATTGGCCATTTCGGTTAGACCTCCAACACTCTGGTGGTCAAATGGCTTGTTTTTGTTGGCCTACTTTCTTAGGGAAATTAGATGATGAGGATCATAATTCACCCTTGGCTCTTTTTGAAATTCCATGTTCTCCAATGACTTTTCTGCAAACACCAAGGCACCTTTATTTTTGAAAATAAAAGGACCAACCTTGAAAGAAAATTTAATATTTGAAGATTTTCTAAAGGCCCCAAAATGTTCTTCCTCTGAATGCAGCCTTTGTCTCATAAATTCTGGGGGTAAGGAAAGCTGGCAATTTATAAGGTTCCCCCATAAATCCATATATCCTCAAAACAGTAGCATCTTTATATAGGAACCAATCTCCAACTCTATCATCTGGTGAGGACTTCATCATGCACTTCATCTCTTCTAACACCCGAGGCAATGCCTCATCAAACAACATTTTATATATTTCTGACATGATTGAGTTCGAGAATTCAAACACTCTGATTTGCTTGGGCAAATCAGAAGAGAAGATAGTATTTAGAAACTATAACTCGGTGATGTTTGAACATAGCAGCATGTTCAACAAATAGGTTTGAAATTTAAAGAACCTAACCTTTGGGAATTCACTTAATTGAAGATGTATTGTTTCTGCCAAGTATTCATCTAGACTGAACACAGAAACTGACTGAGACTCAGAACTTAGTGAACTTATTTTTAACAAAAAACCTAGGATAACTTCATTTACATGGAAGTCATTATCAAAACCCAATATTTGACAAAATAAGGACACCACTAATTTAACTTCACTTTTGAAAACCTGAATATGGTAAGGTAGGAAAAGACCATCTAAAAACTGACCTTCTTTCAAAATACTGGACATGAATTTGCAACGGACTTCTGTTCCACAATTTTTGTACAATTCAGCAAGAATAGATTCATTCACAGGTTCACAACTGTCCGGGTAGCTATCGGGCAATTTTAAATTTTCACAGATGACTTTGGAATTAATTCTACAGAGTACTCTAGAGGAAGACCAACTTCTAATGACTCTTTGAGAAGGGGAATAATTAACTGCGCACCATTCTGCGAATTCAGGAAAGTGTAGGGTTTGCTCGATGGAAAAATAATATAAAAACAATTTACAAACATTCAGGACATCATTACCCTCTAAATTATATTGCCACAACCTTTCCTTGCTGACTGATACACTTCCTATGGACAGGAAAGGGTCACACACCCCTCTGTCTCCATCAACCAAATAATCTTCTCTGTCATCCAAAACCTGACCAAACCCTTGCACATCTTTTCCCTGACCCATAATTCAATCGATAATGGTATTTGAAAGGGTGAATTGTGGCGTCTGAGCCTTACCTGTTCAATGTGGCTGCGTGCGTTTGAAATTTGAACGTTAATGGTTGATGAATACGCAGGTCCTTTTCACTTGTCCGGCGCCAATAAAATAATCACAGAACAAGTCAACTTCGCTTTTATAGGACCCCACTCCGGAGTGTCCCTTTGGCGATTTCCATTAAACCACTTTCGCCTCTGGATTGCACCACGATCAACCACATGTACAGTGGTTTATATTCCGCAACCGCTCTTTATTTCTAACTACCGTGCAACTTCCCGCTCCGGATCCATCAGTGACCGTAGATTTATTTTACCTTTGTTTTTTAGCCATCGAATCGAGTGACGTGTACCCAATTCCACCGAGTGTCCTAGTCTTAACCAACGTGCAAGTCTCTGCTTCGGATTTATCCACAATCGTCGATGTAATCCACCTTATTTCTCTGCCGTCAGATCAAATGGCATGTACTCAATTCCGCCGGGTTCCTTTTTTTTAACTAATGCGCAGGTTCACAAGGCGGAATTCACACACACCGTAGATCTCATCAAATTGGATCAACGACCGTTGATCTCTGTATTGCATTAAACGCCCGCATATACTTATCATCCTTGCATCTTTTAGAGAGCGGACATAATACGGGCCGTTGATCTTCCACTTTTCCACTCTGCATCGTTTGATCCCACGACATTTCACCGCTTACAAGCCCTTTGTCTTACTCTTATACTATAAATTTTAACCAAAGTTTTGACAAGTGACCATTATTTTCTTTTCACCATGGTCTCTTTGCTTCCCTGCTAAATAATGGTGCTAACGGCTGGCTCCAGCTAGGGATGATATCCTCCCTACGAGGTATCAAAGAACTCGTAGACAAGGTGCCTGTTTTTTTTATTTCTCACAATAACTTCCATAAAACTCATTTTTTGTTTTTCATAGATATATTATTTTTTGTTTTTAGAAAGGAAAAGAATGCCTCCTGTATCTTAGGGCCTTCACTGTGGGCTTCAAATACATTCGGCCTACCATTCATGTTGACTTTGTAAAGAGAAATGAGTATTTACAGGCTATAGTACAGATTTTACCCTCCTCCTCAGGACAGGTAATGTTTCAGATACCTTCCATTGATGAGGTTACTATCCAGAGGAACCTCGTTCGGATATTCCAGCAGAAATGCATTTTTCCCTCTATAACCAATAACAACATAAGGACCTACCCACATATGATCAAATTTTCCATGTTTGTCCTCTTTTGGAGCATCCCACTTCAAGACCAAATCATCAATCTGAAACTGCTCTTCTTTGATTCTCCTATCAAAAGTACTTTTCATTTTCTCCTGATGTGATTGCACCCTATCATAAGCTTTATTCCTTCGGTCATCCAGTTCAATAATCTTATTTATCCTCCTTTGCATATGATTTGGTTCTTCTTGCTGATCTTGGAAATATCTCATGACTGGGACACCTAACAATGCTGGAAAAACAACTTCAGTCCCATACACCAGTTGGAACGGAGACATGCCAATCGCCCTTTTGGTACTGATCTTGTCAGCCCAGAGAGCATACTTGAGCTTGGTGTGCCAGGACCTTTTGTTATCTTCTAACAGCTTCCTGATGATCCTTACTAGGCTTTTATTAGAAGATTCGGCTAACCCATTTCCCTGCGGATAATAGGCAGTTGAATGATTGAGGCTTATATGATACTTGTGACAAAAATCAATCATTTTCTTGGATTTAAATGCAACAGCATTATTTGTTACCATTCTTCTGGGGCACCCGAATCGAGCCAATATATTTTCCTCAAGAAAATCCATGATTACATTCTCCGTGTCTCTTATAGTGGGGATAGCTTCAATCCATTTTGTAAAATAGTCTGTAGCTGTCAAAATCCATTTGTGTTGTCCTGATGAATTGGGATTTATTTTGCCAATAAAATCCAAACCCCATTGCTGAAAAGGAGCTTCTACTGTTATGGGATTCAAAGGGAGAGGAAGTAATTTTCTTTTTCCGTCGAAAATTTGGCATTGATGACACTTACTAGTTTCTTTATACACATCTAAAAATAATGTAGGCCAATAATAGCCCGCTCTTAGAATTTTGTTTGCCGTCACCTTCCAAGAATGATGCCCCCCACAATCTCCCTTATGAAATTCTTTGACTGTATGCTGAGCTTCATTTTTTAAAAGACAATTCAGCAACACTCCTCCAGGGTCTTTCCAATAAAGATATTGATTTAGAATACAAAATTTGGCAGCTTTTAATTTTATGGATCAGGCTCTTGACTTAGTCAATCCCTCTGGTGCTTGCAAATTTCGAAGGACATACACAATATTAGAATACCATGAAGAAGCCACAAAATCATCCATTACTTCCACTTGTGTATCTAACTGATTAGCTTGATGAGATAAGAAATTAATTTGCAAAGCTTCACAGTTTGAACTAGCCATCATTTTAGCTAACCCTTGTCCTTTAATCAACTTGGTGGGATTTATTTCGATATCATACTCCACCAATGTAGCAATCCATTTTGCTCTTCTGCCTTCTGGATTTGGTTGCGTAAAGATTCCCTTTACTGCAACAGTTGGAACATGTGCAATTATATGTGAATGCAGAATATACACTCTGAAATATTTCAATGCTTTGACTAAGGCATAGGCTTGTTTCTCCATAATGTCATATTTCAATTCTCCATCCCTTAACATTTTGCTAAAGAATGCTATGGGCTGTTCCAAATTCTCATCATTTTTCTGTAACAGAACTGCTACTATAGTATATTCTGAAGCATATGAGAATACTGAGAAGTCTTTGGTAAAATCTGGGCTCACCAACACAGGAGCCTCTGATATTGCTTTTTTGATTTCCCAAAAATAATTTCTAGCTTCAGCATTCCATTTTATCTCGTGAACTTTCTTCAACATATTTGTGATATTCATTAAGATCTCAACAAAACTTGGCACAAACCTTCTCAAAAAATTTACCTGTCCCAAGAATGATTGTATCTCCTTTTTACTCCTGGGTTCACCTACTTTTAGAATTGCACTCACCCTTTCAGGATCGATTTTTATTCCATCCTTTGATATTATATGGCCCAACAAATTTCCTTCTTCCAATTCAAAACTGGTCTTCTTTGGATTCAATGATATGCCAAACTTCCTACATTTCATGAAAACTTTCTCCAGATGAGGCAGGTGCTCCCTGTCAAATTTTTAATAGACTGTGATATCATCCATGTAGATCACTACAAAATTCCTGATTTCCCCTGCAAAAGCAATGTCCATAGCCTGTTGGAAAGTAGCTCCTGCATTCATTAAGCCAAAGGGCATCTTTACATACATAAAAGTGCCCCAAGGAGTAGTGAAAGCAGTTTTTTCTTGATCTTTAGGTAATACTTTGATCTGATTGTAGCCGGAAAAACCATCCAAAATCAAAATTATTTCATCCCCAACTTCTTTCTACAATATATGGTCCATCTTTGGTAAAGGATAATTATCCTTCATTGAAACTTTGTTTAAATTCCAAAAATCTATACACAATCTTATTTCTCCATTCTTCTTTCTAACAGGAACAAGGTTCGCAACCCACTTCAAAAACCTTAGAGTGACAATGATCTTGGAATCAAATAACTTTTTAATTTCTTTCTCAATAATAGGGAGAAACTTAGGGTTTATCCTTCTGAGCTTCTGCTTGAAAGGTTTCTCCCCGGGCTTTATAGGAATAGTATGATGTATGATAGATGTATCATATTCTTTGAGATCTTCATAACTCCACGCAAAGACATCTGTATATTTTTTCATTAACTTCAAAAATTCTTCTTTTTGTTCTTCAGGCAACTTCTTGGACAACTTCACAATCTTAGGATTCTCTTTGGTGCCAATATTCTTATCTTCAACAGCATTCTCAACGGGCTTTACTTTGGGATTCTTAGCTACATCATTCTGATCAAAACGTTTTTCTAAAGGAATTAGTCCTCTTGGTATGAAATTGTTTTTTAACTGGATAATATCCTTACCTCCTAAGGTACCCTTTAACTTTTCAGCACCATTCCCTTCTTCCTCAAGCTCTTCCTCGTCTGGAATACTCTTGCCATTATCATTTTCGGTGTCAATAGGAGTATTCACAAATTCTCCTAAGAGCTCTAGGAACCTTCTGATATGTATATCATCTTTGAACACCTACCAGTATTTAGAGTTATCAGGAATATAGGGTCTATTCACAATTTCCACCTGGTATTCCCTTTGACCAGCAACAGGGGTTTCAAATTTTCCGGCAGCCACAGCTAAAGAATCAACTACCAAATTTTCATGTTTGGGAACTACCTGAATTGCATGCTCTGTAAAGAAGTTTCCCAACATATCCCATACTTCATTTCTATAAGCCCTCATCCGAGGATGCCTGGTTTGATAGCTTTCATTTACTTGATTTATCACCAACTATGAGTCCCCCAAGACTATTATTTTTTGAGCTCCCAAATCTTTCAAAGCATGCAATCCCAGTAACAAAGCTTCATATTCTACCACATTATTTGTGCACTCAAATTTTAATTTATATGATAAAGCTTTGAAATCATGAATAGGAGAAATTATATACACACCAGCTCCAGCACCTATTTTTGCAGCAGATCCGTCAAAGTACATAATCCACTGACCTTCCCTTTTTTGTTTCGCTTCCAAAGCATCCTGTTCTAGTACTTCCTTTTCCTTATTCTCCTCAGACTTCTTCTGCAATGCCTCTTCTACATCATGTGGAATAGCATCATTAAAGAAAATGGAAGACCCCAAATCAGTATCAACAGCATAGATGTGATGAATTTCAGGTTTATCTTGACTACTAACTACATAAGGGGTTCTTTTTTCACTATATAATCTTCTTCTCCCATCTCGAATAGGAATTGTAGCGTAAGACATATCCATCTGTAAACTACCTTTGAACTTGGAAGTCGAAGATCTTGACAACAGTACCCGAAACTTAGGTGGAATATCTGCCACGACCACATCCATGACTATAGTTTTAGATGGCAATTTATTTAGGGTTACCACCATATATTTAATCAAACCAAGGCATTTCACCCATTTAGAATCAAATGAGTACAAATCTTTATAAGGTCTTGTTACTTCTAATCCCAAACTCTCTACCACTCCTTTCGGCATTAAGTTATGTGATTCCCCTGAGTCTAGCATAGCATTGTGGACCACCTTATCATGCACATTTAAACTCAAATATAAAGGAGAGACTTCTTCACTTCCTGACTTTTCAACCTTTGACCCAAACGAAATAGCAGGGTTATCATCGTTCAACTCTAAAATCTCATATTGCCATTCTCCTTGATTTCTGACCATTTTTGTGATAGTATTTATGTATTCAGTGTTTCTCAATAACTCATTAAATGGAAAAGAGATTTTTAGCTTTGAAAGTTTATTTTGTAAATTGAAACCAGAACCAACTTTTTCCACATCAACCGGAGCCGCCTGCTTGATTACTTTATCTCTTTGTACATCATTTTCAACCTTTTTATTTACAAAAGACTCTTTTTGTAGTTCTTTTCCCTTTTCTACATTCAAAGAACTAGTGGAAGGCTGATTTGGGTTTTCCTTTCCTTTATTTATGAGGACAATCCTGTTCCTCAGCCTAATTTTCCTCTGCACATCATCCATAGCGTGTAAATAACCCCTTTGATATTGTTCGGTCTCCATTTCAAATTCTTCACTTCCATCTTCTCGACCAAACATGTTATGCTCTTGCTCAATAAGATATATCTCCGAGTCCTCTTCTCCAAAAAGATGAATCTCATTTTCAGCGAGATCTTCTTCATCAGCAACATAATTTTCCGGGAATGGTGGACGAATTTGCTGTTCCTCCTGATTTCTTGGATTTCTTATGTCTCTTTGTCAGTTTTGGGGAGGAACAAGAGGATTCGGTCTTCTGAAATTATGATTTCTGATTTGAGGCTCAAATTGTTCTCTATTGAATCCCCTATTATCCATAGTTAATCTATCCATCAACTTTTCCATGGTTTTCAACATCATTTCAAATTTGACATCATTGGTAGAAGAAGAAGCAGAAGGAAAATTTTCTTCATTTTTCCTTCTATCAATATCTCTATGTTTCATCTTTCCACTTGCCATCATATTTGCTTCTACTTCTAGAGCGTCTGTAAACATGGCCACAAGAGTTGCTGATTTTCTCTCTCTTAATGAAAATGCAAAATCATTATCAAAAGCTCCGACATAGTGTAATTTGGCTGCGGCCGCAGAAGGTTTTATATCCTTGGGAATGGAATTATAAACCCTCATGAACCTGCTAGAAAACTCATGGACAGATTCAAAACCTCCTTTTTTGAGACTGTTATACTGAAATAAGAGCTTCAAAGGGTTCTGTTTATCATCCCACCTATCTAGGAAAGCATTTTGGAAAGCCTGAAAATTCACTATAGACCCATTTGGCAAATCTTTAAACCATTTCTTTGCCTCACCTGACAAAATTTGGGAAAACAAGCGCATTTTAACATCTGGATAATCAACTTCTTCTAAGTCAATGAAATCTTCAAACTTGGCAACATGCTGTTTTGCGGTTACATCACCTTCTCCATCAAACAAAGAAATTCTTTGGGAATAGTTCTAAGGAAGGTCATGTAATAAAGGAGGCAGAGGCAAGGGAGAAAATCTGGCTGCCATTGGTCTAGGTGGATTCATAGGAACTGAAGAGCTTTGAGTATTTTGAGAGGTAAATGTTTCAACTTTAGTGGTCTGTTGTAAATCTCTCTAGAGGGAATCCAACCAATAAGACTCTAACCTTCGAGGAATGAACTCAGTATTCTCAAGGTCAGACTTGGATTTGGTCCTCAACAGACTTTTCCCAGCATTAACTTCCCATTCTGGATCAATATGAGAAACTTGAGATGATGATGCATCGAACAAAGGAAAACTTAACTTTTCTTTATTTTTTCTCTTAAATAAATTTTCTGGGTCTTCGAAACTTTTCAAGATTTCGGTATCAGAGTTACCTTGCGTGTGTCTTCTTGAAGCCAGAATGGCTCCTTAAGTTCTGAAGAAGTTTAACAATGGAGTCGCCAGGACAAATATACAACCTTTTTACTATTAAAAATTCCCGTTTTCCCATAGAAATATTCTTTAAACACTATCGTTCTCCCAGGGAAGATATGCATGTTCGATCCCCAACAACGACGCCAGTTTGTTAGCACTCAAAATGTACCCAAGGTTGTGAAGGTAAATCCCAAGGTAACAGCAAAACCACTTTAGAAAGAAACTGGTTTTTCTTCTAGAGAGGGATCTCTCAATACAGATTTAACGAGACCAGATATAATTAACATCCAAAGATTTGTATAGATGGTTGAAACAACACATAACCATTAGGCATGGAGTCACATAAAAATAAAAAGATCACAAAGACACATACATGAGATTTATCAAAGGCAAGGTAACCATTTCATTACAGTCATTCATTTAGTTCAGGTGGGACAGAAGAGGCAATGAACAGCCCATTAATACAGAGCATCAAAGATGAGTTCTATATTAACTTTAGTAGAAGAATGTATAAAATATCCAAAACGATGATCAGAGCATAAACATTATGAATTCTAACCATCCAATACTGTGTTTCAGATACGAAGAAAAACAGAATGAAGTGTTACACTAGAAAACACAATCACATAAGGAAGGAAATACAGACTATAATGGAAATGACACAGGAATCTCTGATAATTCTTATGCATTCGCTCTGTTATTCAAAAATAATATGTCTTTCAAAACCTTCAACAACACGATCGGTTCCAACCACCATCTCATAAAATAGATGCAAATATATACATAAAATAATTTGATCTTCGAAGAAGATTCATAACTGAATGATCGACTTAATTAAAGTCTTGTAACTAAATTCCTAACTCTTAGGAATAAACTACAGCTTCAATCCTAACAAATCATTAAGCTAAAATCAACTTGGTAGCATGTCCCCGTCTAGTCAGCTCCTTGGTGCGTAACACCTGTCTCTACGGATGAAGGATGTATTTTGTCTTTCCAAACCTCTCTACGGCTTTCCACTGTTCCGTGCTTGGGGTATCACATTCCATCATTTCTCGAATTGACACTTCAAACTCCATGTAAGCTTCATATGATACCTTGGGAAATCCTTTCCTAATAATTAGGAACTTTTGCAAGATTTTGAAATCCTCTGTCAGTTTGTCCACAATAACTTTCCCTGTTAGTCCCTTTTCCAAATCATCAAATTTGGAATGATCCATGTGGCTTTGAACTAATAAGCTGTGATAGTGCTCCTGAGAAAACATCCGTCCCTCTTCATCCCAAAAGGAAGGGAGGCCGTCCTCAAATAGCTCTTTGAAAACCTGCTTGAAGTTATTAACCTGTGAAACCATTTCCTCAGCTTTGTCCTGGACTGTCTTCATTAAATGATGCTTGTGGATAAAATTTTTAGCTCATAATACTATTGATATCCTGTATTTTATTGCCATATCATGTAAATTCTGGTACGTCAATGAATTTAAAAAGTTCAGCGCGTTCTGGGTTGTGGCGAGGGGCTTTCTATCCATACTTTCATTTACCAATTTTAGTCTCTAGTTGGCCAAATTGATAAATATGCATTGGTCATCAACAAAGTTTAAATAGTGTCTGAATTTTGTAACTTCTACAGATAGGGTGTCCCAAATTATGTGCTTCGCTCCCTACAGGGGACCCTTACCTATGTTTCTCTCCTTCAATTCATTGAACTTCTTTTGTCACTGGCTTCTATCTTCAAATATTTTGTTTTTACTTTCATTCATTTTGGCTAACTTGGACTTGATATTTTCATTCTCCACCTTTAACTCTTTTATTTCTTCATCATTACGCTGACCTAGGACATAGGTATTGACAAGTCATCCGCAGAAAAGTCATTCAATGGTTTATCAATATTTACAATAGAAAGGTCCTCATCAATAGGAGTCTTACTCATCTATTCTTCCATGATTTCCTTTTCCTCGTTTTGGTCCCTTTTCAGCAAGGCAATTTGAGATATCAATTCACTCCGTTCAGCTTCCCATCTGTCCTTTTCCTCTTGTAACTCGATAGCTTTTCCTTTATGTTCCATCATCTCCTGCTGCATCTTGTCCTTCTCTTCTTGCAGTGCCAATAATTCGGATGATTGAACATGTTCTGAGCCTGGGATCTTGAATATTTTCTTCAAAACTTGGAGAGCATTGTCCTTTTCTTCCAACATTCTTCTGACAGCTTGGGTGTTGTCTCTTTCATTGCCTGAATTGATAATATCTTCTTGTAGCTTCTTAATCTAAATGATATTGGCCTTATTTTCAACTCTTTCATGTTTCAATTGAATCTCTAATTTATCTACCAAAATTTGTAGTTTATTGATTCTCATCATAGCTTGTAACATATATGAATAAATAATATCACTTGTTTGCTTATGAAGCTGTATCTTGTCAGGTACACTAATCTTATCCAATCTTAGTTCCATTTCTACCACTTTCTTGTCGCTCACCATGGCCAATTTCAAGGTATTTCTTTCTGTATCTCTGGCAGAAACCAGGGAGGTTTTCGGATTGTTTAAATTCCTTACCTTCAGGAGTAAACTTCTTATCTCTTCCAGGGACTGCTTGCTTTTCTCCATATAACTGGCCTTAAGCTCTTCCTTGGATTTGAAAATTGAGCTTGGTTCTGAACTATCTACATCCTTGAAAGAGAATTGATTTACCTTTACAGATTTTGTTGGGACTAGGGAAACTCTTTTGAAATCATCTGAAATCATTTCTCCTAAAACTCCACCAACTTGGGAAACCTTAGCTTTTTTGTGTGATCCATCTTCATCTACTTCCATGCTTTCAATTTCAGAAAGGCTTCTTTTGATTACAATACTAGAACCACTTGTCACTTGAGACATTACAACCGGTACAACACTTGTATCCTCATCGGATCTTGGAATCTCTATAAAATGCAACAAATTGGCCATTTTGGTTAGACCTCCAACACTCTAGTGGTCAAATGGCTTGTTTTTTGTTGGCCTGCTTTCTTAGGGAAATTACATGACGAGGATTGTAATTCACCCTTGGCTCTTTTTGAAATTCCATGTTCTCCAATGAATTTTCTGCAAACACCAAGGCACCTTTATTTTAGAAAATAAAAGGACGAACCTTGAAACGAAATTTGATATTTGAAGATTTTTTAAAGGCCCCAAAATGTTCTTCCTCTGAATGCAGCCTTTGTCTCATAAATTTTAGTGTAAAAAATTTGGGGGTAAGGAAAGCTGGTAATTTATAAGGTTCCCCCATAAATCCATATATCCTCAAAACAGTAGAATCTTTATATATGAACCAATATCCGACTCGATCATCTAGTGAGGACTGCATCATGCACTTCATCTCTTCTAACACCCGAGGCAATGCCTCATCAAACAACATTTTATATATTTCTGACATGATTGAGTTCGAGAATTCAAACATGCTGATTTGCTTGGGCAAATCAGAAGAGAAGATAGTATTTAGAAACTGTAACTCCGTGACGTTTGAACATAGCAGGATGTTCAACAAATAGGTTTGAAATTTAAAGAACCTAACCTTTGGGAATTCACTCAACTGAAGATGTATTGTTTCTGCCAAGTATTCATCCAGACTGAACACAAAAACTGACTGAGACTTAGAACTTAGTGAACTTATTTTTAACAAAAAACCTAGGATAACTTCATTTACATGGCAGTCATTATCAAAACCAAATATTTGACAAAATAAGGACACCACTAATTGAAATTCATTTTTGAAAACCTAAATATGGTAAGGTAGGAAAAGACCATCTAAATACTAGCCTTCTTTCAAAATACTAGACAGGAATTTGCAATGGACTTTTGTTCCACAATTTTTGTACAATTTAGCAAGAATAGATTCATTCACAGGTTCATGACTTTCCGGGTAGGTATCGGGCAAGTTTAAATTTTCACAGATGACTTTGGCATTAATTCTATAGAGTACTCTAGAGGAAGACCGACTTGTAATGGCTCTTTAAGAAGAGGAATAATTTACTGTGCACCATTCCGCGAATTTAGGAAAGTGCAGGGTTTGCTCGATGGAAAAATAATATAAAAATGACTTACAAACATTCAGGACATCATTACCCTCTGAATTATATTGCCACACCCTTTCCTTGCTGACTGATACACTTCCTATGGACAGGAAAGGGTCACACAACCGTCTGTCTCTATCGACCAAATAATCTTCTCTGTCATCCAAAACTTGACCAAACCCTTGCACATCTTTTTCCTAACCCATATTTCAATCGATAATGGTATTTCAAAGGGTGAATTATGGCGTCTGATCCTTACCTGTTCACTGTGGCTGCGTGCGTTTGAAATTTGAACATTAACGGTTGACGAATACGCAGGTCCTTTTCACTTGTCTGGTGCCAATAAAATAATCACGAAACAAGTCAACTTCACTTTTATAGGACCCCACTCCGGAGCGTCCCTTTGGTGGTTTCCATTAAACCACTTTCGCCTCTGGATTGCACCACGATCAACCACGTGTACAGTGGTTTATATTCCGCAACCGCCCTTTATTTCTAACTACCGTGCAACTTCCCACTCTGGATCCATTAGTGACCGTAGATTTATTTTACCTTTTCTTTTCAGCCATCGGATCGAGTGACGTGTACCCAATTCCGCTGAGCGTCCTGGTCTTAACCAACGTGCAAGTCTTCGCTCCGGATTTATCCACAATCGTCGATGTAATCCGCCTTATTTCTCCACCATCAAATCAAATGGAACATACTCAATTCCGTCGGGTTCCTTTGTTTTAACTAATGCCCAGGTTCACAAGGCGGAATTCACACACACCGTAGATCTCATCAAATTGGATCAACGATCATTGATCTATATATTGCATTAAACGCTCGCATATACTTATCATCCTCGCATATTTTAGAGAGCGGACATAATACGGGCCATTGATCTTCCACTTTTCCGCTCTGCATCATTTGATCCCATGACATTTCACCGCTTACAAGCCCTTTGTCTTACTCTTATACTATAAATTTTAACCAAAGTTTTGACAAGTGACCATTATTTTCTTTTCACCGTGGTCTCTTTGCTTCCCTGCTAAATAATGGTGTTAACAGAATGAACAGGGGTTTGAATAGGTGAACCATAAGGTGTATCTGGGCCCAACTGATTCAAAGGTTGAACAACTTTTTGTAACGTTTTTTCTACCAATTCTTCAAAATCTCCAACCAACACTTCATCCTCCAATATGCGACGATCTTTCTTCTTATATTCTCTTCTGGGGAAGACGGGAATAAAGTGTAATCCTCCAATCTTCTTGACATATGCCCTAGTATGTCTTCTCAGAACATTAACTGCTTCGTTATTAATAGAATACATATGTTTTTTACCCTTCTCTTTAGGAATTGGATTTGGAAACAAAATTCTTGCAGAACTATCAATGGTGGAATAATCTCGAGAAAATAAGTTTCCTCAGCTATCCATGCATTGGATGCCCTCCTTCTAGCGCCAAAAAATATTGAGGCCTAGAAAATCGTAGGCAACAACAGCAAGGGATTCTCCCCAGTAAACGTTCCCAACTAGCCCGTTACTATTTGGTATGGGGAATCCATCCCATTTACGGTCCGGATACCGTAGGTCAAAGTAACTAAAAATAAAAGGTTTTACCGGTTGCGGCTCAGTCCACCGTGTATGTTCTAATTTTTATGTTTAAGTATCAGATGCAAGTCTCTATCTAAGAATGCAAATTGATAGAGAATACGAGAAGCATAACAATGTGATGTACAGGTTCTTACCTCTCGTCTTAACTCTCTCACATCTAAATAACACACTACAAGAAACAAAAACTAACTATCTAAACTATCCCTAGGGAGAAAAATTATCATTCATTAATGAGTAATGTGTTTTGCACATGCATTAAGAAAAATCACAGATAGCTGATACTTCTTTCTAAACACATGAACATTAAAGATATATCAACAGCCAGATAGCTTATAATTATTTATGAACAACATTCATTACTCATAGTGGAAATTTCATAGAATAAACTAGAGAGCATTCATACAAGAACATAGGTTCAATGAGTTAGAATGATCTCACAGTTAATGGACACAAAGCTAAAAATGAAATAGTTCACATTCAACACATCCATGGCACAACATTTGAAAAGTTCCACCAAGCTTTCTCCAACAGGAAAATTGTAATTCTTATTGCAAAAGGAAATAGTTCTTCTTACAACAAGTTCTCACAAGTCTCAAAGGAAAAAGTCCTATTCTCCAACTAACTCTCCTATAATTATACAAAAAGGAAAAACTTTTGGGTTGGCCCAAAGTAACTCTTGGGCTTCCCCAACATTTCCATTCCCAAAATTTGTCCATTAGTGAATGCTCATACATTATATGATACATTACATTCAAAACAAAAATTAATAAAGGAATTTCTTGAAGAGGGCCCCGCTTGATCATTGATGAACTTCTTCCACTCTTGGGACTCTGCTGCTATGCTTTCAAAATCTGAAGGTTCAAGAAACCAAAATTTTATTTCATATTTTGCAGCCTGATTTGGAACCACCTCAATTCATGCTGGACTCAAACATAGCTGATCTTCAAGTAAGTGGATGCTAACTGCTGAATGAGCTACTACATTTTTCAGGATCTGCTCATCTAAATCTTTGACCTGTTGCATCTTCTGTTCATCCTCCTGGTATTTTCTCTATAGTAGTACTGTGAACAACTCATGCTCTAGTAATGTATATAGTCTTTGTTCTTTAGCCACTTGACATCTGTTGTAGGTGACCAGCACCCTTCTATAGTATTCAGTACAGGCTGCTCTCCTTTTCTTCACAGTCTTCTTGAATTCTTATGTAGTGTTTATTGCAAACTCTAACAAGTCATAATCTTTCTTTAAGCTATGTTGATCTTTAGCTAGTAAATCTACAGTGATTTCTTCATTCGTTTCTATCATTATTATCCTTCCAGTCAGAACTTCCAAAATGTCTTGAGACGTATCTACAAAATATGAGGTAGTTTCCAAAATTTCCTCCAACCTGCCATCTATTTGTAATATTTTACATCTTTCTTCCTCAATAGATACCTATAGTTGGTGCATTCTTCTTCATTGGGCTAGGTCATGCTCTTTTAGAGTCTGGATATCAGTTTGTTGTTCACTGGCATCCTTCAATGATGCTGTTAATGAAGCAACCTATCCTTCAAAGCTTGCCACCTGCACTTGGTATTGTTTTTCCCTTTCTTCTATGGTGGCCCTCTGTGCCTCTAACTCAACAAATTTTCTCTGCAGCTGATCCTTTTCTACACTCAAAGTTTCATATGATACTTTGAGAGCATTGTTCTCTATCTTCAACCCTTGATATTCCAGCTATAACCTATGTAGTTCTACTAGTCTATTCTGAGCCTCCCATTCATTCTTCTCTGCTAAGACTTCCAAGGTCAGCTTGCTTTCCTGCAGAGTTTAGAATTCTACCTTTGAAGTTCTCATTTCATTATGCTTATATTCAAACTTCCTATTTAACTTGTTACCTTCATCCCTGTCTTTTCTGAGAGTGTCCTTTAATTGAGAAACATTTTTCCTTGATTGCTCAAGGTTTGTCATAAGTCTATCCACATTGTCCTCAGTGGCCTGGGTTAATGCTACCCCAGCCATGGCTGTCAATTGTGGATCTGTATCAGTCCCATGCACCAAAGTTTTATCATTAATCATCATACTAGATTGTCCTCCTATTTCAACTTATCTCTCAGTTCTCTTGACAATCCTCTTCTTCTCTTTGTCATAAAAGATGGTGCTTAAATTAGGGACCTCTTCTCCCTCCTTTTGCATAAAAGGTATCAGATTCAATCCAGAAAACAAAACATGTTCTTGGGTGTTGCTAAAAGTTGTAGCAGGCTCCTGAGAGTCAGAGTTATCTTGTCCCTGCCCCTGATCGGTATGACCATGTGATTCTTGTGTATCTATAGGATCAGTAGTTTGCTAGTCTATTTTAGATCCTGTCAGTCTCAGACCTTCAATTTCCTTTTGTTTTTTCTTTATCTCTTCTTCTTCCTTCCTTTTATTTTCTTCTTCTTCCTTATTTTTCTTTTCTTCTTCTTTTGCTGCTTCTTTTGCAGCTTTCTTTATTTCTTATTCTTCATTCTTAAGCCAACTTTCAGCCTCCTATGCTATTCTCCGAGCATCCTCTTCTCTCTTTCTGGATTCTTCTTCTTCAACTTTATTCTGTGCAGTTTTCCCTTACTTCCCACACTGGTGATATTATGTTTGAATATTCTCTTCAATGCAGTCATGCTCCTTGCATTCCTGAAGACTTCTTCATCCTTGTCCCAAAAATTTGCATATTCAATATGAGCATTTGCTTCTTTGCAATGCTATGCAACCTTCTTTTGGGAGTCATTCCTGTGGAATCCCATCTCCCCAAAATGAAACTGCTCCAATTCCTATACAAATTAAGCAGCTCATTTAATATTTGTGAACTTATAATTCCCTATCCAAAAAAGGGATGGCAGGGTAGGACGCCTTTTTATGTTCAAACAAAAAGCTTCCAACACCATCAAGATACACCTGCCTAACTGCTTCTTTATGCACCACATAATCAGTGGCATACGGGGGTAGTAGGGAAGGTTCCCTAGAGCAACCATACATTCCAATGTACATCCCCTCTTCAGTTAAATAATAACTCCCATGTTCCTCAATGACTTTGAATGCATCCTCAGACATACAATTGCATTCTGTCAGGAAGATTAAGGTGTACAAAGGCATAATGAAATGCTCACATATTTCTTTGTAGTGGTTGTAATACTTGTGCACCCAAAATAGTTTATATGCAGTATACATCGGGGTTCTGTCCCTGTCCCAATTGCATCTTAAGACTAGAAATGGCTGGGTACATAATATACAGTCCACTAGGATGGATCTCATATAGAACTCAGACTTCTTCTGGGACACCCCCCCCAAGCTGAAGATATGCAAGCTAAGAGGCTATTGGACACAATGTTTTCCTAGTTGAATACAACCCCCTGGGTGGCCACATAGAAAATAATGCGAATCCATCCCAACTTGAAACTTTTACCATGAGCTCTCCCAAACACCCTATTTAGCATCAGTGCTATAAACCTGTAAGGATTCTGAAGAGTGGTTGTATCATACTCTCCTGATGGCCTAGTTCAAAAGTTCTTCTAAGGTATCATCATCCTCTTTACTGTTTCAACTAGGTACAAATTAGTCTCCTTTAGCCAACCTTCAGTTAAGTACACTTGAGAAGGACGTAGGTGATACGCTACTGAGACATAAGTAGGGTTGTATGTAGCATAGCCCTATTTGGCATTATTTTCCAAGATCATCATGGTCACATCTGCTTTAGGTAGAATCCAAATGATCACCTCTGAGCATGGGAACAACTTAGGTCTTATGGCTACCTTCATCGGAGCTGACTTCTCTATGTTGGCATATACGGTCAATTCCTCAAATACAACATCAAGCACATTCTTATTTGAAATCATCTGATATATCTCACCCCACTTGTAATCAAGATCTACCCCGGTGGTAGCTCTAGTGTCTTCATAGATATATTCTACCTTAGTAACGATTTCCACATCAGGCTCTCCTTCAGCAACAAGAGGCTTCTTCCTTTGCCTTTTAGACATATCTCCTTTGAAGAATTTTCCCTGTCATAGACCAAACACACTTTTAGGCTATTGAATCTTTTAATCAGCGTTCTAAGAATGAAGAAAAAACTATATAAAACCTTTACCTCTTCCATATTCTCAATAAATAAACTTATCAGAATATTAATGCTAAATCGAGAATAATAAGCAAAAAGAACTTCCGCAAGCTAAGTCTATAAATTTCTAAGTCCATATGCAACTAAACATGACCCCAATATAAATATGCATCATTTAAACTGAAAATGCATTCCAAATCTTCGCCAAAACGAAACACCCTATCAATAAGGCTAGTCTTCGAGAGTGATGCCCTACATAGAAATCCCAATCTGACCGAAAATAAAAATCTCAGGCATCCCAAGAAAAATAGGTTAAACTCCCATGACGGAAAGAAAACTGAAAACTCGCCTCCCAGATGGCCATAAGCAATCCCACAAAAACTGGTGCAGACAACGTAATGCCTGTTTGCACCAATTACCTAAACCCTCGGACCAGGGTAAAGTTTCCATAACGGCTCAAACAAGCTCAAGAAAGAAAAACCCCCTACCACAATACTGTGAAACTGACTAATACCTCATGCTATAAGGATACACATTCGTCAATATATACGGCTAACCACCCATGGAGGGAAAACCCAACCAGAAAAAGACCCTAGTTCCCAAAATGACCCAATACAATCAAAAGGAAAGAGAAACCATGGTTGGCATACCTGGCAATGAGCTTAAAGTTGATGGGATTGTCCAAAACTTCCATGGCAGCAACCCAAACACATGAAATATCGATAGCTAAGCACAGATGCAAATTTCGACAACAAGGACAGAGGCAGACGCGAATTCACCAGGGTAAGATTAAAATAAAAACCCCATCCTACATATAGACTTCGGTGAAAAAAATCAGCGGGAAAAACTTCATTGGTAAGCAGACTAACTAGGGATCGGGTGATTAATTCGATGAGAAGCCGCAACGGTAGGAAACAGACAGAGTATGGGCTCCACTACAAAATAAAATGTCGACGAAATAAACACTAGAAACTGCAGCATTAGGCATCGGAACTAATAAACCATAGGATGGTTAATTCACTAAGGGACTGCAATGACAGAAAACAATCAGACTAAGGGATCCGCAAGAAAGAAAACATATAGGTGAAAACCATAAAAAAACCATCGAGAAGCAAAAAAGCTAGATGGCAGATGTTTAGTTCGCTCAGGAGCCACAATGGAAGAAAGCAATCAGACTATAGATTTTGATCAAAGTCATGAAACGTTCTGATAGCGTAGAGAAAACCAAAATAATGAAAATCAATAAACCACAAAATCAACGAGGGTAAGAACTAAACCATCGAAAAATTTGCCATCTGCCTTCTAGAATGGCAGAAACCTAGAAGACTAATGCTCCAATAGTGATAAGCAAACATCGTCGAAAGCCAAAAAGTGAAAAGAATAAGCGAAAGAGATAAACCATCAGCGAAAAAACAAGGCTTTAGATCAGATCACTCATTATTTAGCTTTGGCAACGACGACTGCATAGAGAACTACAGCCCTGATTCATTATTCAAAAGACTTCTGACAGAGAAAAGACAAAACTTCAAGTTCAATTCAAACAAAATATAGTCATTCAAACTTCCGAAAATGGAAAATTTTTTACCCCAACTCAACCTCAACATCCAAATTTGTAGCAGAAAACAACATAGTTCAGCAATTCAAAACAAATCCAATCAAGACAAAATTTAAAGGAGGGTCCAAAATTTTACAAAATTTGGGAAATAGTTGCAGCTGCAACAAGACATCAATATTTTTTGCACTATGTAGGGAAATTTTGGAGTACCTCCAGGGTAGACAACTTGCAAGGTGCTTGAGCCAAATCTTCAACAACATTGTAGAATTGTGCAACTCGATCATTTGGATTGAAAACAAATGTCTGGAGAGAACTCTTAGATGGGAGAAAAATCAAGTCAAGGTTAGTTTTCTCGATCATAAGAGGGCCATTAGAAGGACGTGGAGGAGAAGAACTAGTAGAATGGGATTTCTTAGGAGAAGGACTTTCGTCTTTCTTCTCTACGGGATTGTCATATGACTGACTACGAGTAGTCAAGCAAATAGTTTCTAAGGACATCATTCATATCTCTTCAATAGAATTAGAGGTTCCTTGTGAAGACATATGATCAATCAACTATTTTTGAGACAGAAAGGTGTTGCTAAGTAATACCGGTGTAGGATTACATTTCAAAAATTTACTAATTTCTTGATAATGACAGAACTCCTTTGTGAAGTGGTCACCCCCAAATAGTAGGAAAGGATACTTAGCCTTCCTCTTACCTTTGTTGTCATTCTTTGAGGTCATAGTCTTAGGATTATCTTGTTGGTTTCTGGATTTTTTACCTTTTCCTTTTCCTTTCTTTTTATTACCAGGTGTCTACGTAGTTTGAATAACATTCACCTCGACAGCAGAAGGAGTAGTAGTAGAATTACTATGTAGCTTGGCAGGATCAGCTCCTGATGGTGGTTGGATTGAACCTACAACCCGATCAATAAGAGTCTCTACAGGTGGCTTGGTAGGGTTTGTGCTTGGACAAGGAGCCTACAGGATCAGATCATACAATGTTCTTGACTGGGAATAAACCAAGTCCAGATACTGAGCATGGATGATAACCTCCTCTTCAGTGACAACACCACCCATAGCCATGTCACATAAAATGGGAGGAAACAAGGATTTCATAACCCAATAATCTAACAATTGGTCTGAGATAAGAGCTTTAATAAGCCTTCGTCGTCTCCTCCACTCATGAATATGATCCGATATATGTGTGGAATTATTCTGACGAAGTGATGTCAAAAGATCTGTACCAGTTTTGTAACTGATGGGAAGCTGGAAATGAGTAAGAAAAATTGTTTACAATGAGTTGAAGTCCACAAATGAATGCTGTGGAAGCTCAATGTACCCCTTGGCAATAGTACCAGTCAAATTTCACTACAAGATCCTCAAACAAACTAAATCATCCATCAAGGATTTAGAACAACACCTTAGATGGAAAGTCATAACATGTTTTTTGGGATCCTCTCTATGCTTCCGATCAAACTTCAGAATGTATGACGATAACTTAACTAGAATTGCAGGCCATGAAGGGTTATGTTGTATGGGATTGTTGATCAACTTAGACAAATCAGACAAGTTGAAAGTTTCCAAAAAAGGAAGTTTTTGATTAGGTTCAACATATTGGTAATATTTATATGGAATCTATATAGTAGTAGGACCATAAGTCGATTGATACATTGGCATTTGGGGTGTTGGATTCACAGATGATCCTCCCAAAGATCTTCCAAATTGAGGTAGGCCTCTAGGTGGTGGTCTACCATAAGGTGGTGTACCTCTTGATGGTGGTCGTCTGGGTGGTGGTCCTCCAGAAGGTGGTCCCCCAAGTGGTAGTGCTTTAGAAGGTGGTCCTCTGGGTGGTGGTCCTCCAGAAGTTGGACCTTCACCAGATGTTCCTCCTCTAGGTGGTCCTCCAAAACCTCCATAAGTATTCATGGGTGTCCCTCCAGGAATAGGAATATATGACCAATTAGGTTTCCCCGATGGTGTAAACATATTCCTGGGGTAATTCATTCTAGCATAAACAATACATCAAGATGTAGATGGATAATTCACATTTCTTACAGGTGGTTGGTTTCCTAGGTAAGTATGAACCCAATAAGGTTGATTAACTATAGGTTGTACCCCTAAGGGTTTCCCTATACTAGAAGGAGGGATAACCATATTAGTGTTAGCGGAAGAAACTATGACTACTGATTTTCCTATAGTAGGGGTTTGTCTTACAGTACAAGTGACTCCACTAACTAATGAAACAACTTGAGCTGGGGGTTTCCCCCTAGTGGTAGAAGATACAGGAGAACCATAAAAAGAACCACGATTCAAAAATGTAGTAATAGGGTTGTAGGGTTGACCTAGATTAGGAAATGTCAAAGCTTGAGCTATTGATGCTAAACTAGGAGCTTCTTGAGAGGACGAAAGTGGATGGTATCCGGGAGGAGTTGTTTCCTAAATACGAGGTAAAAGAGCATACATGGGTTAGCGATGAGGAAGAGTCAAAGTTGTGATGTTCACAAGGTTCTCTTGAAATTTATGTAAGTGATCAATAGATGGTTGGAACCTTCTATATATTTCCTCATTCAATGGAGGGTTAACAAAGGACGGTCTAGTAGTACCATATTCAAAAATAGACATTACAGGAAATTTGGGGTCTAAAATGGGCCTTATAAAAAAACATGGGAACAATAAATTTTGTGAGTTGGAATTCAAGAACCAATAGAATTTCAATAAAATGAGTCAACCATAATGGTTGAATTGACATATTTGTCATAAAATAAAANTATATCCTTGTGTTTTTACTCAAATTTAAAGCGGGAGAGCTCATTAGATGTGAAATTTAATTTCACATCCAACGAGCACCCACACTGCATACTTTTGATGAACCCCATGGACCCCACTACTCCAAAAACAAGAAATACCTGAAAAAACGTGATGATGATGTCATCATCACATTTTTTCAGGTATTTCTTGTTTTTGAGTTAGTGGGGTCCATCAAAAGTATGCATTATGGGTACTTGTTGGATGCAGAATTAAATTCCACATCCAACAAGCTCTCCTGCTCAGAATTTGAGTTAAAAAACAAGGAGATATGTCAAAAAATACGAACACAAAAAGTAGTTTTTTCCATTCTTCCTCCAAAATTAATAACTATTATTTTATTATTTTCCTTAGGAGGCCATTTTAGACATCAAATTTATACTAATGTTGACCTAAATAAGTTCTCCAAAAAGGAGCATTAGGTCCAAACTATGCCCTTATGGTGTCATCATTCGGGTGATTGGCTACCAAATATGATGAACCAACTTGACCTTCCATTGGAAAATGAAAGGTGGTATCTGTCATAGGATTCTTGTTCGACCAAGGGATTATCATACGTAGTGAATTATTCCCCAACTTCCACATGTGAATTGGCTCTGGAACCTTGGTATATGGCTTCCATTGGGATCTCTCCTACAACAGGCTAAAGGTCAGGTGGTAAGCCTTGAACCCTTCGATATCGTCTCAAAGATAACTCAACAAGATTGTTGGTTACTAAAAAACTAACCTAGATTTTGAAACTAAAATCACACAAAAAACCACTCCTACCCAAGCTAAAGGTCACGAGAAAACTTAGGTGATAAGAGGGGTTAATAAAATCTAGTTCCTCACTAGGATTGTTAAGTCTTTGCAACTCGCGATATACCATAGGGTCCAATAGTAAAATGTGGAAAGGAGGATTGGGATTGTACCCTTTCCTGAATACCCAACTACCTGGATGACATGTGCATAGTAGCTGCCCAAGTGTTGTTCTAGGTGTATTGCTCCAACAAGATGGCCTAAAGGATTTTCTCAGTTGGTTTAAGGTATCCTAGAGGGGCATCGTGATATACACAAGGTACGCGGGAGCTCAAATCCATGTTAGTGTTGTCTAATGCACAATCGTACAAAAGGATCCTTCTGTTATACAATCGAGTACATGAAGTACATTTCTATATACCTCAAGGGTATGTGAAAGGTCGTTCGATATACCGATGGTACGTGGAATAACCACCCAGTTCCAAGGATGGAGTGCAGGCAATAAAGTGACAACCAGTATGTTTTAATATGTCGTAACACATCTCTATCCTATCACTCAATTTACTAAAAATTTTAACCTATAACTAACGTTAATTTTATCTTGAACGATTAGGTGAATGCATGAGGTGTGGACAGAAAAGTAAAACCATGTAGCATGATATGCAAATTTATCACTTTATTGTTCGAGGTATTCCCTAGTTATAGGAGGGAGAGAGAGTGATTCAATTCCATTTATAAGAAAAAAATCCCAAATAGTCACATTGAACTATCTCTCAAAATGAAAACAAGAAAAAAACTTCTAGTAACTGAACTTGGAAGAAAAATGAAGTAAGATCTCTTTTCCAAAAAGAATGGAACTACTACTATTTGGAAACCTAAAATCTCTTTTTAAAATTATTCAAACATGAAAAGACCTAACCCAACCTATGATATTTTTGGCGAGAAAAGAACATATGAAGAAAAGAAGAACGTCAATTCATGAAAGTTTGTGAAACTAATCAAGGATCCAATAGTTCATCTTCAAATAAAACTATGATCAAATCTAAAATTTTCTTCTAATCAAAAGAAAAAGTAAGCTTTCATTAACCTATGAAGAACAACAATGGAGAAACCAAAAGAAAAAATCTTTCCTTTCAGCTGATCTAACAATAAAAAGAGATCTGACTATATAAATTCCAAGCACTCTTTCAAAAATCAAACCCAAGGATAGAAAGCAGCTGAACAAATCAAAACAATCTATCTTTTCGAAACCAAAAGAAACAAGTCTTTTACCACTTTTTAGATCTTGAAATTAATAGTCAAACACTAATAATGAAGCCAGAAACACATTGACCAAAGAAACAAACTGATGCAAAGTTTTGAAAGCACAGGGGTATGAAACCCTACCTGGCACCACTTGCAGAAGATTGGCGACAGAGCATTACCACCTAGGAACCAACTTTTATCCACTGCAACAAAGTGATGGAACTTCCTGTTGTCTACTGATCATATGTGGTGGTACCACTTAACATCCTTACTAAAAGCGCGGTGGGTCCTTTAGGTTTCAAAACAAAAAAGGACCGAAAGAAAGAAAGTTAAGTGTCATACAACTAGCATCAAATCATGAAAATTACTAGTAAATTAAGCATAGCAAGTGAATATGTCTCAGATCTTAGCAGGTCTAGTTAAACTGAACCCAAATCTCACTATAAAATAACAAATCTAATTACCTTAAAAAATTGAAGTTTTGGAATAAGGACAAGGACTGAAACCCAAGAAAGATCAGAATTTATGAATTGAAAACCAAAAGAGATGAGAATATCTGAACATCCTCCCCTGCGGCATCGCTAGATTTGTTGCTGGAAATTCTCACCTCCTACAAATAGGAGTTGTTTCCATAGATATGAATGGTATATGTATAGAACAAATGAGTGATAACAAGATAATCACTTCCCCTAGAGTTTGTAGATATCTAGAACGAGTCTTTGATATATTCTACAATGTTATGTATCATCTTTCTATGCCGTTAGATATCCATAGATGTACCTCAATAAACACATCAAACAACAAGAAAGATCAAAAGTACCAGAAAATGGTCTACAATTCTATATTAGTGACTAAGGAATCCAATAATAAAATGACTGATCATAACACAATACATCTTATGGGAAAGAAACCATCATTGCATTAAGATGAGGAAGAGAGATTACAACCATTTTCCTTAGTGTTGTGATGCCTCCTCACATGCCATGTCTTGTCCTCAAATATCCAACTTGTCTTCTCTATGATCACCCTAGATTTGGTCATAAGTTCAGTGAAACAAAACAAATTTTCTCCTCCACAGCCATGGAGGATGAGCTAGTACTTATATCACTTGGAGGGATAGGGATGGTTGAGAAAATGTTGGATGACATGGAAGGGAGATCCTACTAGGGGGTATCTCAAGTCCAGGTGGTCCACAAATGTAGGGATGAGGGTGCCACAACACTTTCCTTTGAGAAGCTTCAGGAATATTCATTCTCTTTTTCCTTTTGAAACTTGAGCATCGCTCTTTCATTGCGTAGACAGAGCGTTACCAGGGTGGAACTGCTTATTGATAAAAGGATAAAGGAGGTGGCACCACTCATTGTTAAGAGACAAGAGGTGTCCTAAAGAGGGTAATGCTTATTGCATAAAGGGAAGAAGCCATGGTGGACTTATGTATGAAAATAAGAGTCATGGCCAGTGTCAAACTTTACATTTTGGGGATTGAAGGAAATTTCTGATGTTTTGGCCGTCAGCACATGATAGTGATGAGAATTATGTGTAACATTGACCAAATGGAGGCCTATAAACAAGGGCAACCACATCACACATGTCATTTTCAATGTTTTAGTGTTGAGGTGGAGTGGAGGGACCTAGAGAAAGGTGTTTATTTCTTTTGATTGGGATAGTGGTTTCATGATCCATGAGTTGCAGGTAACATATCTTAACTAGTCTATCATTTTCGTACATTTAGCTTTTCCTTTTCACATTCTAGGGGCCTTGGCCGAGCCAAAAGAGGTTTCGAGTTTGGGTCACACTTTTCAAGGGAAAAGGCATGACATAGGTAACACCTATTAAGAAGATAAACATGACCCAATCACACCTATCCAGGAAATAGGCGCGACTTGGGTCGCACCTGTTCGAGAGATAGGCGTGACCGAGGTCGCACCTGTCAAAGGTTTTTACGTGACTTGGGTTACACAAAAAATCTCGATAGGAGTGACCTGGACAAAAATGGAAATTTTTGTTGAATGTGGTCTAGTTGGGAGTTATGCAACGTGTCAGATGCCTCAAGATAGATGGCAAGAGAGAGACATCAAGGATCTCAAAGATAAGGTTGAGGATGATGGTGAAGTACATGATATGTTAGCCCATATTGGATGCTGAAGTTCTTCCAGATCCCTATGATGTGTTCGATAAAGTTATTGTTGAACAAGATAGTGATATATGGGATAGCGATGCAAAGTTATTTATCATACAGGGTGAGCAGTTGGACATCACCTTCATAGACATGCACTTTTTGGCTAGCCTCCCATTGTTGGGTGTTATCAACGATATCTCGCCAAAACTCTTGATAGGGGGTATTGATGGATGATTTGTGTGACTGGCATTTCTATGCCATGGTTTATGTGCATGCAACATACATACTAGTGTGTCACATAGAGATTTTGGAGACTCATGTAGTGGTAGCGATGGTGCTGCAGATACTGGTATTGAAAGGTCCACACAAGATATTGGGCATCTAGTTACTGATGGTTGATAGTGTGCCAAGGGAAACCTATTATGCATGGGACCAAATGTACCTGATAACAGTTTGACGTGGGTTGAACTTGGATATTCTGGCACATGGGGATTTATGATTCCCATCATTTTTGTGCTCATTCTTCTTTGAGTGGTTACCGACACTGGGACTGCATCTAGTGTTGCGCGATGGGGTACCATGCGAGGCTTATATGAAGTGCTGGTGTGAGCTGATTACCAAGGAGGGAGGCATCTTGGTAGGTTGTTTCTTAACCTAGGATATTTTTTCATAGTGGTGGAATCTTCTTATCCTAATTGAGTATTATACATATTCATACATGGACTGTCCAGGAGACCCAGATATTCCTAGACATCCTAGAAAGTTCTAGGGACCAGATGGTATGTAGACATGAATCTTTGTGGTTTCAATCATATATATTGGTTTACTAGTATAGTGGTAGCTAGATCATACATGTGATTTATACTGATGACATACTATGTGCATGTGCATATGTGGTACCACATCCTCCAATGGGATACCAACGATGTAGGTGTTAGGAACCCATGTAAATCCCTCTCTTTACTATGTTAGTATATTGTTGTTGGACGCATATGCTTTGTAAGTCATCCCATAGTAATTGTTGATCCATAGTTTGTGTTATTGTTGTGAGGCGCATATGCTTTATAAGCCGCCTGTAGTATTTGTTGATCCATAGTTTATATTGGCCCATGGTTTTGACCGATAGTATTGGTGCCCATAGTTTATATTGGCCCATGGTTTTGACCCATAGTATTGGCGCCTATTTTTGGTATATAAGTGTGTGTTGAGGCCAAGGAAGGCACCGTGAAGTTATTTTGTATTGAGCTTGCTCAAAGGAGGTTGCCCCCTCGAAGTGGCTTGCGATTAATATAAAAGTGAATCTGAGTTTTGCTGCTATATCATGTGTTTTGATTACTTGTTGCTGCAGGTTCCTCACATCTGGTATCAGAGCACTTTCCTTGGCACACGTGGGAATTTTTTTTTTTTTTGGGCGGCGACTTTCAGATCAATTTCCGAAACTTTCTGCACAAAATCAGAAGAAACAGATTACATATCAGAATTTCTCTTTCAAAAATATGCAGTTTAAAAAAAAAATCATCTCATTTGGATTTCTAAAAGTGCATATATCGCGGATTTAAAATCCACAATTTTTCAGAATTTCGGTGACGACCGCGAAAATTGCGGCACGAAAATCTTCTGACCGAGTGCCCAGATTTCTATTCCGATGTAATGGGTAGCAGCAGAGTGGTTGTTCCAGTTCTGAAAACATTCTATAATAGCGATTCTGAGCAATATAGATCCGGTTTTTGAACATTGGGTGGAATTTCTGCCCAACTTTTTTTTTTGTTGTAGGTTCGGATCTGGGAATAATCCCTCTCCGCTTAACTGTGGGAAGTACTTGGGCATAAGCCCTAAAACTCATTGTGAGGAGTACCACAGGAACCCAGAAGTAGCTAGCCCATTGAGAGGACCTGCCAGCGAAAATGGCAACAACCCCTACCTGATTGACTAGTTCCCACCCGTGAGGTAAACCAAGAGCTGTCGTTTGTGGCCAAGCGGTTATCAGTTTTACCTGATCCATGGAGTGAGGGGTACTACCCCAATACGCAAGACGTCAGATAGCATTGGTGGCTGAGTGAATCCCTTGAACCGATAGGAAGCCACACATACCTGGGGTCCATATTTATTTTCAGTTGCACAATTGCAGATTTCCGCTGTCCAGAACTGTTGCCGGTCAGTTCCGCGCCATTGCAGATCCACCTATTGCCGATCAATTCTGCGCCATTGCAGATCCCTTCCTGAAAAATCTCCTGCTTATGGTTGTCACCCGTACAAGAGAAAAAATCATGGAGGAAGCACTTGCAGCCATCTAAACCAAACTCCAGGAACTGGATGAAAAATTTCTCGGTCTCGATCTTGAGCATTCAGCTATGAAAACCAGACGACAATCCGAGTCTTCATCAACCAATGGGTTCTCTTCTTCCAGCAATTTTCGCGATCCGAAGCTAGATTTTCCGCGCTTCAATGGTACTGATCCGACTGGATGGATCTATCATGCAGAACAGTATTTCAGCCTTCATAATACTTTTGATGTCCACCAAGTTCCACTTGCCTCCTTTCATTTGGAATAGGAAGCTCTTCAATGGTATCGTTGGTACATCAAGGCTCATGAAGAGCCAAAATGGCCTGCTTTTTGCCAGCTCCTTTTGCACCAATTTGGTCCAAGTGCTTTTGATGACTTCACAAGAGCTCTCACTAAACTTCGCCAAACTGGCACTGTGAAAGAGTATCAAACTGAATTTGAGAAACTAGCTAATCACACTGAAGGATTACCTGATGACTTCTACCGGAGTTGTTTTATCAGTGGTCTAAAGGATGCAATTCGCTTTGAGGTCAAAATGTTCAGTCCCAACACAATGATGGAAGCCCTGGGGTTGGCTAAGTTGGAAGAAGACAAGATGGCAGCCCAACAGCGCTCCAAATCCTCTTTTGTTCCCTTCCACAATATGGGTTCTCAACGACCTCCCATTCCGCCAGCTCCTCGCTCACCTCCAATCAAGCATTTGTCTGAAACAGAGATGCAGGCATGCAGAGAAAAAGGGATTTGTTATAATTGTGATGAGAAATTCAGTCGAGGACATTGATGTGTTCAACAAAAGATCTATCTCTTGGATGTGGATTCTCCACGTGCCTATGAAATTGGTGAAGAAGTTGTCGATGTAATGGATGCTCTGGTTGACACTCAGGAGCCGCCTACTGACCCTCCATCTCAGGAGGACCAGCCTGAGATATCCCTCCATGCTTTAGCTGGAGTCACTGCCCCCCAAACAATGTGGGTACGCGGTTACTTTAAGAAGCTTCCTCTTACAATACTCATTGATTATGGCAGCACTCATAATTTCATTGACCCTCGGATCGCCAAACAAGCTGATTGTTTTATCCATCCTTGCTCCAACTTTGAAGTCATGGTTGCCAATGGGGGCACCTTACCTTGCAAAGGGAAGTGTCGTAATGTGCGTATCTCTATGGGAGATTATAACCTCCACTCTGACATGTTTGCCTTGACCTTAGGTGGATGTGATGTGGTTTTGGGCGCTCAATGGTTGCGCACACTTGGTCCCATATTATGGGATTTTGCTGAACTTTGGATGCAGTTCTCCCCCGATGGACACAAACACACATTGAAGGGATTACAACCAGGGTCTCTCAGCATCATCAGTTCACATCGCCTGGAAAAAATCCTTAAGAAGAGTTCCCATGGTATCATCGCTCAGCTCCATTTCATTCAAATGCAACCATCAGTGGCCCCCACTACTCCTTTGGATCTCCAACACATTCCGGATCGCTATACAGGTGTTTTTGTTGAACCAGTGGGACTTCCACCTTCATGACCAGAGGACCATCGTCTTCAGCTCCTCCCTAGTAGCATTCCTCTTAACATCAGGCCCTATTTGCGGAAATTCATTCTGGTATTTTTTGATGATATCCTCATCTATAGTAAAACATGGGCTGAACATCTCCAGCATCTGGCTCTTGTAATGCAACTTTTCTCTGATCATCATCTCCATGCCAAAAGGTCTAAATTTTTTTTTGGCCAAAAGGAAGTTGAGTATCTCGGGCACATTATCTCAGCACAAGGGGTTCGTGTGGATCCTGCCAAAATCACTGCCATGAACAATTGGCCACCTCCTAAGACACTCCAGAGCCTTCGTGGTTTTTTGGGGTTGACTGGCTACTACCGCAAGTTTGTCAAGGATTATGGGAAGCTTGCAGCTCCATTAACTGCGCTGTTGAAAAATGATGCTTTTACATGGACACATGTTCCTGAGCATGCATTTGACAAGCTGAAACAAGCTATGTGTACTACACCCGTTCTAGCTATGCCTGCTTTTTCCAAGCCCTTCACTATTGAGAGTGATGCTTGCGGCAATGGAATTGGTGCTGTTCTCCTTCAAGATGAACGCCCCATTGCCTTCACCCACGAAGCCCTTTTCGGTAAGAATTTAGCTTCCTCTACATATGAGAAGGAAATGATGGCCATTTTGCATGTAGTACAAAAGTGGCGACCCTACCTCTCAGGGACTCATTTCTGCATCCAGACTAATCACCAGAGTCTGAAATATTTCCTAGAACAGCGTGTATCCTACCCAGCACAACAGAAATGGGTTAGCAACCTCATGGGTTATGACTATGAGATCACTTATAAAAAGGGTAAGGAAAATCTTGTGACGGATGCCCTTTCTCTCACATTTGATGACCAAGGTTCTCTTTCCGCTATTTCTATGCCTGTTCCAAATTGGTTGCAATCGGTTCAGCAGGGTTATGTCAATGAATCTTCATTATCTCACATCATCCAATGCTTGGACAACAACCCTTCTATTGTTCCACATTACTCTTGGAATGGTGCTTCACTGCGATACAAGGGTCGTCTGGTGCTTCCCCAGAACACAGCTCTTCAACAAGCTATCTTCTATGAACTCCATGCTTCTCCGTCAGCGGAGCACTTTGGTTTTCTCAAAACGTATGAACGGGCACGGCGCAACTTCTTTTGGCAGGGAATGAAAAGGACAATTCAATAGATGGTGGTTAAAGGTAATACCTGCTAGCGCAATAAAGGTGAAGCAACACCCCTTCTGGGATTGCTCGAGCCCTTGGCCATACCTCCCTGGATATGGACAGATATTTCTATGGATTTCATTAACGGGATCCCTAAATCTGGAGGGAAGACTGTGATTTTGGTTATGGTTCATCGCCTCTCCAAATATCGTCATTTTTGTGCTCTCAGCCATCCCTATACAACCTCTTCCGTTGCTCAAATTTTCCTGGACCAGATCTTTCGTCTTCATGGAATGCCTTCTTCCATTGTCTCGGATCGTGGTGTGACTTTCACCAATCATTTTTGGACTGAACTGTTTCACCACACTGGCACCAAAATGAAGATGCATTCAGGTTATCACCCCCAAACGGATGGTCAGACTGAAATGATCAATAAATGCTTGGAACCTTATCTTCATTGCTTCTCCTATGAGAAACAACATCAGTGGGAAAAGTGGCTCCCCCTCACTGAATGGTGGTACAATACCTCTTACCGCACTGCCTCTAAAATGACTCCATATGAAGCAGTTTATGTTCATGCACCGCTAGTTCTTCTTCCTTACACCCCCAGCAGTTCTCCAGTTCAGGCAGTTGATGTGGTCCTTCGCATTTTGCACGAAAACCTTCACATGGAAGGAAATCGCATGAAGCAACAAGTGGATCAGCACTGTTCTGAGCGCACTTTTGAAGCCGGTGATATGGTTTTTCTTCGTCTCCAGCCTTACAAGCAATCCTCACTCAAACTCAAAGGGCATCATCAGCTCGCTCCAAAGTTCTATGGGCCATATAGGATTCTTCAGAAGATTGGGTCTATTGCTTCTAAATTGGAACTTCCGCCTTCTTCCCGCATTCATCCAGTATTTCATGTCTCTTGTCTGAAGAAAGTTCTTGGCACCAACATCAAAGGCCAAACTATTTTACCAAAACCGGATAATGCAGGATCCATCTTTTTGGAGCCGGAGGCTGTACTCAATAAGTTCACTCATTAGCTTCGCTCTCGCTCTATCACAGAGGTCTTAATTCAATGGCATGGAATGCAGCCTGAGGATGCTACGTGGGAACCACTCCTCCAGATACAGCAACAATTTCCACATCTAAAGCTTTGAGGACAAAGCTTTTTTTAAGGGGGAGGGGATGTTAGGAACCCATGTCAATCCCTCTCTTTACTATGTTAGTATATTGTTGTTGGACGCATATGCTTTGTAAGTCGTCCCATAGTAATTGTTGATCCATAGTTTGTGTTATTGTTGTGAGGCGCATATGCTTTGTAAGCTGCCTGTAGTATTTGTTGATCCATAGTTTATATTGGCCCATGGTTTTGACCCATAGTATTGGCACCCATAGTTTATATTGGCCCATGGTTTTGACCCATAGCATTGGCGCCTATTTTTGGTTTATAAGTGTGTGTTGAGGCCAAGGAAGGCACCGTGAAGTTATTTTGTATTGAGCTTGCTCAAAGGAGGTTGCCCCCTCGAAGTGGCTTGCGATTAATATAAAAGTGATTCTGAGTTCTGCTGCTATATCATGTGTTTTGATTACTTGTTGCTGCAGGTTCCTCACAGTAGGGGAAAAGCAGAGGTGTTAGATCCACCTCCTCAATGGAAGAGGAAGCAACAAATTGCTATGTCACACCTAATGCATTTGGACATGGAGAGGTTACATGAGGGAGTCACCAACGATGGGTTGTAGTATCTACATGATTATTTGATTGTCACATGCTATCAAGGACCTCTAGAGTGGATCTCTGTGATAAGGAGGATAATGGTTGCTGTTGAGTATGTTAGAGAAGCGGCACATAGAGATGTGTCAATCGAGGAGGAGAGCATGGATGAGGATGAGGATACAGAGTCAGATTAGCAGCATGTGGTGTTTCCCCCCAGTGGAGTTGAGCATGGGGAATTTTTGTATTATATGTACGAGGAAAAATCCTATGGGGCATTAGAGGAAATTTCAACTCAAAATGAGCCTTTTAACTTTAACTCAAATTCCATGTCATCATGTGTTAGCCAATGAAATTGCTTTAAATTTGAAATACCGTATAGGACTTAAACACTTTTTTAATATAAATTTGGGGATAGGTATCATTAAAAAAACTAATTTTGTTTGTATTTTCAACATATCTCCCTGTGTTTTTACTCAAATTTCGATCGGAACAGCTTGTTGGATGCGGAATTAAATTCCGCATCCAACGAGCTCTACTGATCGAAATTTGAGTAAAAACACAGGGAGATATGTCGAAAATACAAACAAAAAAGTAGTTTCTTTCTTTTCTTCCTCCAAAATTAATAAATATTATTTTATTATTTTAACTATTATTTTATTAATTTTTTTTAGGACTCCCATTTTTTAGTTGAAATTTCCTCTAATGTTTCTCTCTTTTGTATTGATTATGATATTATGATATGGATGCACGTGGATGCATATTTTTGTATTTTTATGTGTTTCATGAGTCTCTTTTTATGATGATGGCTATGTCTATATGATGTATATGACATATGTATGCATGACTATATAATGAACCATTAATGATGCATGATGCAGTTTATTTCATTTATGTGATGATTGATGTGCCACTCTAGAACGTCATTAGCCATTGCGTCTGCTACACTATTGAGACATTTTTGAACGTTTTTGAACATACATGAACGAAATGGATTCAAAATGTCTATCCAATTGTCTAGTGTGCATGAAATTTCTATAGACATAGCGATCACGTACCCAGTAGTCGTTAATCAACTAGCCGACAAGCACCTGGTCAGGAGATATAAAGGAAACTAGTAACCAAGTGAAGGGCTGTAGTCAGGAGACCAATGACAATGTTGTACTCATCTCGGTTGTTAGTAGTAATGGAAACACACATTTCATCAATATGGATCAACTCACGTGACGAGGAATAAATGACCCACATAGCTAAGGCGAGATAAGAGACCATCTACTTTCTCCATCTACAAAACTAACATAGGAGGTAGAGGTAGGATTCATCTGGAACAACCAAGGAAACAAACTATGAGACTCATGGTAAAAACGATGCAAAACAAGAAAGAAACAATATGATTCAAGGCTATTAAAGGTGTTTTTCCACCATTCGTTGGAGCATGATTTTGAGGATCTTGTTGAAAACCTCAACTTGTCTATTTCCCTATGGATACAATGTAGAAGAATACTACAGTTAAAATTTCAACATAGCGGAGAGCTCTATCCAAATAGTTTCCTTGAAGTGATAACCATGGTCTAATACTAGATGGAGAAGGACACCGAAGGTTGGAATGGATTCAACCCAGTTGGTGATGTAATCAATAGGCACAATGATGTATTTATGGCCGACAAATGAAGGAGAGTTATAGGTCATGAATTTAATCTCCCACTTGTAGAAGGGACTAACTATGACAATATGATGTAGCAACATGGGAGGTGGCCTTTCCTTTGGCACAAAGGGTTGGTAATTGCGAAAGTATTTAACTTCATGAAGGCAATCAACAAAGACGGTGGGCCATAAATAACCAACACGGAGAATCATTTGTGTGGTATCCAAATCGGATAGGTGGACACCACAGGATCCACTATGGCAGTCATTGAGGACTTGTTGTGCTTCATCATGGGTTACAAAATGGGGTAATATTGTGTCTACATGGCATCAGTACAAGACATCACCGATAAGGAGATATCGAGTAGCTTGATGTAGGATGTGACGATGGTATTCACAGCTTAAATGGGTTCCAATTTTTTGGGTGCGCAACTAAAGCAGGATGTCTCCATACCAAGTGTTCTCCATAGAGATGAAGAATAAGAATTCATTCGGGAAATTAATCATGATACAAGGCGAGATAGATGATGATGGGAATTCTTCCATCAAGGAAGCTAACGCCAAAGCTTTGGTGCTTTTGGGTGAGAAAATTTCCAAGTCATACTTTTTAAGAAAAACAATCCACTTCACAACATGACCTTGGAAAAATGGATCAAGAAATAATGCATGGGGTTGGAATCAGACACAACTCAAGTTTGGCTCTTGAGAATGTAATGATGTAGCTTATGCACTAAAAATACAAGGGCTAGGGCCATTTTCTCTTTTTGGGAATAATATAATGGTGGTCCAAAAAGTTTTTGACTCACATAATAGATCACATTCTCTTGACGAGCATCATATTCTTCGACTAAGACTCCAATGATGGAATTTTTAGATGCTGATGCGTAGAGGATAAAATCCTTGTGAAGTCTAGATGAGATAAGAATGGTGCGAAAGTCAGAGCTTATTTCAATGCATCGAAAGATGCTTGCACTTGCTCATCCCACACAAAAGGAATGTTGGTATGGAGAAACTGTAAGAATCCATGGACCTTCATTGCATAATCTGGAATAAATCGCTAAAGGAAATTGACTTTTCCTTGAAGGCTTTGCAATTGGCGCAGAGTACACAGAGAGGGAATATTCAAGATGGATTGAACCTTCAAGGAATCCAAAGAAATGATGTTTTGGGACATGATGAATCCTAATAAGTGACTGGCTAGGACGATAACACACTCTTGAGGGGGTTTAGGTGGACATTATATTTCCAACATCGAAGGAATACTTGTCGTAAGTCGTCCAAATATAGGTAACTCTTTCAAGATGGAGCCTTGAGGTTGTCTAAATAAACCAAAATAATGTGAGAAAGGTCATGGAAGAAAAAGTTCATGGATCATTGAAAAGTGGCCCCAGGATTTTTAAGGCCAAACAACATGACACAATATGAAAAAATTCCCCATTATATTGTAAAAGTTGTTTTATACCAATCTTCTTTGTGGATCTAGATTTTATTGTAACTAGAAAAATCCTCCATGAAGGAAAAGACTTCATGGGTTGCATATGCATCTATGATTTGGTCAATAAATGGAGTGGGGAAGTTTTCTTTGGGAGAAGTCAAACTCAAATCACAGAATTTAGTACACGCATGAATGGTTCCTTGTTTTTTATTAATAGAATCGGATTATAAACCCATGTGGAGTATGTGATGGGGTATATAAAGCATGGTTGGTGTAGTTTTTTGATCTCACAAGGGAATTTAATGAGTGGATGGGTCCTTTATTTTGGAGAATTGGGGAAACATCAGGCCATGTGTTGATGCAATGTTCAAAAATAGATGGATCAAGCCTAAGAATTTTAGTACAGGACAAAGTGAAAATATCACAATATTCCTAAAAGGTGTTTTGTAGGTGGTGGCTTCCTCAAGAGAGCATGAAGCACCAATCGTGATATTCTCAAATATTCTGGATTTTGATGAGATATCAACTTGGATGGATGGTGAGATATTGGCCATGTTACCTTCTTCAAAGGCCTCAGGGGTTGGGATTTGGCTTTTGAACCAATCAACACTTCCATGAATAAAGTATTTCACTTCGAGAGAGAATTGGTCTAACCATGAGGAAGGCTCATCGGGGATGAAAAATGGGCGATGGAGAATATCATTGCAAGGATTTTCAGGAGTCATCATAGCTTCAAGGATCTCTTCATCATTACTAAAGTGGTGGTTGGATATATCAGAGGGATCTTTCATGGTTTATGAGGGGGAAGAATGACTCGAAGTGGAGATCATAAAGATGGTGTTGTTGGTGTCTGACGAAGAGGTAGGATGGTGGATTTCGTTAAGGATAGTGATTTTAGAGTCTAATGAGTTCTTTCAAAACTTAATGAAGAGGTACTGATACTCAGGAAGGTTTGGGAAATTATGGGAATAATTATTGTATAAGCCACAAACTATACACGAGTGGTGTGTTCGTAGTGATTTGTTCTTAATCGCAAGGATGTTTGGTGCCTTAAAAACTGGACTGGTGTTGTTCTCTACTATTTTGCACATATGGGTGTGAAGTAATGACCAATCAGGATAATTTTTTGCCACATGGCCGATGTCATCGCATAAGGCACAAGTAGGCAGTGGATGTAGTTCTGTAGGGGATTTCGGTTCCTTTCCCATCGTCCTTATGGAAGAAGGGGTTGTAGGAGTAGATGTAGAAGCAGCTGGTTATGTACCATGAGGTGGTTGTGACACTATCTCAATAGGTTGGACTTGTGTCAGCACCATTTTTGGTGTCAGGGTGGGATTAGATGGATCAAGGTACCACACTGGAATTCCTAGAGTGAATCCTATAGAGGGTGGAAAGAGAAAGGGATGGTGTGTATGGGAAAGGAATCCCAATAATTCCTTGGAGAAAGACTAGAGTTGGGCTCCATTTGTGGCTGGGGATGTGGATAAGGTTCCTACGAGGTTTGAAGTTTTTCAGATGTGATGGTTGTTGAAATATTATAACTTTGAATAATATTCTAAATGTATTTTATTGTTGTATCCTATTGGATATGTTTTATTCCTCCATGGGGATGTTACTATTGCCTTTGTCCATCATTGAGTCATGAGGTAAAACCTCCATTGTAATTCAAGTCAATAAATCCCTCCAGAATACAATATTATATTGTCTTATGTATTCCTAGGTGAATGTGGTCCAGTAATTTTGTTGGGGCCGATCTTTTAGGGAAAATGTTAATTGGAAGAAAGAGTATAAATAGAGGAGGTGTGTTCCTCATTTGAACACACACTCACACACTTTTGTATAGCTCATATTAGAGAGAGAGAGAGACATATAAACAAGTAAAATGAGCACTTGTTTGTGGTTTTATCTTTGTAATTTTGATACATCTATATAAATAAATTTGTTATGCGTTTTCTTCCCCTTAAGGGTTTCTCAGGATAAATTTGTGTCCATCTTGTGATTGTGTTTCTTTCAGTGATCCTACATATGCTATTGTTGTGAAGTTGAATTGAATTCTAATGATATATAGCTAATAATATATATTCTTAACATGGTATCATAGCTATCCTGAATAGAAAAACTTTCATAAGATGAAACTCTCTCTCCTCTCCCTATGACAAGAAATTAGGGTTTTTGTCAAAGTTGGAATTTTGAAGAACTTATTGCATAGAAATTTGCACCTCCATAGAGCGCATATATTGATCCTTAAATGAAAATTTTTGAATGGGTATATTTTTGAGAAAATCAAACCCTAGTTTGGATTTGGACCAGAAAACTACAGAAACCCAGAAAACCAGAAAATTGATGAAATTGCAGATCATAATCTTGCAAGTCAATTTTGAGAGGTGAAGATTTGGAATCTCTAGATACCAAGTATACCAATAAACTTTCCTCATTCAAGCACACATTAGAGGAAATTTGAGGTCTAAAATGGGCCTCCTAAGGAAAATAATAAAATAATAGTTAAAATAATAAAATAGTAGTTATTAATTTTGGAGGAAGAATGAAAAAAACTACTTTTTTGTGTTCTTATTTTCGACATATCTCCCTGTGTTTTTACTCAAATTCTGAGTGCGAGAGCTTGTTGGATGCAGAATTTAATTATGCATCCAACAAGTACCCACACTGCATACTTTTGACGGAGTCTGCTACCCCAAAAACAAGAAATACTTGAAAAAATGTGATGATGACATCATCATCACATTTTTTTAGGTATTTATTGTTTTTGGGGTAGTGGAGTCCATCAAAAGTATGCAGCATGGGTACTCGTTGGATATGGAATTAAATTCCACATCCAACGAGCTCTCCCACTCAAAATTTGAGTAAAAACACAGGGCGATATGTTGAAAATACGAACACAAAAAGTATTTTTCTTATATGACAAATATGTCAATTCAACCATTATGGTTGACTCATTTTATTGAAATTCTATTGGTTCTTGAATTCCAACTCACAAAATTTATTGTTGGCGCATTTTCTTATAAGGCCCATTTTAGACCCCAAATTTCCTCTATTGTTTTCTTGTAAGGTCAGTATTTCATTTTCAGAAATTTAATTTTTTAGTGACCTCCTAGATAACATGGCCCTAAGCACTAAGATTGAGGGCAAGCTAGAAGGCATATAGAATTTTTGAGCATGGAAATATAGGATTGGTATCGTTCTTAGAAAAAATGATCTTAAATAATACATCAAAGGTGAATTTTCATAATCTGAAGAGGATGAAGATAAGGAGAATCACAAGAAGGATCTAATTATGGAAATGAGGATCATTGTTGATTCTATAAAAGATCATTTGATTCCTCAAGTGTCATCCATGATACCCTGAAGGAGATATATGATTCCTTTTCCAGAATGTATGAAGGAAGGAACATCAATAGAAAGATTAATTTGAGAGCTCAATTGAAGAGTACGAAGATGAGATAAGAAGAGTCCATTCACGACTAATTCAAAAGGGTCTCCCAGTTTAAGGAGCAAATAGAATCCATTGGAGACTCCCTTTATGAAGATTAACTAGTTGTGACTTCCCTCAATTGTCTCACTAAACCTTGGGATTCATTCATACAAACTATGTGTGCTAGAAAGGAAAGCATCAAGTTTGACATTGTATGGGAAGATTTCATCCAAGAGGAGGCTAGAGTAACCAATAAATAATCTCTACTTAAATAATATTATCAATCCCTAGCCACCCATACCAAAAGAGGAATAAGTCAATTTAACATCAAGAAGGAAGCCACAAAGAGTCTCAACCTCCCAAGAGGTTCAAAAGGACAAGAAGAAACAATAAGAGGAAAGACTACTTCAACTTTCAATGTTACAATTGTCACAAGATAGGACACATTACCAAAGAGTGTCCACTAAAGAACAAAGAATATAATAATAATAAAAACAAAATGCATCATGCAAATCTAGATGAAGATGATGAAGAAGAAGAAGGACCTCGAAGAAAAAAAGCAAAAGAAGAAGATGTAGAAGAGTGTCTATTATTCTATACACTCTCTAGTTATGTGAAACCTGGAGAATATACATGGCTTATTGATAGTTGTGCTTCAAAGAACATGACAGGGAAAAAGAAAAATATGTCAAAACTTGAAGAGAAGAAATATCCTAAGAAAGTATCATTAGGATATGATGATCAATATCTTATCAAAGTTATTGGTGAAGCATGGTATAATCTTGACTCTGGAACTCCCATGAAGATGAAGAAAGTATTATATGTACCAAGTTTGAAGAAGAAATTACTTTATATCTCGACATTAGATAAGAAATGATATAGGGTTTCATTTATAAATGGACAAGAACATTTGTGGCCCAAAGGAAAATAAATTGAAGATGCAGTTGTCATTGGTGAACCACTTATACTATGAAACGAGAACTTTATACTAAGAACGAGAACTCTAGCCATAAAAACAATGATTTTTGCATAAAAAACACCAAAAACAGCTCCCAAATAGAAAAGTGTTGATACCGGTATACATATTTTTTGGGGGGGGTTAAAAAATAGAGCCATGGCCTAAACATACCATAATGTTATTTATAAAACTTTTAAATCAACCCCTAAATTGGGAAAATATTTTTTTCTTAAAGAGAGAAATTACAACTTTTTTGAAACTTGTATAGTAAACCAAAAAAAATATTTATAAATAATTTCATTACTCTAACCATAGAAAATCAAAGAAATTATGATGTGATTCATAATGAAATCATATATGAGTCTACCAAAACAAACTATTCATATAATTTTAGCCGAAACAATATAATTTTAACCCAATTTTTAAAAAAAATTAAATAAAAGAAAAAAAATTATGATGAAAAAATTATAACAAATTCTAATTTTCTTATTTAAAAAAACAAAATTAAAAATAACATTTTAACTATGTTTGTGAAAAACTTATGTAAAAAATCTTATATAACAACTTATGTAAAAAAAAATTATATTTTTAAACTTCATTGTGTAAAAACATTTTTGTCCAGACACAAACATTTTAAGAAAACAAGATAAAACAAACAAACAAAAAACAAACAAACAAAAAAAATTTAAAAAAAAAAAAAATTAATAAAACACACAATTACCTTACTTACCTACCTACCTACTCACCACTCCACTCCACTCCACGTTACTCCACTTCACTCCACTCCACCGCCCGTACTCCACTCCACTGCCCGCACAGTGCACTCCACTCCACGTTACATACTATATAATATTATATAGTATGTAACATGGAGTGGAGTGCACTATGCGGGCAGTGGAGTGGAGTACGGGCGGTGGAGTGGAGTGAAGTGGAGTGCGGGCGTTAGAGTGGAGTACGGACGGTGGAGTGAGTGTGGGCGGTGGAGTGGAGTGGTAGAGTGGAAGCAGAGGTGGTGTGTAAAAGGGGTAGAGAGGGTGGCATGATTCTCAGAATCGCGCAGCTCCTCTCTACCCCTTTTACACACTGCCTTCGCCATACTTTGTTTTATTTTTTTGTTTACTATTTTATTTTATTTGTTTTTGTGTTTTGTTTATGAAAATCATTTATTTTTGTTTTTAATTTTTTTAAACATTAGTTTTTTTAACATTATTTTGTTTGTTTGTTTTGTTTTTTATATCTTTTATAAATTTTTCTTATAGGTAAAAGTTTAATATCTGTAGTTCATCAAGACTTATAAATATGTTTTAATAAATGAAAATAGTGAAAGTAAGTATAGTTAGATTTGACTTATAATGCACTTGTTAAAAAATTAACATATGAAAAAAGAGATTTGAAAGGAGTGACAGAGAAGACCCAATGGAAGACAATAATGATGTCCGTGAAGAAATCAAAGCTTCACAAAATTCCAATTTAGATAAAAAAATTGTTCTACATGATATTGTTTATTAGTTTCATGTCTTTAAGAAAATGTTAAATTTTACAATTTTTTGATAAGATATATTAGTAATGTTTTGACTTTCATACTTTATTTTAGAAATAAAATTTCTATATATAATGTTTTTAATGTCATTTACAAATATATATGGTATAGTTTTTCTTGAATTTACTTAAATCGTCACGTTTTGGAAAATAATATGAAATAGTATCATTTTTATACAAAAAATTCCCTCAAAATTCATTGAAAATGGTTTTAAATGTCTTTATTTTTTTGTCCAAAAAATATTTATTTTATAGAAAAGATTGCAAAATGTTTATGTTTTTCATTTTAACTTGCTTGTAAATGTATGTTATTTTGTTAAATTTCTAAAAAGCACAATTGAAAATAGAAATTAAAAACATTTTACTCAAAGATTATTCAAAGGCCCCAAAAAATGCCTCAAAATGAAAATGTGTGATACTCGTATCAACCCTTTTTCAAATAGAGGTAAAAATATCTACTAAAATTAGGAGAGAGAAAAATGAGAACTGTGTCGAGTTCTCGTTTCATAGTATAAGTGGTTGGTGAAGAAGAAGGAGGATTATATAAACTCAAGGAACATTTGGAAGAGACCCTTGTTCATGATATCACTATCTCAAATGAACTATGGCAGAGGAGGCTTGGTCACATCAACTACAATGCACTACCCCACATGAGAAAAGTAGTAACACATTTACCAGATTTGAGGATCAATCGTGAAGGCACTTGAAAAGGATGTGCAAGATGAAATAACATCAAGAATCCATTTGTGAAGAGTGAAACAAATACTAAAGGATAAAGTATCTGGAAAATCCAAGGAATTCAAATCCTTGATATAGAACCATTCAAAAAGAAGAATAAAGATTATTAGAATAGACAATGGTGGAGAATATACTTCAAAATAATTTGAATCCTTTTGTAAAGAATCTGGAATCAAGAGGGAACTAACCACTCCCTACAATGTTCAACAAAATGGCGTTGCAGAAAGAAAGAATAGGACCATTATGGAAGAAATGAATACAATGATACATTATCAAGATCTTCGTATGCATCTATGGGCTGAAGTAGCAAGAAAATTCTAGATAAAGAATCATGAATTGACATGGGAATGTTTTCCTAGGACTAGAAGGTAGGTTTAACAAATGCCATTGTACCCATAGGAGGAACATTTCTTAGTGCCAACTCATGATAACTTGTATAATTTTGGGAATTATAAGTTTTAATGTGATTTTGAAATTTCACTTCTCACCAAAGGTTTCCCAAATTCATTTCTTATGAATATTCAACATTCAGATGATCTTTAATAAAAATTATAGTAGAAAACTATGGACGATATTTCAAGTTACATCAACCCCAATCCACTACAAATTGCAAGAGTAAGGATCCAAAATGTATGGCAACAAGTTTAATCTATTTTAGGCACACTTTTCTAAAGATAAACCATATTTGAAATCACTTTAATTATTCTATATTTACAATATTAAGTATTCCTTATTATCTTTAATGTCTTTGTCAAATTACTCAACAATTTCAACCCTTAATATGTCAAATTAGCATGAACAATACATTTTGAAAATTACTTAATCAAGACGACAATGAAATATGAAAATCAAACATGCAATTGCATTGGTGTTGGATACATGAAAACTTCATATATGTGCCTGGAATAATTAATTACATGTACATGCCACAACTTTATCACAAATATGGTACATTTTTTCAACCTCTCCAAAACCCTCGCTAGGAAAATCATGAAAACCCTAGCTACCAACAAAAATCTCCAACTACCCAGCACCAACACTAACAAGTCCTCCTTGGTTTCAACAACAATATTGTGTGACACAAGCTCTCCACATTAACATGGTTGTCTTCCTCAAGGTTTTCACACCCTATCCATGTTAAATCGTATACGTATGTGGAAAGAAAAATCTAGTGTTGGCCTCCAAATATACTTTCATGTCCTAGGGTTTGAATCCTCAAACACTAATTCTTCCACTCTTACATCATCATAAGCATCAATAATTCCATGTAGCATCAAGAATACAAGAACTCTATGATATTTTCCTAGACTTACATACCATAAGAATAAACATCCAAAAAACATACAAGGTGTTAAATATACTCTCCATGTCTTCTACTAGGGTAGAAACCTTAATGTTACATCAAGAGACATAATAAACATCATTGGAAATGGTGTATTCTTCTCTAGGGTTTACATGTTTTTGATTATCAAGACGGATATTGACTAGTTACATTCCAATAAGCTCCAAACTTATAGGTGAAGTTGAATGTCACATGCTCCAATTTGCAAAAAAAAAATTATGTTATTGAGGAACATTATGTTATATTTTATTGTAAAGTTTGTAATTAATGACCAAGTGGGGTCAAGGATAATTTAATGTATTGCAAATATTTTATTAATAAATAAATAAAAGATGAGACAACAGCTTAGGGAAGCTGTTAAATTAGAATTTACTAGTCACTTGGTGGAGGAGACTGGGTTGAGAGCATGATGACAAGTGGCAGCATCCTCAAACTACTTCTAATTGTTGTACGTGGCAACTTCCCTATATTTGTGGTCAAGATTCCCCAAGAAAGTGGAATATGAGCAGGTGGCTCATTAAGTAAAAACTAACCCAAAAGACCTAGGCATGCTAATAACACTTCCCATTGAAGACAACTAAGGCTGCTCATTCTAAATTGGTGATCATTTTGAGTGAATGAAGTGCACATGAGAAATTCAATGGAGGGGACTAACACAAGTGAGTTGGAGGGGATAAGTGTTGAATATTGAACTTCTGCAACTATTCTAAGCTAAATTTCTTAGTGCTATAAGAAGGAATAAGTTACTACTAAATACTTAGTAGAGTTGCAGAGGATCTCAACAATACATCTATCACCCAATGCTCTACCAGGAGGACCAGGTCGAACAACCTCCTTAAGCTATTGTCACCTCATCTATTTGACAGGTTGTACTTGTTTAGGTTTAATTATTACTTTATGTACTGTTTTAGAAAAGGATTAAGAGTTTATCAAGATTAGTATATTGTTATTTTATTATGGTTAATGAAGAAGAAAGAACATTTGTTTTATTGAGAAATTTATTAATTAGTAGATTACAATTAAACAGTAGAGATATTGCTAAGTAAAAGATGGATAAAAAAATTACCAAACTGTATTTTTCCATTCCTTTTACAAGGAAGTACTCTAGTACAACAGGTATGCTTAGTTTAGATAAATAGATTTTCATTAACTCTGAATGCAGATGTAAATATTTACTTCTATAGTTTTATGTAAGTTATTTATAGAAATATAGTTGCACTTGTACTGTCTATTGAAATTATCTACAATATCTAGTCACATGAAAGAATAAATTTATATAATAAACACCAGCAAGTATAATATTTATGAAATTAAAATCAGTAGAAACACATAATATGAATTCAATAACTAAATTTTAAATAAATAAGTAGAAGAACAGTGAAATATCTACTTAGGGTCTAACCTAGTACTTAATATCTTAGATTACTTAGCTATCTATTTAGGATTATAATTAAACTAGTTTTACTGTAAGCGCAAGTATTAATACTGCAAACCTCAAAGAAACATGTAGGGTTTGCAAGAGATAGGATTCATCCCTAGGAATAAACTATGCATTTTATTTTATAATACAAAAGCCTAGCAGAGATTTTCCAAATTTAATAACAGTAATAAATAATTTTATTTAAAGCAAAATAATTACAGAGCTAAGATTATTACTGAAAACAAAATAATGTCAAAGCTATAGATTATTCAATTATAATCTTGAAAGAGAAACATAATATATTATTTATCTAGTAATACTGTACAAAGTAAATAACAAATTTACCATAAACCTTTTACACCTAAATTTAAACCTAAATTAAAATAATGTTGTAAAGAACACTAAGCTATAGCAAATCTGAACAAGTATAGTGGGATTTTATATTACCTGTCAAGGCTTTAAATCCTACCAAAATGAATTCTTCAAGTCTAAGTAGAAGTCATAAAAACATAAAATATTACAACTATAAATTACAGCAATGAAAACCCTTCATCTAGTTAAAGAAATAATAAAAGTATTGTCATATCTATTTCTATAAATACCAACTTCAATCTTCAAGAAACTACCCAGTGGTTGGACAATACTGTCACAGCTTAGAGACGAGTATTAAAATAAAATATCATTTATATATTTCTAGGTCATGAAGGCTCAACAAAAACCATTAAGTCGCGGCTGCAACAGCCTCAACATTTCCATACAACAACTTCTATGGCTTGAAATTTTTATAAAAACAAAGAAAATTAACATAATTTTCAACTGTGGCCAAGCCATCAACTACCATGGCGATGCTCCTATTTCTTCCACCATAATTTATGTACAGGGAAAAACCCTCAGATATCACCGAGGCTTACCAAGTGAATGCGTTGCTGAATATTTAGGAAATTTTAGTATCTAGCTTCAAATCAAAGCTTGGAGAGACATGGATATCATAACTTTGTTAGTATATTTTTAAAAACATAATGAAAATATTGTAATTGTTAAACTATAACAATTACAGGCCATTTCCTGGTAAAACTTGTATTAGAGAAGTCATGGAAGTGAAGCCACCGCAGCCCAGCTCGATGGCACCTCAGAGAAAGAAGCCTAAGAACTTTGTATGCACAGATTGCAATGAAACCCTGAACCACGATTTGAAGGGAATGAACACAACATAAAGGGAGTAAACCAAAAATAGGCAGAAGCAACTCCTCTCTTAAAAAATTCTGTCCACCGTGTTCTATGAACAAACACCCACAGTTTCTCAAGTCGGCGATGAAACCAGCCTCAATGCACAAGTTCCTCATCAGCAGTCAACAAGCCTCTAGACCATGGTATATTTTCACCCTACACAAGCTCGTAAAGATTTGGAGGACGGTGTTTTGATCTTGGGGGTTAACACAGAATCATGGCAGCCATGAACTCTCAGCTCGGCCGCTCCACAACTGAAGAAAACCCTCACAATGTGAAAATAGGGTTAGGATAGTTTCATAAGTCAACATAACCTAATTGATAAATCACCTCCACATGTCCCCAATAATTTCACACTCGTGGGTTTGAAACTATAGTCAAGTTTCAATATACAGCAATCATTTCGGTAGCAAGTCAAATAAACATTTTGATGATATATTATCATTGTTAATAACATTTTTACACTTGGTTGTATTGATACCTACCCTCTAAACCATAGGATAAAACAATTTATTATTTCTTTTAAATTGCTATTGTCTACTAGACAAGTTAGGATATTTACTTTCTAACTATGTTTGTAGAATATAAATAAAAGAAATATATTCATAATAGTAAAACATTATTGGAAGAAACAATTTGCATAACTATAGCACACTAATTACAATATCTTCTCTAGTAATTACAATAGCAACAATATCTCAAGGGAATTGCAATTTATAACAATTGTATTTGAAAGTGTAGTTATAGCTAGGTGGGTACACTAGGGAACAAGGTAAAAAGTCAACAAGTATAAAGATTACTAAAGTGGAATTTTAAAGTTTGAAGATGAACTAATTTAAATATAAATGAAACCTTGGACCAATTTCTGCACACAATGCGTAGTTGGGAAATCAAGTAGGTGCAACCTATCTACTCTCTGATATGAGTCTCAATTGTAAATCAATGACTCATGGTGGAGAAAGTAGTTTAAGAGTTAAAATAGATAATCTATCTATTAAGAAAACACCTAAGTATAGAAACCCTGGCGTAAGGGTAAATGTTTGTAATACTTTTAAACAAGTATGATGACATTATTGAAAAGAAGAGCTCATAGAAAACTAAGCTTTATAAACAAGAAAACTAAGTAATAGTTTAACATCTTAGAGAATTTTTTATTTACATAAGAATTCAATTGAGTAAGAGTAGAACCAAAACTCCAACTGCTATTATGACAAATACGTAAATTTAGGCAGTTACAAGCGAAACATTTCTTTTCCTTACAAAAACCTTAGATCATAAATACTTATGAGCAGAAGTAGGATCATTCTTTAGAGAAGTTCTCAGTCAACTCATTTTCAAGAATCTAAGCATTTAGTTGAAAACTACTTCATGACTTATTTGGCTCCATTTTGGTAGTAAATTGAATATGTATCTAAACCATTCTTACATAGTTTTGTTTTATCGTCATTATGCAGTTTGACAATTTTAGCAATGTCAACATTGCCTCTTAAAAGGACAAGCTGCAAATAAGCATTTTAAATACTAGCATTTTATCTTATGCTAGTGAAGTATCTTTCTTGATCTAGATATTTTACTCGAACAAAACACTTACCTCTTAGAACCTGTAAAAGAACCATCATTTCCATCGTGTTAGCTGTAAGCTAAGTAAGCCCCGATCACACCTAAGAGTTCTCCCTACTTGACAAAAAAAGACAATAACACACTTAACATTAGTTAAGATGCATAATTATTTTGTAATTTATGAAAAATACAACTGCTATGTTTTACAGTACTAACATAGTATTTAAGATAAGCCAATAAGTTATACAGAACCAAATTAAAGAAGTGATCTTTGTCATTCTTTTAAAATTGTTTAAATATCCACTAACAGTTAATGGTTCATTGGCAATGACACTTGACATTTTATGTTACATGAAAATTTTTAAAACTTTTACGAATTTTTGAGTTATTACATGTGGTATTAGAGCACAAGGTTCAGACACTAGGTCTGAATGTCACTCAACTTGCATAAATGGAACAGTAAATTTAAACAAGTATACTGATTTTATTTTCTTTGGAATGTGTTGAGGCCTGGAAATTTGCAGGCAACAACAGAAAGGAATTCTCCCTAGTCAACGTTCCCAACTAGCCCGTTGACTATTTGGTATAGGGAATCCGTCCGGTTTGCGGTCCGGATACCGTAGGTCAAGTAACAAAAGGTTTTACCGGTTACAGCCCAGTCCACCGAGTTTTTGTATTTTGACTTAATGTATGAGATGCATATGCCTAATTAACCATGCGGGGTGATGAGGATGCAGGTAGCAGTCACAATGTGATGCGCAGGTTCTTACCTCTCGTCTTAAGGCTCACAAGCATCTGTATCACATATGCAGCAATGAAATGAACTAACTATCTATCTACCTACCTATCCCCGGGGAGCCAAATTGTAAATTATTTGTGAGTAATGTGTATTGTTCATGCAATATAAAGAGAAACTACAGTTAGCTGATATTTCTTTCCACAATGCATCAATGATTAAAGATATTTCAACAACCAGATAGCCAATTGTTTTATGAACCGCATACATTACTCATGGTGGTCATTCCACATGATAAACCAGAAATCATTTAAACAAGAACATAGGTTCAAAAAGTTAGAACAATCTCACAGTTAATGGACAAAAAGATAGAAAACAAAATAGTTCATCTTCCAGCCATCCACAACATAACATTTGGACATTCCATCAATCTTTCTCCAACAGGAAAACCATATTTCTTTATTGCAAAGAGAAATAGTTCTTCTTACAATATCGCTTTCTAGTCTAACTGGGAAAAAGCCCTTTTTCCCTCTTAGTCTATTACATTTATGCAAAAAGGGTGAGACTGTTGGGCTGCCCAAAGTGACCTTTGGGCTTCCCAACCCCTCATTTCCCAATGTTCTACTTCTCTTAAATGTTTTACAAAACTAGTTACAAATTACAATAATGACTGATCCTTCATGAGGAGGGTCCCACTTGGGCATCTGAAAACTTCTTCCATGCCGCAACATCAGAGGCAATGCCCTCGAACGCGCAGGGTTCCAAAAAATGAATTTTGATTTCAAATTTTTCAGCATGGTTTTTTATAGCCTCAACTCTGGCTACACTCAACCGAAGCTGGTCTTCCAAAAGCTGCACACTAACTACTAAATGGCCTACTTCGCTTCTCAAAATCTGGTCATCAATGGCCTTAATGTGTTGCATTCTTGCTTCTTCATCCTGATGTCTTTTCTGCAATATCTCCACAAATGAATTGTGGTCTGAGAAATCATCCAGCCTCTGCTCAACTTCTACCTGGCACTGGTTGTATGTAATAAGGACTCTCCTGAAAAATTATGCGCAAGCTCCCTTTGTCTTCTTGACTGCTTTCTTGAAATCCTTTATGGTGTTAATAGCAAATTCTATTAAGTCATAATCCCACTTGAGGGATTGTTTATCTTTTGATGGCAGCTCTGCTGGATTTTCTTCATTGCTTTCTAGCCTCGCCATTCTTGAAGTCAGGACCTCGAGGATGTCCTGAGATCTATCCACAAAGTAAGATGTAGTTTCCAATATCTCTTCCAATCGGCCATCGATCTGCAGCACTCTACATCTCTCTTCTTCAATAGCAGTCTGTAGCTGCAACATCTTGGCTTTTCAGGCCAAGACATGCTCTTTGAATGGCTGGAGGTTAACCTGCTATTCCCTTGGTTCCTCCAGAGCAGCTGTCAGAGAAGAAATCTGCTCTTGATGTTTCTCTTTCTGCTCTTGGGAGTGCATTTCACTGGCCTGTAAGATAATCTTTTGCTGCTCTTCTAGCTCTTCCACCTTCTCCTGCAGCCGTTCCTTTTCTATCTTCAGTTCTTGATATTCTTTCTGTATTTTCTGCAGGGATTCTTGTGTTGTTTCTCTGACCTGCCTTTCTACTTGGAGGGCCTACAATTCATCCTTAGAAGCCTTTATTTCCCTCTACATGTCTTTATACTTCTGCTTCAGCCTATTTCCTTCCTCTCTTTCTTTCCTCAATGTATTTTTCAACTGAGCAGAGGACTTCTTGGACTGCTCCAAGTCAGTTATTACCTTGTCCATGTTATCTTCTGAGGTGTGGATTATTGCAGTCCCGGCTCTCAGAGTGAGTCTTGGATCTTGGTCTGTTCCTAACATAATAGCCGTATCTGTGATCATTTTACCAGGCATATCTCCTGTTTCAACCCTCTTTTTTGTTCTCTTTATTATCCTCTTTGTAGCCCTGTCATAAAACGCAGTGTTAAAATCAGGGATTTCTTCTCCCTTTTTCTGCACAAAGGGGACCCGCTTCAGTGTGGGGACCATGGGTGTGCTGGCAGTAGGCACTTGTGGGTCCTGAACCTCAGGGTTCTCCACGTCCTAGGTCTATCCTGTAGCTGTTTCAGAAGCTGATTGTTCTATCTGTGTCAACTTTAGCCTTTCAGCTTCTTGCTTTTTAATCTCCTCATCCAACTTCCTTTTCTTTTCTTCTTCTTCTTTTTTAGCTGCTTCTTCTGCTTTCTCAGCTGCTTCCTGAGCAGCTCTTCTTTTCACTTCTTCTTCTGTATGCAGGCATCCTACAGCTTCTTGTGCCAACCTCTGAGCTTCTTCATTTCTTCTATTGGCTTCTTCCTCAGCCTTAGCCCATTCATCCCCCTTCCCACCTTTGGTGGTGATCTTATTCTTGAATCTTCTCCTCAGTGCTGTCATGTTCAGGGCACTTCAGAAGATAGATTCTTCCCTATCAAAATTGTGGGTATACTCAAAATGCACATTGTGCTCTTTACAGTGTTCAGCCACTTTTCCTTGAGTATCATTCCTGCGGAAGGGCATTTCGCCAAAATGAAATCTTTCCAGTTCTTCTACAAATTCATTGGCCTTCTTCATGTTGGTGAACTTGTAGCTTCCTAGCTTGAAGGAAAAAGGGGGATAGGTTGTCTTCTTGTGCTCAAACACAAAGCTTCCTATTCCATCCAGGAACACTTGTTTGACTACCTCCTTGTGAATAATGTAATCAGTTGGGTATTTAGGCAGCAGGGAAGGTGCTCTCGAACCTCCAAACATCTTGAAGTACAGGCCATTTTCAGTCAAATAGTAGTCTGCATACTCCGCTATTACTTGCAAGGCATCCTTTGACATACAAACACACTCCTTTAGGAAAATGAGTGTGTATAGAGGCATAAGGAAGTGTTCACAGACTTCTTTGTAATGGCTGTAATATTTATGTGCCCACAATGGTTTATAAGCAGCATAAACAGGTATTCTTTCCCTGTCCCAGATGCACCTGAGACTAGGGAAAGGCTGGTTGCATAGTATACAATCTATCAGTATGGAAATCATATAGAACTCCGATCTCTTCTGGTGTACTCCTCCCAAAGCCGAATCCAAGCAAGCGGAAATACTATTGGATACGATGTTGGCCGAGTTGAAAATTGTCCCCTGGGTTGCAACATGAAAAATGATTGGGATCCATTCTAACTTGAAGAATCTACCATGTGCCCTTCCAAAAATCCGGTTCAGCATTAAAGCTATGAACCTGTAGGGAGCCCTTAAGCTAGCTGTATCGTAATCACCTGCTAGTCTGTATTTGTAATGTTTTCCTTGCAACATCATCCTTTTAAATGTCTCCACCAGATCCATTCTAATGTTGTTTAGCCAGTCATCAGATAAAAAGACTTGGGCTTCTGGCAGGTGATAAGCCAGAGCTATATATCCATGGCTATATGTAGCATAGCCCTGTTTGTTAACATCCTCCAGAATCATTGTTGTGACATCTGTGCGAGGTAGAATCCATTCGATTACTTCAGAGCACGGGAGCAGCTCTGGTTTGGTGGTGATCTTCATCAAGGAAGATCTTTCTATGTTGGCATATAAGGATTCTTCTTCTAATCCCATGTCAGGAACCTCTCTTTGGGTGATTAATCTGTAAACTTCCCCCCACTAATATTTAGGTTCAACGCCAGAATTGCACTTTGTGTCCTCATATATGCATTCTGTCTTAGTGACAATTTCTACTTCTGGATCTTCTTCGACCACAGGAGCCTTCTTCTTTTGTCTCTTTGACATGGTGAGCTCTTCCTACCACAAAATTGTAACATGAAGCCATTTTGGCTGAGTGACAAACTTTTTTACATCAATGGGCAATGTATCATTTCTTCTATGTTTTAACATGACATCAATCAGTCAATAAAGCAAATATATGCATGTATAGCCTGAAATGGCCTAACTATAGAACTATTAAAACCCGATGTGTAGTGACTTATTTTATGTTTAGTATGATGAAAATATAGTCATATACAGTATAATATGCAATCTACCACTGTTGTAGGCTATTAAACACTTCTAACCATACAATCGAGCGGGGAAACATTTATACTACATGAGGAAAATTCCCATTCTCTACGGGTGTCATTGTTATTTCGCTGCGCAAGACAGACAAGGGACAAAACCTCTGCAATCCTTTTCAATAGCACTTTCAAACGGATTGCCTGTGCAATCTAATGGTCAACATCCTAAATGCAATGGCACATCCCTTCCCCCTCTGGCTCGGATTCAAAACAAAAACCAATGGTGCGTGGAATGGCACGGTGAAACGCTTGCTATTGAAAGGTGCGGGTAATATGAAATCCACATAAGAAGGGGAAAACTACCAAATGCCACAGAAAAACCAACAAAAAATCTCCCCTACTAAAATCATCATCGCTCGGGGCAATTTGGTGCAGACGGTGTAACGACTGTCTGCACCAAACCCTTTTCACTACGTGCAAGGTTGCGAAAGGTCGCAAGAAAAACTAATCTATGGGTTAAAAGCGTCCCCCGACCACGAACAGTAAGACCCCCAAAACTCTTCAATATATAGGTGCAATCACGGGGGAAGAGAAACGGTCACGACAAACCTAACCGCAGCAAATATTAATCAATGCCTCGAATGGAACAGGGTAGGGTAACAACGGGCCTACCTAGCACTGATGTGTAACTGGTGTGTAAGGCGGGATGAAGATAATCGGGCTTCCACGGCTGCCACCTGGACGTGGGTACCAGCGATGGGGTCCGAACAAGCTTCGAGCGTTCGACAGTACGATGGTGACAGAGCACGGAAGTTGAAAATACCAATAAAATAATCCAACATGCCCCCACTACATCATATATATACATACAGTCAACTCTCATGGTGGGGAAAAAGTTTAAAAATTTGGATGTCAGAGAAATTTGGATCGGCAGCCGAAAGCATATCTCTTTCGGCAACGGCAGAAGACCAAACCTTAGATCCATCTGCAACGGTGGAGATAACCGAGTAACAAATACCATGCGTCGAACTTCTAACATCGGAACCGAAAGGAAAACCGCAGCCACAACAGTGGATATCAAAAGGATATCACGCCCCTCCATACAACGCTTAAATCAGAAGAGAAGCCGCTAGTGATCGGCAAGGTTAATCTTCTTTTATCTGCAAAGGCGGGAGAGTAAAGCATTCGATCTTCTACAACATCGGAGCCAAAATGACTTACGAAATGGACCAAAAGATCCTTCTGCAGCCGCAACGGCGGAAGATTAGGACTTACAAACGTTAAAGGACTGATCGGAAGAGGAAGCAGTTTCCTTCCGCAACGGTGGAAGAAAGAAACAATAAAATTCCCGATGCAAAACCAAGATTCAGCCGAGGTAAAAATGAATAAATCAGAAAGAAATTCGAAGTCCAAAAACCGCATGCCCATCCGCAACGGTGGAAGCTAACAGCAAACACCTTCCGCAACATCGGAGCAAAAAAATATAAATATCTTTGATGTAAAACCCAAAAGTCAACCGAGTGGGAAACGAAACAGTTAAGCAATGATCGGGAGAGGAAGTGGTTTTCCACCCGCAACGGCGGAGATAGAAATGACAAATTCCTCTGATAGAAACCAAAAGATCGACCGATGAGAAAACCAACGGGTCGGAAGGAAAATCAAAGACAAAACCAATTATCCATCCACAATGGTGGAAAACCAAACCATAGATCCGTCGGCAATGGCGGAAAACCAAACCAAAAAATTTTGATTCAGGCCTGCTTCAAATGCATTCAAAGGCAGCAAGAAAGCTTGATCATACAGTGGATTACTTCAAGTGCTAAAAGGAGAAACCAAACAAGTGGTAAATCAATTTAATCCTCTTGATAAATCATTACTAGACCAACTCAACGAAGAAAATTGAACTAATCCAAGCAAAAGGAGGGTCCTAAATTTTTTTGGAATTTTGGGAAATTGTTACAGCTACAACAGAATGATACTTCGAGAGAATTTTCCTAATTTAACTGCAGGTATGGAAAGATTGGAGGAATATGCGGATGAGGAGTATCCCTACATTGAATGAAATAATTTTCAAAAAGAACCTATAGAAGAAGAAATAACTAATAATTCTTTTGAACTACTACAAACAATTAAGGAACTAAGAACAGAGATGGAAACGGTCAAAAAAGAAAATAAGAGGATTCTGAGAGATCAAGAGGAGCTAAATCATATTTTGATGGAAATATTTCAAAATGAGGAAAAAGATAAATGAACAAAGTCTGAAGATATGCCTTACCAACATAAAGATAAAAAGACTAAACAGTTTAAAATCAAAAGTAGATCATCTTCTGAGGTCTATGGAGATTCACATAAAAATAATTATGAATATACTAGTGATAGTAGCGAAGATAATCATCCTACCAGAAAAATAAAGTTTACACCTTACGAAGAAATCTCTGGAGAATTCAAGAAAATCAAGCCACCAACCTTTAATGGTGAAACTAAGAAGGGAGAAGAGGCAGAATCCTAGTTGTCCAGGATGAAGAAATACTTTCAAATTTATAACTACTCTAATCAACTAAAAGTCAGGATGGCTATTTATGATCTCACAGGGAAAACATATATTTGGTGGCAGGACCTAAAAAGAGTAAAAGGTATGAGGGAGAAAAACATTAATTGGAGTACATTCAAGAAATATTTCAAGAAGAAATTTGTATCTGAACGGTACTATGAGGAGAGAGCTAAGGAATTTTACGAACTAAAACTAGGAACAACAAATATGAAAGAACTAAATATTAAATTTCTAATTTTGCTTAGGTATGTGCTGTATATTGTGGACAAGAAACCTAAGGTACAACGGTTTCTCAGCTGTTTACCCTATCATATAAAAGATAGAATTGAATATGACAATCGGAAAACTTTAGAAGAAGCAGTGAGAAAAGTGAATTTCTGTTATGAACAGAATCATAAAAAGGAAAGTATGACCAACTGGAAGGCCAAAAGAAATAATAATTTTGGATAGAAGAAGAAAGGTTTAGTACCTAACTGAAATTTTAATAATAATAACACCATAAATTTTCCTTGTAAAAAATTCCAAGGGAACAAAAGTAATTCACAGACCAATCCAAAAAATCAAAGAAATAAAGAATTTTTTAACAACCACAGCAAGAATTTTGAACGAAAGGAACCAATAAAGTGTTGGGAATGTAATGGTCTGTATTATGTATCAGTTTGCCCCAATCGGAAGAAGACTGTTAGCAACATACACACGATACAAGAGGAGATGACTATTGGTGATCTAGCAATGACTATTGGTGATCTAGCATTGGAGAACAGACAAGCAGATTATCAAACTTCCATGATGGAAGTGGAAGGTAAGCTAAATCAAATACCTATATCTATTTTAATCAATCCAGGAGCTAGTTTAAGCTATATTTCTCCTAATTTAGTAGAAAAGTGTAAGCTGTCAGTTGAAAGGTTTGCAAGGTTTTGGTTAGTCCAGCTAGCTACTAGTGCAAAGAGAAAAGTAATTAGCTTTGTTAAGAATTGTACATTAACTATGGATCAGTTTGAAACCTCTCTTAAGCTTAATGTTTTACCTTTAGGTTCATATTATATGTTAACTGGTATGGATTGGGTAGAACAACATAGGTTAGTCCTGAACTGTTTTGATAAAAACTTTACTTGCATAAATAATGATGGAGAAATAGTAAATGTGAAAGGAATCCCTAGGAAAACAAATGTAAGACATATTTCTACATTGCAGCTTAAGAGAGTGGTTCAGAAGGGTTGTAAATCCTTTGATGTAACATTAATTAATGAAGAAAATACTAATCACAAAGATAAATTAAAACTGGAATACATTGTAATCCTAAGGGAATATTCAGATGTATTTACGGAAGAAATTCTGGGACTGCCTCCGAAATGGGAGTTAGAATTTACTATTGAGCTGGTGCTTGGTGCATTTCCCAGCTCAAAAGCTCCTTATTAGATGAATATATGAGAATTAAATGAACTTAAGTCGCAGTTGAAAGAACTCATTGGTAAGAATTACATTCGACCCAGTGTGTCTCCGTGGGTAGAACCTGTTATTTTTGTTAAGAAGAAGGATGGAACTCTACAACTATGTATAGATTACCGTCAACTAAATAAAATGACTATCAAGAATAGATGTATGTTACCCCACATAGATGATCTGTTTGATCATCTATGTGGAGCAACGGTATTCTCAAAAATTGATTTACAATTTAGGAAACAGTATGGTCATTACAAGTTTGTCGTTATGTCATTTGGGCTTACTAATGCCCCAGCTATTTTTATGTGTCTGATGAATAATGTAATGCATAAATATCTGGATAATTTTGCGGTTGTATTCATTGATGACATCTTAATTTACTCAAAGTATGAAGAACACTTAGAAATTGTCTTACAAGAGTTACGAGAACATCAACTCTATGCAAAATTTAGTAAATGTGACTTCTTTAAGGATAAAATTCAGTATCTGGGTCATGTGGTGACTAAAGAAAGAATTTCTATTGACCCTGAAAAGATAAAGGAAATCTATGAATGGCCAGTCCCAAAATACGTAACTGACATCTGATCATTCATGGGGTATACTGGCTATTATCGAAGATTTAGAAGGGTTTTCAAGAATTCCAAATCCTATAACCTCTTTACAGAAAAAAGGGAAGAAATTCGAGTGGAGTGAGATGTGTGAAGATGGTTTTAAAAACTTAAAAAGGTTATTAACCACTGCATCAATTCTAAGAATTGATGACCCTAATAAAAATTTTATAGTATGTACTAACACATGCAATGAAGGTTTAGGTGTATTTTTAACTAAGGAAGGACACGTCATTGCTTATGAGTCTAGGAAGCTGAAGATTCATGAGAAAAATTATGTGACCTGTGACTTAAAGTTAGCTGCTATCATACATGCCCTAAAAATGTGGTGTCATCATTTAATCAGAAGGAAGTTTATATTAATGATAGATAATAAAAAATTAAAATATGTGTTGGATCAACCTAACTTAAATGCTAGGTGTAACACCCCAGTTTTGACCCCGTTGCATTAAATGTACATGATGTATATATTGTAAATGAATCGTGGTGAGAAGCTAAAGGCCAAGGCCCCACCATTGATCGGTTATGCTATGTTTTGTATTTAAATTTGTCACCGATGGTATATCGGGCCATGCGGCATACATATTGAATTGTCATCATGCAAATATGCATCTTTAATTAAATAACCCGACCAGCTACGATCGCGGCAACTAAAATGAGAAAGGGGCATGATTTTCACAAGGATAAGGGTGGGGGAAAATTGTCAAACCTTGGGACAATGAGGGAAAATACCCATGTGCCTTCTTTCCTTGCCTTACCCAACCACCTTCATTAAGAATTTCTGCTGGTAGCTGGGGGAAGTTATGGTAGTTATTGTCTTTGGGAGTGGGCTGGCAAGACTGTCATTCCTAGCCTACGCACACACTCCACCCGCAGACAGACTATCCTCTCCACGCCTGCGCCGAAGCCCTCACACCCTTCATTCATTCTCGTTCTCATCACTCCCGCAGAAACATTCATTCTCTCCACGACAGTGCTGGAACTTTGCTGCACTCCACTCCGCATCCTCTCCATTTCCTGTTGATTATTCTCACACAAAGGATGGTTTACCCGCGTAGTTCTTCTTCTACGGATTCTATGGACAGCGCAGGTTGATTTTGGGTGCTGGGGCCTTCCTTCCTGGTGATTGTTGTGGTCTTCTCTGTGATTGAGGACGGACTGCTATTTTCCTTATGTGCTGATTGTGGTGGCTGTTATGTTTGGGGCTATTGGAATTCGCTTGGGAATCATTTTTCCCTGTTAAGCTGTAACAACTGATTTATTTGCATGTGTGCAATGGTTGGTATTCAGACTGTTTTGGAAATAGGGATGGGAGCTTGGTTTGCTTGATAAACCTAGTGTTGGAAACCACACAGATAGAGCTAGAGGGGTGGCTTTTTTCTCCACAACCCTTGAATAGCACTGGAAGGGAATGCAGGGCCTGAGGGACTATGTAGCAGAGAAGGGACTGATTCCTTGTGTTGGGTGTGTGTGGGTGTTTTAGAAGCCAGACTAGTTCTGGTGTAGGTGTTCTTGGTTCTGTACTGAGCTCACAAGCTTAGCATTTAGCCTTTCCCAAATCCTTGATGGCCTGATAAACCCAACTATGTTGGCTTGGCTATGCTTTATGTACCCTTGGCTATGTGTAAGCCTGCTTGTTCCCTTATTCCTTGGAGAATCATGCCAAGCTCGGGGGTGGCAGCGCTGCTGAGAGATTGAGGAGAACGCTGGCCTATGGTTGGGTGGAACGTTGCAGCGACGTAGCTGGTTGTGGGTCGATTTCTTCATAAGATAAGTGATCTTATCCCTTTTTACTTCTGCAACCATATTTTCTGTTAATTAATGTTATGAACATGTTGAATGAATGCATGTATGAATGTACATTGAATTCCACTGTGTTTGATAAATAATTGTAGCTGTGTATGATAAACAATTGCAGATGTGCATGTTTTACTTCAATTCATTTCTTTCAGCATTCTGTTTCAGCAATTTATGCATGTACATGTTCATGGGGCTCTTAGCCCGGATGGTTAACGCCATGGGTTGCGTCCTCTTCGTCGGTCGGAGGCATGGGGATGTGACAGTTAGTGGTATCAGAGCTCATGTTGCAGCATGGGCCTGAATGAGCCATGAAGGGTGCAGTGAGAGAGGTAGTATTCCTCTCTGCCCAGCAGGAATCAGACTGGAAAATTAAAAAAAACGGTCTAAGTGTGGAGCAGTCGAGACACTAGAGGGAAGGAATTCCGCTGTAGTGGAAGAGCTAGCGGGAAGGACTTCTGATGTAGCGGAAGCGCTAGGCGGAAGCCTTCCCGATGGAGAGCCGTTGGAAGAAAATTGTGAAAATTTCTAAGTGTTGGGTGACCATCGATGGAAAATAGTCAATCGATTGTCCTCCGTTGCGGACGGTGAAACAACTACGCACCCGACGGAAATGTCCTCCGGTCATCGACACCGTCAAGAAGGTTTAAGGCTCGAAATCACTGACTATCAGAGGAAGAAAGTGCTCGTGCACCCACCGTTGCGGCATCCAAAATCACTAAGTCTTTCGACGAGGAAGAGGCTGCCGATTTCGATTGGGCTATGCCACAACAAAGTGGGCTACCGATCGGAGGAAGATCAAAGCTGAGGAGCCGTCGTTGTGGAAGTCTAAATCACTAAGTCTTCCGACGAGAAAGACCGTCGATGCCGAAAGTTTAAAATTTTTCTAAGTAAAGAGTGGCCATCGGAAGAAGTTCGTGTTTGGCGTTCCGCCATTGCGAAAGCCAAAGGCACTAGCCTACCGATGGGAAAAGACCCCCGACGCCGAAAGTTTAAAATTTTTCTAAGAAAAGAGCGGCCATGGGAAGAAGTTTGTGTTTGGTTTGCTGCCATTACGGAATCCAAAAGCACTAATCTTCTGATGTAAAAAAATTTTGTCGATACCAATCAGGTTGTGTCGTCGATCGAAAGAAGAAAGAAGATGATGTTCCGCCGTTGCGGCTGCGGATGGAACTAGTTCGCCAATGAAAAGGGAAAACTGAAAATTTTGGTTAAGTATAAAGACGTCGGATAAAGTTAGAGTTTTCGACAGCCGATGAGCTACGTCGGATAAAGTTAGAGCTTCCGACAGCTGATGAGCTACGTCGAATGAAGTCAGTGGATGGGATGACCACTGTTGCGGCTGTCGAAAGGACTAACCTTCCAAAGGGTTAGAAGATCTGATTGCTGACGTTAGTGCTTAGTAGATCCGACTACCAATGTACAGCGGAAGAAGCTAGTTGATTCAACCACCGATACAGTGGAGGAATTAGTGATTTGGGCTGCCGAAACGTCGGATTAATAGTTGAAATGGGATTCGATTCTGCACAAAGGAAATTTGAGTTTTCCATGGGATTTCTTAATAGATTTTGACTGTTTTTTAGTGGTTTTCAATGAATTTCCAGGGCTGAAAAATGAGAAAGTAGCAGCGAAGATAGACATTGTTTGATGAAGAAAATCTAGTGTTTGGGAAAACTTGTAATTTCATAATTTTCCAAGAGAAGGTAAGTAATGTTGGTTTACATCAATGTTATGCATCTAACACTTGTGTTGCTAACACGTTTGCAGAATCATAGAAACCTTCCAGGGCAGTACTCCAGGTAGTGCAGTTTGACAAGTAAGTGGTGGTTCAGTTATGAGAACCCATGATGGGTATGATGCTTGGGATCCTTATGAGCAAGCAGAAGATGCCATGGGAGAAAATGTTTGTAATAGAAATGATGACATTGAGTCTAATGGAAGGAGATTCCAAGAGACACCGTCAGATGTTGCAGCCACCATGAGAAGCTTGATCAAAGCCCAGGAAGAGCAGAATCAGTTAAATGCTGCTATGTTGCAGAGTTTGACAGACTTGCATAGAAAGATAGACTCTAGGCGAGGTACAGCAAGACTAGAAGGAAGTAAGAGCAGTACTAGGAGAAGGAGAAGGAATTCTAGTGGATCATCTAATTCTGAAGAATCCAGCGAGGATTCAAGCTCTTCTTCTCATAAAAGAAAAAGAAAGAGACACCATAGGGATCGCTCTCGGGATGAATTTAAGAAAGCTAAACCTCCTACTTTTGATGGTGAGATAAAGATAGGACAAAAGGCTGAAGCTTGGCTTCTTGGGATAAAGAAGTACTTTCAAGTGCATTATTATTCAGGAAACATGAAGGCAAGAGTTGCCATATTCAATCTGAATGGAAGAGCATCCATTTGGTGGGAACACTTCAAGCAAGTAAAGAGGATCAGTGAAAGGAGACTGAAGTGGAAGCAGTTCAAGAAGTATTTCAAGCAGAAATACCTCTTTGACAGGTATTATGATGACAAGATTAAGGAGTTCCATGAGTTGAGATTAGGGAAGCAGACCATGGAAGAATATGCAAATAAGTTTTTGGAGCTGTTGAGGTATGTCCAATACATCAAAGATGAAAAAGTGAAGGTCCAACATTTTCTGAGTGGATTACCTCAGTCTTACAAAGATAGAATTGAGTTTTGTGAACCAAGAACTCTTGAAGAAGCAATAATAAAATTCAAGTATTGCTATGAGCAAAGCGAAGGTAAGCTAGATTACCATAAGGCATGGAAGGACAAGAAGAACGAGAAGTTTGACCAAAGAAAGAAAGGTTTCAAACCTTCTAACTTCAGGAATCAGCAGAAGCAGCCATCTCAAGCTGCGAGTAAGCCAGTTAGAGTGACCGGAGAAAATCCTAAGGATCCACAACAAAATAGAGGGCCACTCCAATGTTGGAAATGTGGAGGACCCCACATGCGCAGAAATTGTCCACTTGAGAATGAGAGTGCAAGGCCAGCTTATAACGTCCAAGAAGCAGAAACAGTGGGTCAAGTAGCAAGGGCAGTCCCTAGGATTTATGTAGCACTGGAGGATCACCAGGCAAATCACCAGTCAACTGTGGTTGAGGTAGCAGGTAAGATTGTTGAGAAATCTATTTCTATTTTGATTGACCTTGGTTCTACACACAGTTACATTACTCCTAGAGTAGTGGAGATTTGTGCTTTTAGGAAAGTAAAGCATAGGAAGTCTTGGTTTGTTTAGCTAGTCACTGAGACTAAGAGAAAGGTTAGTGAAGTGGTAGAGAAATGTCCATTGGTCATGAATGGATTGGTCACTTGTGTTGATTTGAATGTTCTACCGCTTGGTTCCTATGATGTTCTCATTGGAATGGATTGGTTAGAATCTCACAGGGTGAAGCTTGATTGCTACAATAAGACTTTTGAGTGCATGAATGAAGAAGGGAACCTAGTAGTTGTGAAAGGTATTCCAAAGGTGATTTTAGTATGGCAGGTTTCAGCAATGCAGTTAAAGAAGTTCTGTAGGAAGGGTTTCCAGTTGTATGCAGCTCATATTTTGGAGGAAACGAGACACGAAACTCCTAGGTTGGAGGACTATGAGGTGTCACATGAATTTAGGGATGTGTTTCCTGATGAGATTCCAGGGATTCCTCCAAAGGGGGACATTGATTTCACTATTGAACTTGTGCCAGGAGTAGCACCAGTGTCCAAGGCACCCTACATGATGAGTACACCGGAGATGCTAGAGTTGAAGATGCAACTGCAAGAGTTGTTGGAAAAGAAGTATATATGGCCGAGTGTGTCTCCTTGGGGATCACCGGTTCTGTTTGTGAAGAAGAAAGATGGTACAATCAGGTTTTGCATTGACTACAGACAATTGAACAAGGTTACTATGAAGAATAAATATCCTTTGCCTAGGATTGATGACCTCTTTGATCAAATGAGAGGAGAAAAGGTATTTTCCAATATTGAATTGAGGTCTGGTTACCATCAGGTGAGAATCAAGGATGAAGACATTCATAAGACAGCCCTCAAGACAAGGTATGGGCATTATGAGTTTGTAGTGGTACCATTTGGTCTCATGAATGCACCAGCTACATTTATGTGCTTTATGGATAGTGTCTTCAGCAAGTATTTGGACAAGTTTTTTCTTTTTTTCCTTGATGACATTCTTGTTTATTCTAAGAATGAGGAAGAGCATGAAGAGCATTTGAGATTGACATTGAATTTTCTCAGGGAGCATCAGTTGTATGCAAAATTGAGAAAGTGTGACTTCTATAGAGATAGAATTAAATATTTGGGTCACATTATCTCAGAGGAGGGTATATCTGTCAACCCTGAAAAGATAGAAGCCATTATGAATTGGCCTACTCTAATAAATGTGACAGATGTAAGATATTTCATGGGACTTGCAGGATACTATAGGGGATTCATTGAGGGATTCTCCAAAGTTGCACATGCTATCACTTCTTTGCAAAAGAAGGGGATGAAGTTCGAATGGACATCGAGGTGTGAAGAAAGTTTCCAGAGGTTGAAGAACCTTCTCACTAGTGCACCAGTATTGAAGGTTGCAGATCCAGAGAAATATTTTGTGGTATGTACCGATGCATGTGGACAAGGGCTTGGAGGAGTCCTTATGCAAGACAACCACGTGATATGTTATGAGTCAAGAAAGCTGAAGGAACATGAGATGAACTATGCCACTCATGATCTAGAGCTTGCAGCCATAGTACATGCTCTCAAGATGTGGAGACATTACTTCATGGGTAGGAGATTTGAGCTCAGAATAGATCATTGTGGTTTGAAGTATCTATTCGATCAGCCTACTCTGAATGCTAGGCAAGCAAGATGGATGGATTTTTTACGTGAATTTGATTTTGAAATCAAGCACATAAAGGGAAAGGAGAATAAGGTAGCTGATGCACTCAGCAGGAAGGTGCAGGAAATGCATGTGGAATCTCTTAGTATTTGCCAATCATATTTGAGGCAGCATATTGTTGATCATGTTGCTGGAGATGAATTGTATGAGCAAGTAAAAGACAAATTAAAGCAGCAAAGTCTTGAGAAGAGATATGAGGGATATAAAGTTGAAGAAGACATAATTCTTACTTATAAAGGTAGAATTTATATTCTAGATGTAGCAGATTTGAGGAGAGTTGTTATGGATGAAATCCATCAAGCTCTGTATTCTGGTCACCCAGGGTATCAGAAGACAATTGCTATAGCTAGACAGCAGTAGTTTTGGCCAGGTATGAAAAAGGACATGGCTGAATACATTTTAAGGTGTATGAAATGTCAACAGGTAAAGGTTGAGCATCAACACCCTGCAGGTTTGTTGCAGCCTTTGCCAGTTTTGGAATGGAAATGGGAAGTTATTTCCATGGATTTTATTACAGGATTGCCAATGACTTGGAGGCAACATGATTCTATCATGGTTGTGCTAGACAAGTTGACTAAGGAAGCACATTTTATACCGGTGAAATCTATGCATCAGACTAATGACATTGCAAAGATCTTCATGAAGGAGATATTCAAATTGCATGGATTGCCGAAGGCAATAGTTTCTGACAGAGATGTCAAGTTCACTTCCAACTTTTGGAAGGGGTTGTTTGCAGATTTGGGTACAAATCTAAAATTCAACACTGCATACCATCCTCAGACAGATGGTCAGACAGAGAGAGTTAATCAAGTGCTTGAAGATATGCTTCGCATGTACGTAATGGACAAACCAACCAAGTGGGAATATTACTTACACTTGGTAGAGTTTGCTTATAACAATGGACATCAGGCATCCTTGGGGATGATTTTGTATGAAGCTTTGTATGGAAGAAGGTGTAGGACACCAGTGACTTGGGATAATCCAGTGAACAGGATTGTGCTTGGACCAGAATTGCTCAAGGAAATGGAGCAAGAGGTTGTAAAGATCAGGCAGAATCTGAAAGCAGCACGGGACAGACAGAAAAGCTATGCAAATAAGCATAGGGTGAATAGGGAGTTCAGTGTTGGGGATCATGTTTACCTCAGAGTGAGGGAAAGGAAGAGTTCCTTGAAACTTGGAAGTTGTGCCAAGTTGTCACCTAGATATTGTGGGCCGTTTGAAGTTCTTGAAAGAATAGGGCCAGTTGCATATAGACTTGCATTGCCTACTAGCACTAGAGCTCATAATGTTTTTCATGTTTCTTTGCTTAAGAGGTATGTACATGATCCTAACCATGTGATAAATTGGGATGTGATTCAGGTGGAACCCGAGGGAGAGTGTCGAATCGAGCCAATGCACATCCTCGACAGGAAGGTCACAATGCTCCAGAATCGGGCCATAGGGCAGGTAAAGGTCCAATGGCAGCACTACGGACCTGAAGAGGCTACATGGGAGCTCAAGGATTCCATGCGATTGGCACATCCATTTTTGTTAAACTCTATGGAACACTGAGGCGATACCAGTGTAGCATTTTTGTTCAATTTTGTAAAGCACTGAGGACAGTGCTATTGAAGGGGGAGGGGAATGTAACACCCCATTTTTGACCCCATTGCATTAAATGTACATGATGTATATATTGTAAATGAATCATAGTGAGGAGCTAAAGGCCAAGGACCCACCATTGATCGGTTATGCTATGTTTTGTATTTAAATTTGTCACCGATGGTATATAGGGGCATGTTGCATTCATATTGAATTGTCATCATGTAAATATGCATATTTAATTAAATAACCCGACCAGCTATGATCGCGGCAACTAAAATGAGAAAGGGGCATGATTTTCACAAGGATAAGGGTGGGGGGGAAATTGTCAAACCTTGGGCCAATGAGGGAAAATACCCACGTGCCCTCCTTCCTTACCTTACCCAACCACCTTCATTAAGAATTTCTGTTGGTAGCTGGGGGAATTTATGGCAGTTATTGTCTTTGGGAGTGGGGTGGCAGGACTGTCAGTCGTAGCCTACGCGCACATTCCACCCGTGGAAAGACTATCCTCTCCACGCATGCGCTGAAGCGCTCACGCCCTTCATTCATTTTCATTCTCATCACTCCCGCAAACACATTCATTCTCTCCATGATAGTGCTGGAATGCTGGTGCATTCCACTCCACGTCCTCTCCATTACCTGTTGATTATTCTCACACACAGGCTGGTTTACCCGCGTAGTTCTTCTTCTACGGATTCTGTGGACAGCGCATGATGATTTTGGGTGCTGCGGCCTTCCTTCCTGGTGATTGTTGCGGTCTTCTCTGTGATGGAGGATGGACTGTTGTCTTCCTTATGTGGTGATTTTGGTGGCTATTATGTTTGGGGCTGTTGGAATTCGCTTGGGAATCATTTTTCCCTATTAAGCTGTAACAGCTGATTTATTTGCATGTTACCAATGGTTGGTCTTTGGTTGGTCTTTGAGCAGGGATGGGGTCTTGGTTTGCTTGATAAACTCAGAGTTGGAAACCACACAGATAGATCTAGAGGGATGGATTTCTTCTCCACAACCCTTGAATAGTACTGGAAGGGAATGCAGGGCCCGAGGGACTGTGTAGCAGAGAAGGGACCGATTCCTTGTGTTGGGTGTGTGTGGGTGTTTTAGAAGCCAGACTAGTTCTGATGTAGGTGTTGTTGGCTCTGTACTGAGCTCACCAGCTTAGCATTTAGCCTTTCCCAACTCCTTGATGGCCTGATAAACCCAACTGTGTTGGCTTGGCTATGCTTTGTGTACCCTTGGCTATGTGTAATCCTGCTTGTTCGCTTATTCCTTGGAGAATCATCCCCAGCTTGGGGGTGGCAGCGCTGCTGAGAGATTGAGGAGCACGCTGGCCTATGGTTGGGTGGAACGTTGCAGCTACGTAGCTGGTTGCGGATCGAGTTCTTCATAAGATAAGTGATCTTGTCCATTTTTACTTCTGCAACCATATTTTCTGTTAATGAATGTTATGAACATGTTGAATGAATGCATGTATGAATGTATGTTGAATTCCACTGTGTCTGATAAATAATTGTAGCTGTGTATGATAAACAATTGCAGACATGCATGTTTTACTTCAATGCATTTCTTTCAGCATTCTGTTTCAGCAATTTATGCATGTACATGTTCATGGGGCTCTTAGCCCAAATGGTTAATGCCATGGGTCACGTCCTCTTTGCCGGTCGGAGGCATGGGGACGTGACACTAGGTAAGCTAGGTGGTTAGCTTTTCTTAGTGAATACAATTTTGAAATTCAACATATTAAATGAAAAGAGAATAAGGTTGTTGATGCATTAAGCAGAAATGCAAAACTAAATTTTACAGGAGCAATCAGCACCTATAAAACATATTTAGAAGAACAGCTAGAAGATGGAATAAAACATAATGAAAATTATCAGAAATTACAAGCAAAGGTAAGAGAAAATTTAATAGAAAGTCTAAGTACACGGTATAGCTTGAATTAAAAAGGATTATTGTTGTATACAGAAAGACTATATGTACCTAGTGTACCTAAGATTAATTTGTTAATTTTAAACGAAGTTCATAAAACTCCTTATTCAGGGCATCTAGGTTATAATAAAACTATAACCATGCTAAGAAAGGATTATTTCCATCCTAACATGAAAAATGAATTGGTAGAATACATTGCTAAGTGCTTCGTATGTCAGCAAGTAAAAACTGAACATTAGCATCCAGTTGGGCTACTTCAGCCATTTCCTATTCCTAGCTGGAAATGGGAGATAATTAGCCTTGATTTTACCACGAGACTACCTAGAAATCATAACTTAAATGACTCAATAATGGTAGTTGTTGATAAATTGAATAAAACAACTCGTTTTATAACTGTAAGAACTACTTATAAAGCTGCAAATATTTTTGACATTTTCTTAAAACAAATTTTTTTGTTAAATGGAATATCGAAGGTGATAATTTCATACAGAGACCCTAAGTTTACGAGAAACTTTTGGAAGTCTTTATTTAAAGGATTAAATACTACATTAAAATTCAGTACCTCTTTCCATTCTCAAAAAGATGAACAAACTGAAAGAGTAAATCAATTATTGGAGGATCTGCTCAGAATGTATGTAAAGGAGCAGCAGGTAAATTGGAAGATTACACACCAGGTAGAATTTGCTTACAATAATCATTATCAAGCTTTAGCTAGATATAGTTCTTTTGAAATTTTGTGTAGAAGGAAATGCAACACCCCCATCTCTTGGAGTAATCGAGTTGAAAGGCTAGTATTAGGACTTGAATTATTAAAGGAGACGGAGTTAATTGTAAAACAAGTACAAGGTAACTTGAAAGTTGCCCAAGATCGACAGAAAAGCCAAGCAGATATTAAATGAACTCCAAAGGAGTTCTAGGTAGGTGAACATGTTTTTATTAAGGCGAGACCTAAAAAGAGTTCTTTGAGTTTATGTAGTTGTGCTAAGTTAGAACCTCGATATTGCAGTCCTTTTGAAATACTTTCCAGGATAGGACATGTACAATATCAGTTAGCTTTACCACCAAACTTAAGAGTTCACAATGTTTTTCATATTTCGGTATTAAAATAATATGTACATGATGCTACGCACGTTATTAACTGGAATGATGTGGAGGTTGAACCTGAAGGAGATTTTCTGGTGGAACTGGATTGTATCCTCGAAAGTAGGGAGATATCGCTTCAGAATCACACGATTGGTCAGGTGAAGGTGCAATGGAAGCACCTTAGTCCAGAAGAAGCCACCTGGGAATTGGAAAATCATATGCGGGATGCATATCTAATTCTATTCCAAGGAAATTATGAGGATGAGGAATAAATAATATTGAGGATGATGTTATAAATTAAGGAGGTGTGTATGTCACATGCCCCAATTTGCAAAACAATTTTATGTTATTGAGGAACATTATGTTCTATTTTATGTTAAAGTTTGTAATTAATGACCAAGTGGGGTCTAGGATAATTTAATGTATTGCAGAATATTTTATTAATAAATAAATAAAAGATGAGACAACAACTTAGGGAAGTTGTTAAATGAGTGTTTATTGGTCACTTGGTGGAGAAGACTGGGCTGAGAGCATGTTGACAAGTGGCAGAATCCTCGAAATACTTATAGTTGTTGCAGGTGGCAACTTCCCTATATTTGTGGTCAATATTCCCCAAGAAAGTCGAACAAAAGCAAGTGGATCATTAATTAAAAATTGACCCAAAATACCTAAGCATGCTAATAGAACTTTCCATTGAAGACAACTGAGGCTGCTCATTCTGAATTGGTGATCATTCTGAGTGAATGAAGTGCACATGAGAAATTCGATGGAGGGGACTAGCTAAAGTGAGTTTGAGGGGATAAGTGTTAAAGATTGAACTTGTGTAGCTATTCTAAGCTCAAGTTCTTACTGCTGTAAGCAGGACTGAGTTACTGCTAAATACTGAGTAGAGTTGCAGAGGATCTCAAGAATACATCTCTCACCCAGTACTCTACTAGGAGGACAGGGAGATAGGCTCGATTGTCCTGAGAAATCACAGACTAGCTTTTCTCCAGGATTTGGTTGGGAGGAACAGCCTCCTTAAGCTATTGTCACCTCATCTATTTGATAGTTTCTACTTGATTAGATTTAATTATTACTTTATGTGTTGTTTCAAAAAAAGGATTAAGAGCTTATCAATATTAGTATATTGCTATTTTATTATGGTTAATGAATAAGAAAGAACATTTGTTTTATTGAGAAAGTTAGTAATTAGTATATTATGATTAAACAGTAGATATATTGCTAAGTAAAAGATGGATAGAAAAATTACCAAACTATATTTTTCCATGCCTTTTACAAGGAAGTACTTTAGTACAGCATGTATGCTTAGTTTAGATAAATAGATTTTCATTAACTCTGAATGTAGATGTAAATATTTACTTCTATATTTTTATGTAAGTTATTTACATAAATATAGTTGCACTTCTACTGTCTATTGAAAGTATCTACAATATCTAGTCACATGAAACAATAAATTTATATAATAAACACCCGTAAGTATAATATTTATGAAATTAAAATCCGTAGAAACAAATAATATAAATTCAATAAATAAATTTTAAATAAATAAGTATAAGAATAGTGAAATACCTACTTAGGGTTTAACCTAGTTCTCAATATCTTAGAGTAATTAACTATCTATTCAGGCTTATAATTAAACTAGGTTTACTGTAAGCACAGGTATTAATACTGAAAACCTCAAAGAAACATCTAGGGTTTGCAAAATATATGATTCATCCCTAGGAAATAAATTATACATTTTATTTCATAATACAAAAACCTAGCAGACCTTTTCCAAATTTAATAACAACAATAAATAATTTTACTTAAAGAAAAATAATTACAGAACTAAGATTATTACTGAAAACAACATAATGTCAAAGATATAGATTATTCAAATATAATATTTAAACATAAACATAATATCTTATTTATCTAGTAATATTCTACAAAGTAAATAAAAAATTTACCATAAACCTTTTACACCTAAATTTAAACCTAAATTAAAATAATGGTGTAAACAACACTAAGCTGTAACGAATCTGAAAAGGTATAGTGGCCTTTTATATTAGCTATCAAGGTTTTAAATCCTACCAAAATAACTTCTTCAAGTCTAAACAGAAGTCATAAAAACCAAAAATATTACAACTATAAATTACAGCAGTGAAAACCCTTCATTTGGTTAAAGAAATAATAAAAGTACTGTCATTTCTATTTCTGTAAAAACCAACTTTAATATTCAAGAAACCACCCATTAGTTGGACAATACTGTCATAGCTTAGAGCTAAGTATTAAAATCAAATATCATTTACATCTTTCCAAGCTTTGAAGGCTCAATAAAAACCATTAAATCACGATTGTAGTAGCCTAAACATTTCCATACAATAGCCTCTAGGGATTTAAAATTTTATAAAAAACAAAGAACAAAAACATAGTTTTTAACTGTGGCTGATCCATCAACTACCACGACGATTCTCCTATTCCTTCCACCATAATTTAAGTATAAGGAAAAACCCTCAGATATCACCGGGGCTTACCAGGTGAATACGTTGTTGAATATTTAGGAAAGTTTAGTATCCAGATTCAAATCCAAGCCTGGAGAGACCTGCATATCATAACTATGTTAGTATATTTTTAAAAACATAATGAAAATACTGTAATTATTAAACTATAACAATTACAAGCCATTACTTGGTAAAAATCGTATTGGAGAAGTCATGGAAATGAAGCCACCAGAGCCTAGTTCGATTGTACATCAGAGAAAGAAGCCCAGGAACTGTGTATGTGCAGAGTGTAGCAAAACCCTGAACCATGATTTTAAGGGAATGAAAACCACACAAAGGGAGTAAACCAACAAGAGGCAGAAGCAAATCCTCTCTTAAAAACTCATGTCCACCATGTTCTATGAACAAAAAACCATAGTTTCTCAAGTTGGCAGTGAAACTAGCCTCAACGTGCAAGTGCCTCTTCAGCAGTCAACAAGCCTCTAAACCATAGTATATTTTCACCCTACACAAGCTCGCAGAGATTTGGAGGATGGTGTCTTCATCTTGGGGGTTAACACAACATCATGGTGGCCACGAGCTCTCAGCTCGACTGCTCCACAACTGAAGAAAACCCTCACAATCCGAAAATAGGGTTAGGACAGTTTCATAAGTCAACATAACCTAATTGCTAAATCACCTCCACGTGTCTCCAATAATTTCACACCAGTGGGTTTGAAACTATAGTCGAGTTTCAATCTGCAGCAAACATTTGGGTGGCAAGTCAAATAAACATTTCGATGATATATTATCATTGTTAATAACTTTTTTACGCTTGGTTGTATTAATACCTAGTTTCTAAACCATAGGAAAAAAAAAATTAGTATTTATTTTAATTTTCTATTGTCTACTAGGAAAGTTAGGATATATACTTTCTAACTATGTTTGTAGAATATAAATAAAAAAACTATATTCATAATAGTAAAACATTATTGGAAGAAACAATTTACTTATCCCTGGAAGTGATTCACATAAATCTTGTAGATTGAGAGTAATTTGCATAACTATAGCACACTAATTAGAAGATCTTCTCTAGTAATTAAGATAGAAACAATATCTAAAGGGAATTGCAATTTATAACAATTGTATTTGAAAGTGTAGTTATAGCTAGGTGGGTACACTAGGGAATGAGGTAAAAGGACAACAAGTATAAATATTACTAAAGTGGAATTTTGAAGTTTGAAGATAAACTCATTTAAATATAAATGAAACCTTGGACCAATTTATACACACAATGCGTAGTTGGGAAATCAAGTAGGTGCAACCTGTCTACTCTTTGATATAAGTCTCAATTGTAAATCAATGACTGATGGCAGAGAAAGAAGTTTAAGAGTTAAAATAGATAATCTATCTATTAAGAAAACACCTAATTATAGAAACCCTGGAGTAAGGGTAAATTTTTGTAATACTTTTAAACAAGTATGATGAAATTATTGAAAAGAAGAGCTCATAGAAATCTAAGCTATATAAACAAGAAAACTAAGTAATAGTTTAACATCTTACAGCATTTTTTATTTACATAAGAATTCAATTGAGTATGAGTAGAAACAAAACTCCAATTGCTATTATGACAGATATGTAAATTTAGGCTATTACAAGCAAAACATTTAGTTTCCTTACAAAAACCTTAGATCATAAATACTTATGAGAAGAAGTAGGAGCATTCTTTAGAGAAGTTTACACTTAATTCATTTTGAAAAATATAAGCATTTATTTGAAAACTACTTGATGACTTATTTGTTTCCATTTTGGTAGTAAACTGAATATGTATCAAAGCCATCCTTACACAGTTTTTTTTTATCGTCATTATGCAGTTTGACAATTTTAGCAATGTCAACGTTATGTCTTACAAGGACAAGCTGCAAATAAACATTTTAAATACTAGCATTTTATCTTATGCTAGTGAAGTATCTTTCTTGATCTGGATATTTTACTGGAACAAAACACTTACTTGTTAGAACCTGTCAAAGAACCATCATTTCCACTATGTTAGTTGTAAGCTAAGTAAGCCTCGATCACACCTAAGAGTTCTCACTACTTGACAGAAAAATACAATAACACACTTAACATTATTTAAGATGCAAAATTAGTTTCTATTTTTCTGAAAAATACAACTACTTTGTTTTACAGTACTAACGTAGTATTTAAGATAAGCCAATAAGTTATACAGAACCAAATAAAAGAAGTGATCTTGTTTATTCTTTTAAAATTGTTTTTATACCTGCTAACAGTTAATGGTTCATTGGCAATGACACTTGACATTTTATGTTACATGAAATTCTTTTAAATTTTACAAATTTTTGAGTTATTACATCGAATATCTAATAGCTTTTAATCCAAAAAAATCTAATTTACTGAGAAATAGTCGTAGTAGTTTCATCAATAGAGAAAAGAACATTAATTCACTAGATCACTACTTTTCACCTGTATGTGTTTTTCTCTGTTGTTTATCATTTTGATTTGTGCTACGAAAGCTATTTTTTCTTTGCTTCTTTATATTGAATCTTTGATTTTGTATTTTTTCTTGTGCAGGTATATGCATACCATTAAAGGAATGAGTGACCCGGATCCTGTTAAATGGACAGAATCATAGTGGCGTAATATCCGGGTATTCATCAGTGGAAATATATGCTTCATTTCCTGTCAAATTTCTAAAGTAAGGGTTCTTGAAGCTGAGATGTTACTAATAGTTTTAGCTCCTCATGTATGAGGGTGTTTTCATCTTATTTAATGTGTTTTTGTTTATTTACCAAGTAGGTTGGTTGGGATGAATCAAGTGCTGGTGAAAGGAAGAATTGAGTTTCTATTTGGGACATTAAGCTTGTTTCCATTGCATTTTTTCATTTGTCCTCCACACTTTTCAAGCCCAAGCGCCCACAGTAGCCTGGAATTTTGGGTAAAATCTATCCATCCACTTTAATCAATATTGAAATTTAGAGAAAGAAAATTTGAGTCATTCTTGTACCATTTGTAAAATCATTATCATATGGTCCTTTTGTCACTGATGTTATATGTTGTATCTTCAAAAATTGTTGTAGTGTTTTTTGTTCCCTGTTTCCTTCCATGTACTTGTAAGTATCTAACTAAAGATGATATCATGCTGATTTTATTTCCATATCCATGCCATATGAGTTATTATGTATAGTGTACATTGTCTTTGAGAAAACATGAAAAATTATTATATGTTGTTTCTTTGATTCTTTTCACTTCTGCTCATTTAGCTAGTATTTTAAACTTGAGAGGTTTAGTGGCTCCCCACTGAAGTGATGGTCCTCAAATAGGCCCAGGTTATTATCGTCCTCTTCCCAACATTTACGAAACACTTATATTTGCTGGGAAGCAAGAATGTAGCCTGATTATACAAATGGAACTTTCTGGATCAACATTACTTATCAAACACTTTTCTTTGCTGGGAATAAAAATTGTGGACCTGATTATACATAAGTAACTTTAAATTTCTAATTGTAACGTCAATATCATGAATTGAGAAACCCCTGGTGAATTTGAGTTGTACCTCTCTTGGAATTTTAGGGTCTGAAATTTGACTTGTATGAAGAGGGACTCCAACACAAGGATCACAGTTCAAAGTCCAACTATTAATTAGAGATTTGTACAAATACACAACAAATCTATTTCTATATCCTTGTACCCAAAACCTTGGTTCTAAGACTAAGCATAAATTTTGACATTCATTGAAGAATTCTTATCGCTTCTCCAAAAATTTGAATCATATTTCATTATATAAAATGAAATAGAAACAACCAAATTAGTTCCAATTGTTGCAACGTTGAGCATGAGTTTAAATGAAATGAAATTATGAATGGTTGCATATAGTTTGTGTTGCATAGGTCCAAATATATCAATTTTGTTTTTTACCTTCAAACAAAGAAATATGCACAAGTATAAAACTACTCATAATTGTTTTGAGTTATAAAAATGCTTATGGGCACAAAACCTCTCCAAGGTTGAATCATCATTGCCAAACTCTTCCATAAATAGCGTTCATAAAGATGGAAAAAACCCTCTCCAAGGGTGGTTATTCTAAACATGACACACTATGAGGGATGGGGTACCTTAAAGGTGGACACACTTCCTCAATAGAATACAAATTCTATCATTCCCTTTCCACAGACATTGGAAGGTGAAAATAGTCCACAAAAATATCTTTAGTCATCATATTCCTTAAGTGTTTGTTCAGTGTGCTGATGTGAGCACTAAAAAATTCCTTTCTCAAATTATTGTTGAATACAACGTATATAATATTTATTTTATTGCATAATGCCTTAGGCATTGTGCGGTTCTACGCCCATCTAATAGGGCTTCAAGAGGATTCCATTCACAAGCTTTGGCAGCACTAGTCCATCTAACTATTACAATTGAACTGCACCCCTAGAGGTAATAGAGTTAACAAGATATGGACCTAACCAGTGCATCTGTAACTTACCTGGATGCTTCAAGAACTTTATTTCATATAACAACACCAAATATCCTTGCTGAAACTATTTGTTTTTGATATGGTGATCATTCCAAGCCTTCTGTCGATCCTTCTCGATGCGCTGATGGAACCCTGTGATAAAAAAATCTTCTTCAAGATGTATCAACAGTGCTATGCACTATTCTAATGCTGCATCATCATCCATGACTGTCGTTGCTACAATGCACAAACTAGGAACAATGCATTCCATAGGCATGACTGCTTCTTTCCCGTATACCAATTTGAACGGTGTTTTCCCTGTCAATCTTTTGCAGGTGGTGCGATATGCCCATAACACTGCTGGAATATTCCAATCCCAGTCATCTCAGTTAGTGTTACATACCTTTGTAAGTGCATGCTCCAAGATTTTGTTGAATGCTTCTATAGTCTTGTTTGTCTGCGGATGATATGGTGTACTTTTCTTATGATGTATCTACAACTCCTTTGCCAACACTCTTACTGTGCGATTGATAAAATGGATTCCTTGGTCACTCATCAATATCCTTGGGAATCTGAATTGTATCACAATGTTATCAAATATAAATCTTGTTGTTGTTGGAACAGTGTAATCCACAATTGGTGTAGCCTTCACCGATCTTTTCAAGTAGTCAGTTGCTGTGATTATGTACCACACACAATTTCTCTTCCCAGGGAGGCTGATTGGACCCACAAAGTCCACAACCCATGTATCAAAAGGTTGCAAAGTTACCTAGGGTACCAATGACATTCCATCCTGTCGTGATGGTTTTCCAGTGTGTTGACAGACATCACAGCTCCACACATAATATTCCGCATCAATATGTAAAGTGGGCCACCAAATCCTTGTGTGAAGCACATTCCTTTCCATTGCATGCCCACCATAGTGTCCCCTAGCGATTCCCACATGAGCTTCTACTAATATCTGCCCGTGTTCATGTGGTAGGACACATCGCCGCAAGATTTCGTTAGTTCCAATCTTGTATAACTTCCCAGCAACCAACTGGAAGTCGGATGCCTTGAATACTAGCTGCTTCTTCTGACCTATTGATAAATCTACTGGTGCAACTCTTGTCTCCAAAAAATGAATTATTTTGTCATAATAATCATCTGTGACATTGAATCTGAATAGCTACACATCCGGCAATCCCTCCTTAATGTTTTTGGGATATTCGTCTGTCTCATTCCTGGATAAATGATCGGGGCCAGCATTCAAGCAACCCGACTTAACAATTATTTCAAATCAAAACTCCTAAAAGAGAAGTAACCAACGACATATCTTCCCCCTAACATAGGATTATTGACGAGATACTTCAATGTAGAATGGTGAGTAAACATCTTGAAGTGACCACCTAGAAGGTAATGTGTGAATTTTTGTAGCACTTAGACAATTTCTAGACCTTCTCTCTCTATGGTCATGTAGTTCCTATCAGCAAAGGAAAAATTTTGACTAGCGAGAGCAATCGGGTGATCCATATCTCTTTCTCTATGCTACGTGAGCACTACTCCTAGCGCAGCAAAAGAGGCATCAACATGCACATGGAACTCTTTGCTCCAATATGGGAACACAAGTATTGGTGTTGAAGCCATCTTGGCCTTCAGTGTGTTGAAGCTACCTTGGCATTCTAGATTCCATATAAAGACAACATCTTTTTTTAGTAGTTTCTCCATAGGGGTAGTAATTACAACATATCCTCTAATGAATTTGCAATAGTACCCAATGTGCTCCAATGTCTCCCGAAACATATTCACATTTGTTGGCTATGGAAAGCTCAAAATGAACACTATTTTTGTAGGATCAACCAATAATCCTTTCTTTCACACAATGTGACCCAACAGTATCCCGAATGGTGCCCAAAAAATGTACTTATTGGTGTTCATCATGATTTTATGTTGTCGACACCTTTCCAACATCAGTCGAAGGTTTTTCAAATGATCCTTGATTAGACCTTACACTTTCCAATCATCCAAATATACCTGTAGGAACTTATGAATGAAATCTTTAAACTCTGCAACAACAACTTGGGAAAATATTCTAGGCACATTTTTTAGCCCAAACGGCATCACGATGTATTGGAAGCAGCCCCAATCGGTGAAAAATGTTGTCTTATGTCGATCTTCCTTAGCGATTCGTATCTGGTGATAACCAAAAAATCCATCTGGAAAAGAGTACATCTCCTGATTTCCTACTCCTTCGAGTACTTCATATGTGAATGGTGTAGGAAATAGATCATACATACAGGCATCATTTAGTTTTCTTAATTCAAAACAGATCTGAACTTCACTAATTTTCTCGTCTTGGACCACCATGGGACTGATCCATTCGGATTATTGGACAGGCTCAATTATTGTATCATCTAACATCCTATCCAACTCAGGTTTAACCCTTTCCTTGTATTGTGGATTCAAGTGATACGGCCTTTGTCTTACTGGTTTTACGTCTGGATTTAATGGAATATTCATCTATCATAGATCACCTAGTATCCCTTTCATTTCAAATAACTTTATTGGAAAGAGATCTTGAAATTCATGTAGCAGGTCTCTGATTTTTTCCATGGTCTCCTCATCCCAATAGTCCCAACCACTTGCAAATTTTGGGTTCTCTTCCATCCCAATGTTAACCTTTCTGATCTTTAGTGGATGGCTCATGCGATCAGTTTGTATATCTAGTGCTACAACATCCCTACTCCCTTCTGTCTCTGGAATATTGATATTCCACAGATCATCATCATCTTCAGGTTCACTAGATACATTATAGAGATCCATCATCGACTACATAGGGAAATGTGCATTTGGATCCATAGGATATGGAACTGCTAGAAATTTTATAACCACCTCCTGGATGATCTAAAGTGCATCTGCAAAACTAAAATTCTATGCAAATCAAACCGTCAGCTCCTCCTAAGTGGTTATTTCCCTGCGCATCTTCGCTAATACGTACCAGGATCTTGGAATTTCATTTAGAGTGCGAATAAAGGCATCGACCCATTCATCCTCTCGTTGTGATTCCCACAATTCTTGGAATTACATCAAATTGCCACTAGGGTCATTTCGTCCATCATACTTCCTAGAGAGATACACCTCTGTGTTTCCAAATCAAATGGTCATCAACCATTGACACTGCACCCATCCAGTAATTGTCTTTTTATGAGTCGTCCACTAGCATGCTAGAGTAGCCTTCAATGCTTCCTCCATTTCCAACAATCGTTGTGTTTCTAAGACATTTTATTCAAATTCCATTAGGAATGAGGAAAGTTTAGGAACCCCTTCATAAAATAGTAATTCTACAATCTCAGTCGTGACATGGCGCAGCGATTGAGTGATAAAATTGCACTTCCTAAATGACACCTCATGCATGCAGTTTTGCTAATTTTCTAGTGCATCTTGAGAATCAGAAGACGCAGATCTAGCGTTGCATCAACCAAGTTCTCCATCAGTAGTTGGATGGATATAATCTTCAGAGATGTTGTAAGTGTGATCCCATCCCTTGACAACTTCATCCTTTACTAGTTCAATGTATCACTGTCCTTCATTGGGATCCATAGGCGCGATGACTCTAGTATCCTAATTCTCGAATGTCATCACCCTCTTCTTAAAGTTAATCATCGCCATATTGTCGTTATCCCATCCAATTCCCTAGTAGTGTGGGATATGAGTCTTCAATGTTAACAGCTTCAATCACATCAAATTCGGAATAAATTTTCATACCTTCCATGTCCATGACCAGGTTCGACACACGTCCGATTGGTTGCACTTTAGCTTAATTATCCAGTCACAATTGCATAGGGAGCCAACCCAATGTTAGCCTCCCCATCTTCTATCAAGTCTGATTTGTTAGGATATTCACATCAAATCCCAGGTCTAGGATGACTGAATCAACCTCATAGTCCCCAATCTGAATGTTCATGCGCATCTCATTTCTTTTCTTTTTCTTGTGTAAAGAGTTTACAGCAGAGTCTTTCCATTCCTTACCCAGGCGATGCAATAAATTTTCAATATCAGCTAAAACATCTAGATCTATTTCCAATTAAAAGAAACTCTCAAAGAAGTGATGAAAGGTACCATGATTCCGCAATGATCCTGCCTCCAATTAAGAATCAAAAGTGGAAGGCATTTCATAAACAGGTGGCTTACCAAGATTTATTTCGATCACTTCCTAGGCTCCAAAAAATGTCTCATTTTCAGTTGTGATATCAAAAAATGCCTTCTTCTATATAGCTAGTCGAATATCTAGGTGGGTCCCATCCTATCCTATTGTGGCTCATGTACAAGTGACAACAGAAATGTCAACAGCCTCCGTTCTGGGATCTACTGAGATTGTCACAACTGTCGGCCCTGAATTCTGGTTCATTAATGGATTCTGAGTCAGCAATAGATTCTGGTTCGATGAAGGGTTCATAGGTTGATTCATGGTATGATTCTAGGTCTGGTTCTGTAACTAGTTCTGGTTTTGTCGTTGATTTTGAGTCTGTACTTGATTCTAGCTCTACAACTGGGGAACCTTCCCATCTTTCCATCTTGCAATTAGCTACGGGTAGTTTTCGACAATATGATCGATCTCCACGCAATATGTACAATAACACTACAAGTGTGGGAAGTCCCTGTGTTAATGCCCAAATACCCCACAATTATAACCCTAGACTGATCATTGACCTCGTCCTCCTCCTATTCCAAATCCTCCTCCTCTTCCTCAGAATCCTCCGAGAAATCTTCCCTGCTGCTGAAAATGTGAATGAACCATCTGTTGCGGCATGGGATTCAACTATTGCTGAACATATTGTGCATCTTGAACATATTTCAGCTGTGGCACAAATTGTGGCTGTGGTGGAAACTGTGGATGTGGCTGGGATGGTATAAATCGCATCTGCGATGGTGGTGTATATTGTGGCTATTTTCGAGAGTTTACCACTTGAGGATGTGGCTGTGGATGTTGTACTATGCGATGATCTTTTCCCTCCACAAAGTATGAACCATATGTTCTTTCCTACAACAGATCATATGCACGACAATATTTATCTTCATGCCCCACCGATCTACAAAAGGAACAGTATAAGTTGGTTGGTTTTGACACTATATTTTGCATGTATCTACACTCTTCATGCCAAGTCCCATAGACTTGACATATGTGACGCCATGGTACTATTTCGCAACTCAATGGGTTTGGCACTCCTTAGACAAAATAAATTTAGAAAATGGGGAAGTTATCTTTGGTGTGTCCGTCTGCATGACACCGAGTGCACCAAAGAACATCGCGATCCTCTTTCACCTTCTTGATGTCTTGTAATTACAGCGTCAAGTTTTCCAGCTGCACTTGAATTTAGTTAATTCCAGCTACATTCTCTCCAACAAGTGAAGCTTCTAATTTAATTTCAATCTCCAGATCCTCGCTCTATGTCGCAATCTCGTGCTGCATCAATGGTTTTCGAATATTAGGTACCAAGGCTACAATAAACTACTCTTTATGTTTAACATTGCTCATGTCAAAGCTGACCCGCGCCATCAACATCTTAAATATTTGATCGAAATCCCAAATAGTCTCATTCTGGAACTACTTCATCTCTTTCAACTTAGTAATGTATTGCACCTCTGATTTAGGATTCTAGAATTCTTTGATCAATCCCTTTCAAAATTCATCCAATGTTTTTGCATGGGTCCCTGTAGGAACCTGTATAAATTTCATGTACCAATCTAGTGCACGACCCCTCAGAGTAATTGCCAATTATCCCTTCTTGAAATCATCATCTATTTCATGTATAACAATCCATATTTCCTTGTAGAGGAACCAATACTACTCGGGATCATCAGTCCAGTTTCAGTGGAACAAATGTAACCTTGTGTCGTCACCCGCCATCCTAGGTCTTCTTCCTGCAAATGTTGACCTACTACAAGAATGTTTTTGACACGTCAAGAAAGTTGACATGGAATTTGTGTTTCTCCCTGAATTTTAAGTGGTATGCAGAGACGTGGGTACATTGCTTCTAGGGTTTGACCTTACAGCTGTCCTAGGCATAGTCTAGGTATGGTCATCCTCTTTGACATTGTAGGGTCTCTTCATATTGTAGTGGGACCTTCCCCTATCTTCTACTTCTTCTCTTATCAAAACCTTTCTCCTCCCCTTATACAAACACTTTTTTCCTCAACTTCCCTCACATTCTCATTGAAACATGCACCCATCTACCCCTTATCTTCCCACTAGTATCCCCCCTTTAGTCACAGTATCCACTGCCTCCGCACACTAGAGTTATACTACTCTAAGTGCATCTTCAGTATACCCTTTTCACAGACAAGCATTTTAATTGATAGCTAAAGCAATAATATGAACCTAACTTTGGGTCCATTAAATAATTCCCTTTCTACTTCGTTGTAAGACTTGGTAGTGTTGACTGTGAACTCAATGATATATCCTTCTAGGATACTATCCATCCAGACCTCAACACATCACGATGCTCAGTTGTAATTTTCTTACAGTTCCCGGATCAATTGAGGGGCCCAGGATGTTGGTTCTCATCCTTGTAAATTTGTATTCTTGTATGTGAACTGCACCAACCACTCGTACAGTATGATGGGAAGCTCACAAAAGAAAATGTTGAGGAATATCGTGTATGTAATTAGCCAACCACTTGTCTATTGTCAATCCAAGGTTTTTATTTTCTAATTCACCAAATTGTCATAGCTTCTGATTGAACCAATCTTAAATTTATGGTTGTGTTAGATGCCACATTCACTCTTTGATTTTATGATCGCGTTGAATGCCACATACCCTCCTCTCCGTCAGAACATGGTCCTGGAAACAGAACCATTTGGTTGCTCAAACCTCACCCAACAAAACCCAGTCGACATGGGTCCCACTCTGTCGACACTCAACTCACCATGATCTCCTTGAGCATTGGGCTAGATAGGTTTTACCCTGTCCAGTAAAACCTACAAAGTGGATGAAGTCTGATCTGAGATGTTCAAGGGAGGGCTGACGAAACCAAGTCTTCGCAGTATAGAAGAGGATTAGGGTATCAATGATTCATCATCTTAATGACTAGATCATATCAACTTCTTTAACATAACTATTCATCATTGTGCATCATTCATTTGTAACTATAACGGATTGACCAGTGTGAAAATAGATCTAAAAATATTACATCATTCATAAACAGTAAACATCGCATCCTAGATCCATATTTCATATTCACTTAGCGTTCATCATCAAATTTGCAAGAACAGAAAGATGGAAAAAGATAAAACAAGATAACAACGATTCAATTCAACATCTATCTTTTCATATTACTTCTGTGCAATCAACCACAAATAAAAATAGATAACAATTCATCTCCAGACTGATGCCTCAGATGTCAATGATCAAATTGATCTCCTACAAACTTGTTCTCTTTGATTCCCTCATAGTTCAATGATTACATTCACAATTCTTATTCTATATATAGGTTTGCGCCTTTATATTCATGGTCTACTTATAACTAAATCCTAACTGATTTAATTAACTCATGACCAATATCCACAAAAAATGGTCAATAAGTACAAAAAGTGACACAAAATAATCAAAAGTATTCTATCTTCCACCTATCATGCTATCTTTTTCTTTCATGGCATCATCTGAGCTTTCATAGCATCCTCGATGTTGCACAACTTACCCCAACCCCTTTCCAACAAATCTTCCTTCCCAAACTCTTCCATAAATAGGGTTCATAAAGATGGAAAAAACCCTCTCCAAGGGTGGTTATTCTAAACATGACACATTATGAGGGATGGGGTACCTTAAAGGTGGACACACTTCCTCAATAAAATACAAATGCTAGCATTCCCTTTCCAAAGCTGCTGGAACGTGAAAATAGTCCACAAAAAATCTTCAGTCATCATATTCCTTAAGTGTTTGTTCAGTGTGCTGATGCAAGTACTAAAAAATTCCTTTCTCAAATTAGTGTTGAATACAACATATATTTAGATGGAAATCCCTTTAGATTATGCTATGGAAAATATAGGAAAGATTATTTACTTTGTTGTCTTATCATCAATCTTAAAAATCGTAGATTCATTAACCATTTTACTTCACACAAGTTTCATATTTTGAGGTTTCTCATGCTCTAAACTGTTGAAATATTGTAACTTCGAAGAATATTCTATATGTATCTTTTTGTGGCCCCCAATGGTCCTACCAGGAGAACCAATTGTATTACATTGTACCCCGATGCTCCTAATTGGAAGAACTAATAAGAGTCACGAGGTAGTCCCCTCTAATTGTAAAGGTGGGTCATCAGCACCCCAGTGTGGTTACTTGAGCCTACATGTGTAACTTGAGCCTACATGATTTAACTCGAGCCTACATGTCAAATGAGTTAACTTAAGTAAATGGATGAATATAAATAGAGGTGTAGTGCTCCTCATTTGAGACACACACACTCTCACTTGTGTAGTGCATTAGTGGAGAAGAGAAGTAGCTGGAGAAGAAGGAGGATCAGGCTTTGATCTCCTTGCTGGTTTTATCTTTTATCTTTTTGGGGCATCCATATTGAGGAAGATTTTGCTGGGTTTTTACCTTTAGGGTTTTCCCAGGATAAATATTTGTGTTCCTTTTGTATGGTTGTGCTTGTCTATCTTTCAATGATCCTGTTTATATGCTTTTGTTATGAAAATGAAATGAAATACTGATGTCTTAGCTAAGCATATGGAAATTTAACATGGTATCAGAGCTAACCTGAGAAGAAGACATTATGCAGCTACAGAATCTAGGTCTTCTTAATTTTTGGGTCTCTCTCCACAGTCCATTAGCAAAATTATGCTAGGTTGACTCTCCATTGAAGGGTGCATCATTTTGTCGAAGCGGAATTCGATTCCGAGCATTTTAAGTTTTCGATGCGAAAATTAGGGCTTTCTACAAAAGAGGAATTTTTGAGTGAGACCAGCATAGTATTTTTCTCCTCATCAAAACTGAATTTTGGATACCTGGATCAAGAAATTTGGTTGGGTGAAACTCTAGGAAAGTGAAACCCTAGTTTGACCCCTAGCTAGAAAAACCCTAAGTACTAAAACAGATAAGTTTTGGTACATTCACTATATCTAGAGATTGGTGAAGGATCAGGGGCTGAAGACAACATCCTTATGTACACCATGTCCAAATTTCAGCCTCATAATCGCTATATTCCAGGATATATTATCCATCCAAGTTCGGGTTCTAGCCTCTTCCAGAATTCATCCCTAAACAGGACACCTGGGGAGAACTGAAATATATTGGGCTACAAAGGTCCAAATAGAATTCCTAAAGATGTCTTGGAAATTGCATGGACTTTAATTTTAGTGGTCCAAATATCAGACTCAGAAGATGGACTAGTGACACATGGCATTCCATACAACTTCGTAGTTCTGAACAATACTGTAACAAGTCACCTTGGTAAAATGATCATAAATACAAAATGGTAAAACCAATTCTGATGAAACCTATGGTGTTGGATTAGGGACATGGGACTTTACCTCCATGTGAAATTTCAGACACAAAGGATCAGTAATTTCAGAGATATCACAGAAACAGTAACAGGAATTTCTGCAGAAGAAATTAGAAATCTAGGGCTTCCTATTACGGGAGCTTCCCTCCACTGTTTTCAGAAAAGGAGTACATTGGACAGCTCCATTTGAAGAGATCTATCCAATCAGATCTGAAATATTCCAATTTTTGAAAATTAGGGTTTCTGTGACAAACCCTAGATCAGCGAGCTTCGGAACCAAGACGGACACCTCAAATTGGTAAGATCTAATCCTTTGCTATTTTCATTTGACGTTCTCATTTCAAAGTGATCTATCAAATCAGCTAGCTCTGGAAGCAGGACGAACACCTCAAATCGGTAAGATCTAATATTTTGCTATTTGCATTTTAGGTTCTCATTTCAAAGTGATCTATCACATCAACTTGATGATAAGCTTGGTGAAGTTGACAAATTCCAAGCCTAGAAGTATATGATCTCTCTGAAGAAAATGGTTTGGACACCTACATGAGTATAGAGGTTGCAATTCTAGAGGGAGATGAGGATAGAAGCCTTACACAAGAATAACTTAGTCAAGGCCAAGAAGATCATTGCTGATTCAATCATGAATCAACTTGTACCATAAGTGTCTCCCCAAAGACACCGAAGATGTTTGATTCCTTGACCAAGATATTTGAAGATAAGAACTTAAATCAAAAGATGGCTTTGAGAAAATAGTTGAAGAATGTGAAGATCCAAAATGCAGAACAACTTGAAGCGGTAGAAGAAGAAGTGGAGAATGCAGAAGTGGTGATAGCCACCTTGAATGGCCTCCCAGGATCATGGGATTCATTCATGCAAAGAATGTGTGCTAGAAGGAAGTAATTACTTTCAACATACTTTGGGAAGAAGAATAAGCTCGTCTCATAAGAAGAGAAGAAGAAAGATGGAAGCAATTGAAGATCAAGCTCTCACCATTCAAAGAATATCCCTCAAGAGATGAGGAATATGAAGAACTCAATTCTTAAAGAACCTCTTATCCATCTTATCATCTGGATAAGAAATGATGATTTCATGAATGAAGAAGATGATGAAGCAGAATGATCAAGAAGGAGTGTACCCATGAAACAAGAAAAAGATAAGTATTCAATTGTCATTTAATGATATTGTTTTGTTATGCATTTGACTATATTCAGTTGATGTGTTATGCATGATAGATTGTTTGCATTAATGATTGTATACTACTAATATGCATGTGATGGGCAAGTAGGTCATGGTGCTATACAACTCTCCATTGATACTTATCAAACCTCTTTGCTGACATATTGGATTAGTGCACAATCTCAATAATGTCATGGTGGAGATGGAAGGCATCTAGAAAGTTTATGTGCGATATGGATGAATGTTGTATTGACTAAACAGTTGCATGATGCATAAGAATTTGCCATTATGCATATGTTTTAAGAAATAGATCTAACCATGCAACTGGTGCATTTGAATTGTAGGAAAGGTCATGTACAACCTCCTACAAGAAAATAAGGATGAGACTTGTTCCGAAGAACAAGTGATGACAATTCAAGATTCACTCCAATAAACATGAATCTGAAGCTCCCAGGGTCAGAGACACCATGGTGGAAGAAAGAGCTTCAGAGAGTGGTAGATCCTCCTTGAAGGATGAAGACCACCATGGGTAGAAGAGATAACTCAAGATAAAGAAAAGAATGCTATGAAAGAAGATATGATCAAAGAATAACAGTTGATCATGGGGAATGATGTATACGATATGATGGAACAATTGTACAAAGCAAGGTTCATGATTCTCCCCAGAAAGAATAGATTATGACATGATATAATCTATTGACCAGTATATATCAAGCATAGAACCACCTGTACAGAATGAAGAGGGAAGATGATAATCCACTTCAGGTGGAGTGACTACAGAAAATTATATCTGAGTTCGACATGGTATGACATGATGGAAAGCTTTGTGATGGATCAAGACTTTACCAAGAGTAAAGTGGGTTCCAACCTTCAAGGTTGAATGCAGAAGACTAGGATATGTTGATGACCTGAGAAGACAAACTCATAGAAGATGTTATGATACTAGAATGATGTTTGGGATAAAGTACTCAAACCACAAAGCAAGAATGTGGTATCCTCCAAATGGATTTGCAAGATAAGATATGTTGCTGATAGAAGTAAGGTAAGAGTTGTGGATAGAGGTTTCTATCAGAAAGAGGGAATTAATTCTGAAGAGACACTTACTCCAGGAAGCAAGGTACACTTCCTTCAAAACTATCGTGGTAGTTTCTTCCATGATGAAGTAAAGACAAGCCTTCCTTAATGGTATGATTGAGGAAGAGTTTTACATCAAATATTCACGAGGATTTGAAGTTCAAAACAGATAGAATCAAGTATGCAAGTTGAAGAAGGCCCTCTATGGCCTGAAGCAAGCTCCCAGAGCTTGGTATGGAAGAATAGATAGTTTCCTGATGAGCATGGGCCTTCCCAAGAGTAAAGTTGATCCTAACCTTTCCTACAAGGTTGTAGAAGATGTACCGATCATTCTATTACTATATGTGGATGACTTATTCTTGACAGGAAATGAGAAATGGATCATGGAAAGTAAGAAGAAACTAGCAGAAGAATTTTAGATGAAAGACCTTGGGTTAATGCATTATTTCCTAGGTCTAGAAGTATGGCAAAGTTCAGAAGGAATCTTTCTCAACCAGGGAAAGTATGTGGTAGAGATATTGAAGAGATTCAATATTTTGGAATGCAAAGTCATGTCCACACCCATGGACTCCAAACTGAAGCTATTAGCTTATGACTCATTAGAGTTAGTGGATGTGACTCACTACAGACAGATCATTGAGTCATTGATGTGCTTAACAAATACCAGAACAGACATTTGTTTTGCTGTGAACACCTTAAGTCAACCAAGACAAGTTCACCTAGTAGCTGCAAAACATGTGATGAGATATCTGAAAGGGACTATAGACTTTTGTCTATACTATGATGGTAGCCATGAGTATAGATTGTATGGATACACAGATGCAAATTGGGCTGGAAGTATCTAAGATAGGGAAATCACATTAGGTAGATGCTTTTGTTTGAGGTCTCCTATGAGTTCATGGTTTAGTATGAAACATTGCAGTGTTTCTCTTAGCACGGTTGAAGCAGAATACATAGCATATTGCTCTACTAAGTTGTGAAGCCATATGGCTTGAGAAGTTGATATCAGGTCTCTTTGACCTGAAGATGGACACTACAATGATTCTATGTGATAAACATAGTTGTGATGACAAAGAACCCTGTGTTCCGACGTAACACATAGAAATATGGTGTTTCTACATACAAGATAAGATGCAGATGATGATACTGTAGATGCAGATGATGGTGATTCAGTATTTCTATACTGAATATAGAGATGGTGATGTTTCACTATTCCGATACTGAAGATATAGATGATGATGATTTCAGTATTCCCATACTGAAGATATAGATGATATTTCAGTATTTACATACTGTAGATACAGATGATGGTGATTCAGTATTTCTATACTAAAGATATAGATGATGATGCTTTCAGTATTCACATACTGGAGATACAGATGGTGATAGTTCAGTATTCACATACTGAAGATGTAGATGATGATGGTTTGGATGATGATGTACTAATGAAGCCTCTGCCTTGAGTAGAGTTCGAACACTTTCGAGACAAGCTTGGTGTGGTTCGAAAAGATCTTCCCCGAAAGGGGGAGTAGTGATGTTGCAGTGGGATTGTATCATCCCTGGTCACTTGCCCTAAAGTGATCCAGAGACCTCAGTCTTCGAGAATGAGGAGGGATTGTATCATCCCGGGACATCTATCCCATTAGAGGAAATTTCAACTCAAAAGGGGCCTCCTAAAATGAATTCATAAAATAATAGTTAAAATAATAAAATAATATTTATTAATTTTGGAGGAAGAAAAGAAAAAAACTACTTTTTTGTTTGTATTTTTGACATATCTCCCTGTGTGTTTTACTCAAATTTCGATCGAGAAAGATCATTGGATGTAGAATTAAATTCCGCATCCAATGAGTACCCACTTGGCATACTTTTGACGGACCCCACTACCCGAAAAAAAAAAGAAATACCTGAAAAAATGAAATGATGACATCATCATTCCATTTTTTCAGGTATTTATTGTTTTTCGGGTAGCGAGTTCTGTCAAAAGTATGCCAAGTGGGTACTCGTTGGATGTGGGATTTAATTCCACATCCAACGAGCTCTCTCAATCGAAATTTGATTAAAAACAGAGGGAGATATGTCAAAAATACAAACAAAAAAAGTAGATTTTTTTATGATACCTATCCCCAAATTTATACTAAAAAAGTGTTTAATACCTATACGGTATTTCAAAGTTAAATCAATTTCATTGGCTAACACATGATGAAATGGAATTTGAATAAAAGTTAAAAGGCCCATTTTGAGTTGAAATTTCCTCTAATGACAATAGATCCGGTGACCTTGGTACTCGAGAACGTGGTGGGATTGTATCATCCCTGGGGACTTGCCCTAAAGTGATTCAGAGACCTCGGTATTCGAGAATGAAGAGGGATTGTATCATCCCGGGACATCTGTCCATAATATATCTAGTGACCTCAGTCCTCGAGAATGTGGTAGCATTGCATCATCCTTGGACATCGTCCTAAAGTGATAGGGACTGATTCTCTCGTAATCAATCCGGTGGCTTCGGTCCTCAAGAATGTGGTAGGATTGCATCATCCTTGGACATAGTCCTAAAGTGATAGGGATTGATTCTCCCATAATCTATCCGGTGGCTTCGGTCCTCGAGAATGTGGTAGGATTGCATCATCCTTGGACATAGTACTAAAGTGATAGGGACTGATTCTCCCGTAATCAATCCGGTGGCTTCGGTCCTCGAGAATGTGGTAGCATTGCATCATCCTTGGACATAGTCCTAAAGTGATAGGGACTAATTCTCTCATAATCAATTCGGTGGCTTCGGTCCTCGAGAATGTGGTAGGATTGCATCATCCTTGGACTTAGTCCTAAAGTGATACGGATTGATTCTCCCGTAATCAATCCGGTAACTTTGGTTGTCGAGAATGTGGTGGGATTGTATAATCCCTGGACTTTAAGTCCAAAAGTGATCCAAATACTTTTTGTCTTTGAGTTGTGGATTGCAGGTTATTGCTGATGATGATGATGCCATACTGATCGAAAGATCAGAGTATGATGATGATGATGTATTGATCGAAATATCAGAGTATGACGATGATGACATACTGATCGAAAGATCAGATTATGATGATGATGATGTACTGATCTAAAAGATCAGAGTATGATGATGACGCACTATGATTATGATGTTTCTGATCGAAAGATTAGAGTATGATGATGGTGTTTCTGATCGAAAGATCAGAGTATGTTGATGATGTTTCTGATCGAAAGATCACAGTATGATGATGATGTTTCTATGTTGATGATGTTTCTGATCGAAAGATCAGAGTATGATGATGACGCACTATGATTATGATGTTTCTGATTGAAAGATCAGAGTATGATGATGGTGTTTCTGATCGAAAGATCATAGTACATTGATGATGTTTCTGATCGAAACATCAGAGTATGATGATGATGTTTCTATGTTGATGATGTTTCTGATCGAAAGATCAGAGTATGATGATGATGTTTCTGATCAAAATATCAGAATGTGATGATGATTATGATCAACATATCAGAATATGATGATGATGATGTTGCTGCTGATTGAAAGGGAAAAGTGTTGATGATGATATTGCTGATCTAGAGATCAAATTAATGAAGATGTTGCTGCTAATCGAAAGGTCAAGGTGCTGAAGATGTTGTTGCTGATCGAAAAGTCAAAGTACTCAAGATGTTTCTGATCGAAAGGTCAAAATGCTGAAGATGTTGTTGCTGATTGAAAGGTCCAAGTGCTGAAGATGTCGTTGCTAATTGAAAGATCAAAATGCTGAAGATGTTGCTGATCCGGCGGATTATTCCTCTTTAAAGATCCCATATGGTACATGGTTCAAAGAAGCCGCACATATCGGAAGAGTTCTCTTTTCACAGATCAGACGTCGAAATCTTTTCCCTTCCGCAACGTGGGAACTTGAAAGCCATTCGGCAACTGCAATGGTGGAAGCTTTTCCCCTTTTGAAACGGCGGGTTTTTTCTCCTTCCACAACATCAGAGGTCGGAAGCATTTCCGTTTTCGCAACGGCAGAGTGATTTTCCTTCCGCAATGGTGGGAACTTAAAGACATTTAGAAGATGGAGTGATTTCTCTTCTGTAATGGCGTAGATAGAAGGATCAGAAGCATAAAGGCTTCCAGCAGCCGCAACGGGGAAGCTCAGTGACATTTAGACGGATCGAAAGGCAGAGCAATTCGAGAGCCATAACGACGGTGCTCACAAGACCTCTTCCCTATCCGCAACTGCGAAAAACAAATGACTGAAGCTTTCGACTCGAAAACCAACAGCTGATGGAGATGGAGTTCATCGGAGCCATTGCTTGTCCTCTTCCGCAACGGCGGAAGCTCAAATGACTAAACCTTCTAATTCAAGTACTCAGTAATGCACTCATGCAGGACATTTAAGAAATTTTTTTGCACAATCTTGATACCGTATGCTGGTAACGTCGACAGGGAGATGAACGGTCATGGCATTGGGCAGAGGGATGTGAATAGTCACATTTCTTTGAACGTTTTCTTTGCTCATTGTAACAGAAAAGATGAGCAATAAAGGGGACCCAGTTCATGAGAGAGGGGGACATTATTTTTTTTCTGTTATAGAAGCTTGGGGAGTTTTGCTGTAGTTTCCAGATTGCTGTTTGTATTAGAGTCGACTGTATTCTCTGTTGCATTTTTGAGTCTTTATATTTTGGGAAGACCATATTGTAATTTCACAGAGAGGAGTCTTGAATACTTTCTGTCCAGCATTCTATTTTATAGTTGCTGAAGTTGATGCCAGAGCCATTTTGTACCATTTAAAGCCATTAATTGGATCGGTACCCATTGGAGAGGGACCCGGAGACGTAGCCCAGTGGAGGGGGTGAACTCCGTTATCAACTTTTGTTTGTGACTTTGTTTCTGTGTTTTCTTCCTTGTATCTGTCTATCAGTGTTGATGTTTTCATTCCTATTCTGAACATTTAATTTCTGCTAATACTGTCCATTAATTAACCTGTTGCATGCATTCATTTACAACAAACTTTTAAAGCACTAAGTTGAGGTCCTACAGAACATATTATGGTATCAGAGTTGGTTGACTGTTGTGCAAGTTTGTGAATGCTTATCAGGTCCAGGTTAAAGGTTGGTGAAGGAGAATTAGTTGAAGGAGATCCTGAGATTGGCTCCAAGAGAACATTCTCAAGAACCATGTCTTCTCCACGAGGAGAAGAAGAAGGACATACTGAATGGGAAAAACTTGTCATTTCTGAAACAGAGTTTGTGGAGGATTTTATGAGCATGAAAGCCATGATGGAACTTCTACTCGAAGAGCAAGCAGAAAGGAAGAAGAAATAAGAAGGATCTTCATCCAGAGATGCAGAAGCGAAGAAGGAAGAAAAGGGTAAAGGAGTAGGAGGTGATGGTGATCCTCCTGATACTAAAGAGACTTTTTCTTCTTCTCATACTTTGAATAATGCAAGTCCTAATATGCCTTATTTCAAATTGGATGTAAAATTTGAATTACCTATTTATAATGGAGATGTAGATGCTGAAAAATTAGACAATTGGATCAAGCAGCTTGAAGTATATTGCAAGGTGCAGGGAATTAATGATGACCCTTCCAGAATCCAATTGGCCACTTTGAGAATGAGTGGAATGGCTCTTACTTGGTGGGAGAGCAAGATTCAGCAAGATCTTCGAAAGAATGGTAAAATTATTTCAGTTTGGAATGAATTCATTGAGGTATTGAGGAAGCAATTTTATCCTTTAGGTCACATGCAGCAATTAACTATGAATTGGAAAATGTTTAGACAAGCTAAAGGACAAAGCAATCAATATTATACTCATGAATTCAGAAAGAGGGCTATTGCATTGAATGTTTCATTAGATACACAGGAAACTCTTCTTAAGTACATTGGTCGCATGCATTCTTATTTGAAGCATACTTTGTTGATGTTTAATCCCAGTAATTTGGATGATGTATGTGTTCAAGCTACCCATTTAGAAGCCAAGGGTAAGCATGCTAACGATACTTTTGTGAAGAAGTCATTTAAATTTGACAGCAAATCGAAAGGTAAAGATAAGGGGAAAAAGAAGATGGCTACTGTTAAGAAAGAAGGTGAAAATCCTATGTGTTCGCATTGTCAGAAGGGACATGATGTCTCTAAGTGTTGGAAACTTCATCCAGAGTTAAGGCCAAAGAAGTACGGAGGAAACAAAGACAAAGGGAAATAAAAATCTACTGCAACAACTATTCAAGACTTGGGATCTGACTTAGGTGATGAAACAAAGGTTACAGCTATCGGAATCCAAGGTAAGGATAAAAGTATCTCACTTCCGATTGATGCACCATCAAGTTTTAGTGGAAGTACAAGTCTTCCATCTACTTCTAAGCAAAATGATAAAGATAGAAGTGCACTGTTTCATATTCGTGTCATTGCCAATCACACAAAGATTGATACATTGTTTGATAGTGGTTCACAAGTAAATTTGATATCAGAAGAAGTGGTTAAGAAATTGCATTTAGTTACTGTGCCCCATGAAAATCCCTATCCTCTAGGTTGGGTTACTAATGATACACGATTGCAAGTTACAAGGAAATGTGTATTAAAATTTGCAATTACTGAAAATTTTAGGGATGAGGTAGAATTGGATGTAGTACCACTTGACATTTGCGGAATTGTACTTGGGAGTCCATATTTGTATGACCAGAAAGCAGTCTTTTATAAAGAGCAGAATAAGTATCATCTTTTTAAAGAAGGTATGGAATATATTGTACGAGCACATAAGATGAAACCCAATCTAGCAATAGTCTCTGCAGGACAAATAAAGAGGTTGGTAAATGCCAGTAAGAATTTTGTGTTGATGATGGTTAAGATGAAAAATGATGAAGTCTCTAAATATATTGAAGAATGTGACCCTAAGCATAAATCTGAACTGATTGACATCATTTCTGAGTATGATGATTTGTTTCAAGATCCAAAGGGGTTACCACTAAAGAGAGAGATTCAGCATGAGATACATTTTCAGCAGGATGTGCCACTCCCGAACATAGCCATGTACCGGATGTCTGTAATGCAGAATAAGGAAATCAAGAAGTAGGTTCAGGAGCTGATTGAGAAAGGGGTCATCCAGCCCAGTACTTCTCCTTGTGGATCTCCTATAGTCTTGGTTCTAAAGAAGGATGGTTCGTGGAGGATGTGTATCGACTACAGGGCCCTTAACAAAATCACCATTAAAAACATGTATCCTCTTCCTCGTGTTGATGATTTGCTTGATCAGTTGAAACATGTAACTTACTTTACAAAATTGGATCTACGTAGTGGGTATCATCAAATCCATGTTCACTAGTGGAAAATGAGAGATTAGTGACCAAAAAAATGACCAAAATCCGTATATCAATTACCACTTTTGGTTTGGCGATCGCTGGTGGCTAATTTACGGTCTTTTATTACGCGACCAAAATTGGTGATTTTTATTTTGGTCATTTATAGCTTGTCAGTTGGTCATTAATTTGGTCATATATTTGGTCATTAATTTGGTCATATTTGAATCGATGACCAAATATATGACCACGTTTATGACCAAATTAATGACCACATGGAAAACTAGAATATGACCAAATTTTGTCGCGTATTAAAATACCACAAATTAGCCACCAAAACTACTTTTTGGTCATTGATATGGGAATTTTGGTCATTTTTTTGGTCATTTATATCCCATTGTTTGGTCACGTGTCTCTCAATTTTTTGTTATTTTATATATGAATTTTGGTCATTAATCTCATTTATTGGTCACTAATTTAGTCATTTTTAGTGGTTTTATGTGTGGTTATTACATTTTAGTAGTTTTAATGGTGTCCATTATTAATCAATATAAATTTTTAATATGGTATTATGTTTAAATTAAAAAGAGAATCATACATTATATATCATCATCTAATACACATTTGAATTATGCAAATATAAAGTGCAACCATATAAGTTTTAAACCGCATAAATTATATTATATGAAATGTCAAGTATTACAATAAATGAGTTTTCTCAAAAACTATCTCCATATAACTTTACATGAAAATCATCTAGTACAACGATGACTTTTAAAAATATTACATTAGCTAAACCATCCCACTTGTACTTTGTTGCTAAGCCATACTTGGATCCCGCGACAGCTTCAAAATCATACTTAGCAATTTAAAACCCTCAGCAACAGGATCTTCATACTCAATGGAAAAGCATCAGCAACAGAATCTTGATACTCAATTGCCCACCTTTTCAGCTTTCTATCTGCGCACGTGCTTTTGTATCCGCACTGCACATGCTTCTAAGCTTTCTAAGCTTTAGATCTACGCACGTGCTTCTGTATCCACATTGCAGCAACCTCCCTCTTCATTTTTTTTACAAAGCTTGCGAGTAAGATTACCTGCAAACGACATATTTTAAGCAATAAATTGTGTTGCTCAGTAAAAATAAAAAAACAAATAACTGAAAAATGTACATAGTAATTTCACAAGATTTAACATGGCAAAAAGAAACAATTCCAACAAACAGTTATATATGTGCTTATTATAACAAATACAAAAACACTTATGATACCTCTGCTTCTTAGCTTTCTGAGCTTTATATCTGCGCACGTGCTTCTGTATCCACATTGCAGTAGCATCCATCTTCATGTTTTTACAAAGCTTGCGAGTAAGGTTACCTGCAAACAACACATGTTAAGCAATAAATTGTGTTGCTCGGTAAAAATAAAAGCAAATCACTGAAAAATGTACATAGTAATGTCACAAGATTTAACATGGCAAAAACAAACAATTCCAACAAACAGTTATATATGTACTTATTATAAAAAATACAAAAACACTTCTAATACCTCTGAAGGAAGTCCAACTCCATTGTATTTCCTAGTAGCTCTTTCATGGATATGATGGCTTCCATAAAAGTTCAATACTTAACAACCTGGTAGGGTTTTTACAAATATTCTAAGACATTACTAGTAGTTTTCATCTCCCTAAAATTTACTAGGAACCTTTATTTTAGTAAAAATGCATCTGGTTACATACAATGGGATGCAGAATTATTTATCTCAAGAAAATGTTTTCAAAGCTGCAATCATCTCTTGGCTGTTGAATTCTTATTTATCATCACTTACAGTAACTGTCACTATATTTGGACTTTGTGAAGGGAAAACGTCTTCTCTTCTATATCTGGAAGGACTCCTCCCCATCTTTTCACTTCCATCATAGACGATCCCTCTCAATATCAGTGTCTTATGCATTCCTCCAATCATCTCTTCATAGATTGTACCTCCTTTTTCCCCAGAAACACATACATATTGGCTATATCCAAGCCCCATCGAACATACAGGTACCTGCAAATCACCAAATCTAACTTTTAGTAATACAAATATCGCTCAACAAGAATTTATTGCATGGGCTCTGTTTGAGCCAGAAGTGCTTAAGATGCACTCGCCAAAGACCAAATCCATCCAATTAAATTTAAAGGTAAAGAACTATCTAGAATTTTATCACCTTAAAGCTTGAGAGCTTGAAGCATGAAGAGGCAACACACATAGTCGAGAACAATTTTGAGAGTAAAGCACATGGCATCTTAAACCTCTCATTCTCAATTGCCATCTCAGCTCATGTTCTTTGGGTGCCTGGCAAAAACGTACCCAAGTAAAATTTTTAAAATATGGCCAAAAGTGCTTAACATGCACTCACCAAAGACCAAATCCATCCAATTAAATTCAGAGGCAAAGAACTATCTATAATTTTATCACCTTAAAGCTTGAGATCTTGAAGCATGAAGAGGCAGCACACACAGCTGGGAACAATTTTGAGAGTAAAGCACATGGCATCTTAAACCTCTCATTCTCAATTGCCATTTCAGCTCATGTGCTTTGGGTGCCTGGCAAAATAGTACCCAAGTAAAATCTTAAAAAGATGATAGGAATAATCAATATTCAATGATAGTCCTGAATCCTGATTCTATGATACTAATAGAGAGTAGTCATGGCTCCCTAGTATTTGGAATAAATAAAGTTAGCTCTTGTACTCCTTTCTAAAAAATTGTTAGCAACGCCATTTTAATGTCATGCAATTGGAGCTAGTAAACACGTGCCTTAATCAACAAACAATATTTTTCTAGATTTTCCTGAGGATGAATACCACTCCTGTAGTGACATAGAACATATACCAGTTACTAAAAATGACATCTAGAATTGAAACTTACAGTGGATATATTATTGACTGTATAGGCCAAGCAATGGGGGTTAGATGCTTCAGCATCCTCCATTAGGAATCGAGAATTCTGTGGACCTCTCAGTTTTCTCATGCTTTTTTCTCAGGCCCTCTGCACCCCAGCGATAATTGATATGAGAATCATAATCTGGATCTGGTTATATGGGTGAATCTAGACTATTTCCAGCTGTATATAGAAGTTGGCTCCCCCTGCTGCAAATTAGAGCATCAAATGCAGACAATTTTACTCCAATAGACTGAAGCACAGAAATAGTTTCTGAAACTGTCAATGCAGTTGATAAGAAGAATCCAGGAGATGGGAAGTTTCCAGTAGAGCGAACTGGATTCATAATATCTTCGATAATAATAGCTATTTTACTAACAAGGGGTTCTCCACTAGCATCATAGTAATCCATTGCAATATCAAATAGACGCTTTCTTCTCCTGAGATGTAGTTTCCCCATAGAATTAAAGCTATTGTTTCAATCGATATTTGTTTTTCCTGTATCATTTGCTTCTCGCAGTTCAGATTAACTATTCTTAGTCTTCTCTATGATCATCCTAATGTGATCAGAAATACCCTCCCCATTATCTTCATTTTGAAGAAGCTTATCAAGTTCAATGGTGTTATTAAGTGAATTTGAGAAAGAAGGTTTATATGCATATAATGAGAGTCTAAGGGATGTATCTGGGTCATCCTTGAATGAACCAGTGTCTGATTCAGAATCCATATTTTCATTGAATTCATTTTCACTCTGCCATTGTGGGTGTCTCATTCTGCATTGGGAAATCCTTGACAAATATATTTTACAATGTTGTGTCCAAGAATAGAGGTGAATGTTCTTCATACCATTTTTCCTGCATTCAGCCCAGAGGTTCTTATCAGCTACTAGTCTATACAAAGCAGCTGCAATTTCCTTGTCATTATGCGAATCTACTAGCAAACCATTATTCAACGTCTACACAAGAATGAACCAATTTGTAAGAAAAAATCAGAGAGCGATTGATGATGTTAGATCCAATCAGACTTTTAGTTTTTAAGGTAGAATTTTCAATATACCTATTTAATGTCCACATGTCCTCCATTCTGTGGCAACCATAGGCAATCCATGCGCAGCTGCCTACATTTAAACAAAGTGAGAGAATGACATGCTTTATTCCTTTTACACAACCAAAATTTCTTTTAGATCAAATTGTTAGGTCAGAGACCTTGATATAAAAATCTTAAAATCTTAAAATTTCATCTTAAAGATCAAATTTTCTGTCAATAAGAAGAGCAATAATGGATAATTTCTTTTATAATTTGACAGGAAGTTTTATAAACCTTGGTTTTTGCAGCAATCCTATATATAATAGCAACTTCTGATTGCTTGTGATGTTTGGGATATGCCACTTCTCCAAAGTGATCATTTCCAAGAGTATCTCCTCCAAAGACAGTTGTGAGGCTTTGCAGCAAGGTCTCTCTTAGCTCCCTCATTACAAGTGAGGTTGAAGGCACCTGCAAAAATATTAATAAATTAGTAACATTTTGAATCTTGTCAAATCGCATGACCACTCAACACAGATGACCAGAATGGGTAGAAAGGTAAATTACAATACTAAACACTCACAAGGAAAGCAAAATTATTGGATATAAGGGAATAAAGCAATTTAGGCTAAAAATCTGGAATGTACAAGTATTATTATTTATGGTCATCCCAATGAAGGACCCAAAAAGTAATTATGTCTAATCCAAACATACATGAATTCTCTCAGGTGCAATACAAAAAATGATTTAGAGAGAATTATTAATTTTTATAACACCAACTAAACTAAGGAAACCATCAGTATTAGAGATACAACAAATATATATTACCAGTGTATACTTCAACTTGCACAAAACTATACTAGTAGAAGGATCATTTATGCAAAAATTGCAATTTTTTCTCCATACAACAATGAACACCAGGCCAATTAAGTGTACATGTGGGTTATGGAAAAAAAAATCACAAATATTTCAACAATTTAACCATGTTGGAAAATTTACAGAATGAAAACATATTTCTAGATGCCAAAATACAAGATTCCAAAATATATTTCCTGGAGCGTGAATCAGGAGCATTTTAAATATTCCCAGTCACCAACATGACATTTCTGAGAGGAAGAAATATCATTGTAGAATGAATATCAGAAAATATTGGAAAGGATATGTTTGATGTTCTAGCCACTCTATACCAGAGTGAAAACATCAATTAGAAGACATTGATGAGGAATAATCTTGGAGCCACACAAATGACCAAGAGAAATATCATAGCCAGTTATTTGATGAAGATCACTGAACTCCATGATCAACTTGAACCAGTTGGAGAAGAGGTTGAGGGTGAAGAGTTTGTACCCACAACCCTAAATGGGTTTTCATCCTATTGGTAACCTTTTGTTCGGGGTGTGTATTCCTAAGATAAGTTGCCCACCTGTGAGAAGCTTATATGGGATGATTTCAGAAGGGAACAATAGTCCTTGAGTATTTTAATTCAGATTTGTAGGCTGTAGACATTTTGACAAAGCCTCTATCAACCAGATGACCTATCGAGAACATTTGTAAGATGTTCTTTCAAAAAAATTGATTGTCTATGAGGTGGATCTTTAAAAATTAGCCAATAGAAATCTTTCAAAAGATCCCAATTGCTTTGCCATCAAAGATATCATTCAAAAAGTGGAATATCCTTTGAATAAGGCAAATGGAATTTGCTTTTCCATTAGGCTCCTATACAAGTGTGGCTGGTTCAAAATGAATTCGGATGAGCCAAGATAAAATATAATTTGGATTGACCCTACAAGAGTTCCACTTTTATTTACCAGGAAAGGTGTGACTTTAGTTTTCTTGGAATAGAGTTCCCTGTTCTAATTATAGAAAATCCCTTAGCCCATGCACCTTAGATAAATATGGAAAAGTCCCTAAGGTTGGCACCTTTTCCTTAATCTGCAAAATTCCCCAAGCCAAGCACCTTTTCCTAAATCTGGAAAAGATAAAATAAGTACAACAATCTTCTAATTAAAACGAAGGCTATGTCTGGAACAATTTAATAAAAACAAACCAATGAAACTATAAATAACTAAGGTTGAAATATACATGTTGTAGGCATGTATGCACACTATTATTATCTACATAACTACATTGTTGCGCCACCTTAACACTGACACACCGTCAACCAGTGTGCATCTTTCTGCTGCATATCCAAGGTATGGCTGCTGTAGAATCTACAGTTGATGAATTTGTTGCCAAAGACCATGCTACTGTAGAACTTACTTCTGTCGAACCTGTTGTTCAGGAATATGTGGTTATAGAATCTGCTGCACCTCTGTTGAAGGGGAAAATATCTACAACAACAACCAAAACTAACACTTCCTTTTTGCAAGGAAAGTGTTCTCCACAAAGCCAAGTCTCTCCCATAGCATCTTGAACTTTAAAAACTCTCAAGGTGTACTTCCATTGTTTGTCATTGCCTGAATGCTCAGAATCAATTGATTAAATGGGGGTTTTTTGAACACTCTCCCAGACATCAAACTCCCCTATCATGGCTGTTAGTTTACTTGTTGCTCTGAAGTATTCTATCTCTCCAGCTATAGTGCACTCAACAATACCTATTCTAGCATGTGATCAGAGCTGATGTGCTTATTGCTATGAGTGAGATGGTGCATATGAAGTGTTATAGGTGAGGGTGCATCAATGTTCAATGTTCCAACAGCAAAGGAGCATGCATGCATGCACCAGCCATAAATAGATGTGTTATTTTTGTCTTTAGTTCAGTTCTAAAATTAGATATTCTCTGTAGTTCTAAATTAGATCACATGCAGATTAGATTCAGATAGCCACAGTTCACTAGGGAAGGAAGGAGTGTGTATGAGGATTGTTCTTTCCAGGAAGGTAATTCTTACCAAAGAGATGTGGGCTCCTATTTCACTTCAATTTAGCATGATTTATTGGTAGTTCTATTCATAAAGGTGTTCTATCCTAGGCATCTTGACGCCATCAAATTTGATGCATGTAGCCCAGATTTATTGTTAGCCCCTCTGCTTGTGTTATAAAGACATGAGGGGATTCAATTCTATTTATTTTAAGTTTTCTTTCAGCTAGTGATTATAGAGATGTAATAGTTTCTTCGTTTGAGTTAATTAAAAGTGATGTGATGGGTTACTGCAATTTACTAGCTTCTTGTTCATATCTTTGGAGTTTTTTGTTTGTAGATTTAGCATTCTTCATCTGTTGTTTTGATAGGTTACACAATTTAGTTTCCTAGATTAGTTTATTAGAGATTATAGGTGCAAATCTGATTTAAACTTCTAGGAATAAGTGTACAGATAGAGGGATTCTATCTAGGATAGGGAGTTGTCCTGAGGTTTCAGGGGTTGGATACATGAGTTCATGTTTGAAAAAATCACTACAGACTTGTGATTTTTTATCTATTTTTTCTAGCAGTTTGTTCCAGGAACAATGGTATGACTACCTTCCATCCCATATACAAAGATAAATTGGAGGGCCCTTCCAACTTCGTTTCATGGAAGGTTTCAGTTACATATGCTTTTGGAGGAACATGAGCTTTGGTATCTCGTGGAGAAGACGATTACACTTCCTGCAGAGGCTGGTGGGTTTGCAGATTTATAACAAGAAGATGTCCAAGAGAAAGCAAGTCATCCTCAACTAGAAAAAGGATCCTTTGATTCCTCATATAATCAGAAATATTGGAAAGGAGATGTTTGATGTTCTAGTCACTCTATATCAGAGTGAAAACATCAATCAGAAGACGTTGATGAGGAATAAGCTTGGAGCCACACAAATGACCAAGAGAAATATCATAGCCAGTTATTTGATGAAGATCACTGAACTCCATGATCAACTTGAAGCAGTTGGAGAAGAGGTTGAGGGTGAAGAGTTCGTACCCACAACCCTGAATGGGTTTTCATCCTATTGGTAACCTTTTGTTCGAGGTGTGTATTCCTAAGATAAGTTGCCCACCTGTGAGAAGATTATATGGGATGATTTCAGAAGGGAAAAATAGTCCTTGAGTATTTTAATTCAGATTTGTAGGCTATAGACATTTTGACGGAGCCTCTATCAACCAGATGACCTATCGAGAACATTTGTAAGATGTTCTTTCGAAAAAATCAATTGTCTATGAGGTGGATCTTTAAAAAGTAGCCAATAGAAATCTTTCGAAAGATCCCAATTGCTTTTCCATCAAAGATATTATTCAAAAAGTGGAATATCCTTTGAATAATGCCAATGGCATTTTCTTGTACATTAGGATCATATATAAGAGTGGTTGGTTCAAAATGAATTCGAATGAGCCAAGATAAAAGATAATTTGGATTGGCCCTACAAGAGTTCCACTTTTATTTACCAGGAAAGGTGTGACTTTAGTTTTCCTGTCTGATTTATTTTTCTTTATTAAAGATGGTTTCCCTTTTTCTTGTCATAGCTAAGAGTTAACAGTGCTAGTGTGTTCTGAATGCAGTTTACTATTGTGATTGCATCCTACCGCCTAGAACCTGTCTTTCTCAATGAGAATACAATAAAGAACTTCTGTTAAAATTTAGATGATAAATGCCACATAGTTTGAAAACAAACATTGTTTAGCATACTTAAAATTTAATGAGAAGTATATTTTTTGCATCGAATACAGAAAAATAAATTTGTTCTTCGTTATAGAAAATACAACAACCTAATTTACCAATCAAATGACAAAACTAATAAGATAAGAATATGCACATATACTTAAAGAGTAGGAATTGACCATGCTTTTATTAACTGGGTTTCAATTTCTGGAGCCATATATATGGAGTGCAATCCCCACCAAGATACCTCATCTCATCAGCTAGTTGTTGGGACTTCTAGCCCATCTCCTAAGTCCACCAGGAAATTGGGATTTATTTCTTGTCCACCTTTGTCAATGTCGCAGTCAATCTGAAGCATATGGGAGCCTTTCTCTATCAATTCAGGGTAGAACTGTTGATCCCAAGGACTAAATAATGAATTGGTAACATAAAGGCACTTTCCATCCAAACTTAATTGGATCGTTTGTGGCCCTTCCCTCAATCATTTAGCCTGCAAATATATATTTAAACAGTATTTTACGTATTTGCAAGTGTATGAGCAATTTTTCTTTGATTGAAATCAATTTATTGCCCAACATATAAGTACAAAATCCCTAGCTAAATCCACCATTTATTCTAGAGAATCACATTGCCACAATTTGATTTTTTATGATTTTTATAGTCAACTCTATAAAAAGACCTAATTTGCATCAATAACCCTATATTTTGAATGTGTATCACAATTTTGTGTTGGTTTTGCAATGCTGATTGGTGGTTTCACAACTTTGTTTGTGCAAATTAGGGTTTCTCTTGGGCATTAGGTTTTATTAGATCCTACAGCATGAGTTTTATTAGTTGTGATGCCTATGGACACGTCACGGAACATAAGATCAAAAATCAAAACTTGAGGTATGAAAATGCTTAAAAAATTACTTACCAAAAAGAATCACAACTATCTCCAATTCTCTCTCTGGATACCTTGGGAAAAAAACATTATTCATCAAATAGGTTGTGCATCATGCAAGCAAAGATTTATTTTTCCCTACAAAATTAACCAATCCAGAAGGAATATTAGTCTTCAAGTAGAATCACATGTCCAAATATATTATAAATCAAACAAATCCATGTGAATTCTAGTAGATAATACATAAAAGTAGGAAGCAAACTGAGAAACAGGTTTAGTAACTAGTAAACTAATCAAAGCAGAAATGTTCTTGTTTTCAAAACAGTTAATAGTAAATAGCTCAGCAAAGCAGGGAAAAGCATGCATGTTTACCAAATTATAGCTTAAGTACATCCTACATGTTTACCACATTGTAGGGCATGTGACAATCACTGTTAGAAGAGGATCAAAAGAGGATAAAATAGAACATATCACACTAGAAAACCTCCAATGTATAGAGACAATTTAATCAGGAAAACCTTTATAGCTGAGAACACTATTAGCTTTATTTATAGGTTAGGAAGCAAGATACCTCTTCTTAGATGACTTCTTTAAATGTTCAAGCTTTTGTATTACATCATCCATTGTTAACTTTCCAATATATGTATGTTGAAAATAATATTTTCCATGTTCCTCAATATCAGCTGCAAAGGCCTCAGATGATGACTGTTCGGAAGCCCCAACACTCAATAAGCATGGATTAACATGGACAGTTGAAAAATGCAATCATTTCATTTCCTCAGCAAGATCTCGAGATGCTAATTGGCCCACGTTGGCTTGAAGCACCTGAATAACCCAATGCTTAGAGTGAAACAAGATACCATAATTCATGTTGAAAGTTGAAACATGTCCATAAATCACAAAAAAATAACTCACTTTGAAGAGTATTGCAATTGTCTCCAATGAAATACTGATAATTGATCGAGAACGTTGGACAGGATTTCCTAACGAGTCATTCGATGCTTCAAATAAAGTTCTTTCACTCAGAAATTTCATAAGGATATCAACAATTTCAACCATTTATTTACCATGAGAAGGAATAACCTATAAAATGCATAAATTTGGAACAATGGCATCTTAGGATATGCCGTCTCACCAAGCAAATTAACTTTGAAAAAAAAATAGAGTAAACCACTTCACTAAATATAAATTACTTTCATAAGGAATCATTTCAGTGCTACCTTTTGCATCATTTCCATACCATCTACTTGTTTTTTGAAGTCCGGACTTAAGAGTCTTGTATGCAAATATTCTCTAAAATACCTCATAATATCGTTCTACAATGAAAAACACCATCAGATGCCACAAAACATAAAAATAAGAGACCATATCAACTACTAGACCAACGTTTAATCATTACAAACCTCAATTTCTTGAATTTGGTCCGGACGTGGCTCTTCAAATTTGTATTTACGTGGAACTAATATTTCTTGGCCTTCCTATATGTATTACACATTTGCATGGAACATTAATATGGTCATTTCCTTGACATATTTACAAAATCTGAGGACTAAAACATCATATTTTCTGAAAGCTAACCGTGTTTGAATCCTTCATATTAAACAAAGCTTGTCCTTGAACTGGAAGATCCTAGGAGGCTATAGCAGCTGCCTATTTTGTAACTTTCGGTTGACTACCTCTCTGTATAAAAAGTAACCACTAAAAACCACATCAAAGATAGTATAATTTATGCTCCATAAGTACTTAAACTTTGCAACATTAACATACATGGCCTATAGTTCTTGTGCCAACAACTAATCTGTTCAGGTGTAACACTCATCACTTGTTACAATAATAATTTTTCGTCATTAGTTTATAGCTGCATCAAGATCACACAATATATGAAAACTACAACTTCGGGAAGGAATTTGTGGTTCTCTTTGATGTTGGGGTATATGATTCTGCTAAGGAGGTGGCAATAGTGCTTGCTGTTGGGGGGTTTGTTGCCACTTCTGCTGAGATTTTACCAGGGCTAGTGATGAGTGGACCACTGGGTTTGTTGGGTTTTTTATCTGGAAAGAAAGGTGGCTGCTGGCCTTAAGGGTTTGGATATTGTCATGGCTGTGGAGTTGGGAATTTGTTTCTATAAGGTGGAGGAGTGGGATAACACCAATTTGTAGGACTTAATTGATTACCCCAAGTATAATATATATATTTAGGGTGTTCGTAAGGCATACCTTGAGGTAATTGGTGAGGTGGTCCTTGCCTTATTTGGTTTATGAAGAAAACAACTAGTTCTGTATTCTCTGTTAGCTCGTTATTCTCCGTAGTCCCTTCATATAAGGCTTTTAACCTAGATCTCAGCATTAATTTGTGCCATGACTATCCTTGCAATTGCATACACAGATCCTAGATAGTCGACTCAAACAACCACATCACATGAAAGAGACACTTCTATCAAATCCTAAATCAAAACATTTTTGTAACATGTTGATTCTGAGGGAACATGCCTACCTGTGCCATCAAAGAATTGTCATTTGATCATTCCTTCAACTGTGATTCACCCTCCTTTAAATGCCTTAGAACCACCTGAATTTATAGAGAAATGTATCACAAAAGTAAACAGAATAAAAAATCATTATATACTATCAATAACAATCTAGCAAACACATAACACTGCATACATAGACACTATTAATACTGAAAGAATATTAAATTTTTCTATCAAATATTAGAACGTACTACAAGCATTCCAATCTAATAAGTTCTATGGCTCTTGTCTAAAGGAGCCATTTAGTCTAAGACCAAGGTTAAAATAGCCTCCCTTGGGGTAGCTAAATCTGCAATTAAACAGTTTTTTCCTTGGTGAATCTTTTTGTTGAGTTATTTACTAATAGATACAAAGAACGTGAAATAAAATGGAAAAGCATAAAACATTTGGATATTCAGATCTTATATGATGGATTATCTTCCGTACTTGAAATTCCAATCAAAGAATGTAAGATGAGGGAAGTAGATGAAATATGATGGTGTGAACAGTCCTCTGTCAGAACAACTTGGTTATTGGTTGGGCATGACAGTCCTCTTTGGCAAGTTTTATGACGGGTTTAAGGCTTCTTTTAATGAAGGAATTTGATAGGCAACTATGGGAGGAGTGAAGGCAATTAAGAATGGATTTATGACAGTCCATGACAATGATATGGGGGTCTTAAACAAGTTTTTGTGCCAGTAATAAGTCTTCATGCTCATGATTTGTGAATATAATCATGTGTATGGACCTTGTTAATGTCATATTACCTCATATTTTTCTACAAGTTAAGGGTTGTGAGGATAGTTTATAACAACATACTAGTTTAAGGGCACCTCACCATCTTTCCCATGAGAAAATCTCCTTATTTCAATCCCAAAACCATACCATATGAAGAAGAGGAGGGTCGATATTAGGAGAAGGATTTTGGGTATACAATAAATACGTCAGCCCTAGTTGAATAAACCCTCACAATCTAAGTTCAGCCCTGGGTTTATCATAAGGAATGAATATTAATAAACAAATACAGTGCAACTAGGAGGAAGTTGAGGCAATAGTTTTGAATTTGTGGCCTGCTAGAAGGATAACCTAAGACACTATTATATCTCCAATCCATTTGAGATATAGGCCTATAATGGGATTGACCTTTGTAGAAACTTGGTAGATTACAATAGCTTATACACCAGCATTTTTGAGGTAGTCATATGCCAATATATTCCACAGTCATATTCAACATTCCTGAGTAGAATTTCATGGAATTATCAGCAGGCTCCATGCCACTAGTAGATCTAAGATTCACTGAGGCTTCGAGGTTAAAGACACAAGAAGCACATAGTATAATAGCGTTATTGGCAAAGACACAATCATGCCAAATATCACCCTGCATCAAACAAACACAAGTGTCAGCTCTTAGTTGAATCGCTTGTAACATGAAACAAAATTTTCAAGAATCTAATTCCATAGGCCAAATTTTGATATTAGCAGATTTATATGAACCCCGTTATTAATTGCTTTTCTTATGTCATATTGAATTCCAAAGAGCAAAATCTACATGTATGTTACTCTCTAGCTTATGATGATATGTTCCAATAAGAAGCTGGTGAAGGTCAGACCGTTTGATTTGGTTTTTCATTAGGAAAGGTGAAGCTCAGGAGTCAAACATAGCTCCATGTTTAATTAAGCACACATTTTCTCACCGAGGTTTTGGAGGTCTACACCAGCTGGCTTACAAAAACCTTCAATCATCACAGTTGTGGCTATTAAAATAGGTATAACGAAGTTCAATGAAAAGACTATGCAAAAACAAAATCAACGAGGCAATCCAAACGGTGTATATCAGGGTGCTGAGACTTAAAATATATTTCTTATAACTCATTTCATAGATGTTACACTGCACCCATATATCTTGTTTTTAAAATTTCACCCAGGGAGAAGAAACCAAATTGAGATGACTTTTCTACATGAAGGGGAATATGAGATTCTAATTACTGACCAAATGGATCTTTAGACTAACAATGACACAAGAAGTTTATTTTCTCATTGATGTAATGATAGCTTATAGCATGTAGAAGGATAACAACTCCTCCCCTTTTATAATATAAGTATCAGGATTTTGAATACACAAACTATTTTCGAGACTAAGTCATAGAAATGTATCACAAATATAAAAGTTTCAATTAAAACTACCCCTTAAAAGACCTTGAAACAAAGAAAGCAAAAGTGTAGACTCTAGAATCCTCAAACTTAATGTAAACTGCAATAACAAAGTGGTGGATATTAATACCTTCAAATGGATAAATTAGCCGCTTGTCATCTTGCATGCTTTGTAGTCTTACTTGATTAGTCACAACAACAGGTATCCTTGAGAATTCTGCCATAGATCTGGGACAAATCACAAGATAAATTCTCAGAGATTTGACAGGAAATAAATAAATGATGTCTGTTATATATGGATACAAGTTCAATCTAGTTAGCATTGCAATAGACATTGAATGTCCATATATCATAAACTTGACTCGAAAAGAAAATAAGAATAATTTCACAAATTTCATGAATAGTGATGAAAAGCTAACTCAAACATAGAGTATCAAAACAACTTAAAAATGTACTCCACAAATAGTCTCTTAATATGTGACACTTACTTTAAAAACGATGCTTGGCACCCTATCGTATCATGTCTAAGAGTTTTCTGATCCTGTCCCTGTTCACTACAGTTACCCTACTTCAGTCCTGTGCAAAAATCTTTCATCACAGCTTTTCAGAAATTCCTGAAAATAATATTGCATTGTCTTATATCCACCACTATTTGGAAGCATGTTTTGTCACAAACATATTGAAAACAATCAAGCTGCAAAAGTAGGACAGTTAAAGCATATCTACAACCTTTCCAAAAGGTCTGTTAAACAAACTTTCCTCGTCATATTATGACATGTTTTGAGCATTTTGCATTGAATATGAAGTAGGCATATTCTAATGGTTGGAAGAAGGCATTCACAAAAGGGTGCCCACATGCTCAATCACTATGAAGTTACCAGATATACCAAAACCAAGGATAGATTGTTCTTAGGCATGTAGATCATCCCATTTATAGAGAAAACCTCTCTCAAAAGCATATCTACTATTTTCTTAAAAAAATCTCTTATACATGATCACTTTATTTTTCGTCAGGCCATTTCATAGTAGCAGATGCTTTAATATATAAAATAATATAACTTTTGACAAGAAATCAAATTAATCTTTTAGCATCGTCCTTGGAAAACCCAACAGGATCTATTGGAAGTCATAAAAAATTACTAATAAAGAATCTTAGTACATTAATAGGTAATTTAATAGTGCATCAACTTCCAAGAAATCACTAAATTTACTAGACCTTATCCTTTATCCAGTTATTAACCTATTGCCCCCATAAGACGAATCCAAATCTGTTTGTTGCTCTATGACCCCATATGCCCAACATATTGCCAAGCACTAATCCTTTCTCCAACCTCTTTAAAAATTCATTATCTCTTTCTTTGCTCTCCTATAGGTCTGAAATAAAAGACAATTTAAAAAGAAATTTCAGATCTGTAATTTTGCCCATAGATCTCACTATTTCTATCTATTATAGGATTGATTTTCTTTTAATAAAATCTATAATTTTCAACAGTGAAGTATCATAATCATTTGATCACCCTGATTTACCCTTGAATAGTTGATAAGTGGGCTGCTTATTGCACCTCAATAAATCTGGAATGGACACCATTGAAAACCACCTAATCCAGATTGGCATAAAGTCTAATAAATCCTTTAAAATCCATATCTAAGACCTAGACGGTTGCCATTAGGGTTTACTCCCTTGTGTTGGGGAGAAAATCAACCTAAAGAGTAGGTGAGAGTTATCAAAGTGACAGTGGATAACCTCTTTGAGTTGTTCTTGGCTCTTCACCTTGTGAGATTGGACTCTAACACTAAAAGTGAGGGTTTAAGAAGTAACAGAATTTATGGCACATAAATTTCTGTAAGGTCTTGTAATTTGAAATCCCAACTAATTCATAACTTTCAAAGGCATAACATTACATGCAGCACTAGATTCCAGCATGCAATTATGAAGCAATTAATTATTAATCAACAAGGAAACATAGAATGGAGAATGAACATCATTCCTTCCTCCTTAATTCATACCTTGACATACAACAGGATTATCTTCAACTTAATCAAACCCTGGCAGCTTCTTCACTTTCTTTTGATAAGCTGGAATTTTAAGGAGTTCATGAGAGGGATCTGAATTTTCATTTTTGTCAATTTATTAGTAATTCCCACACTGAGAAATGAGTCAATGTGTGCACCTACAACTGGCTGTAGTGGATGTTGCATTTGCCTCTGTATGACCATTTTTGTTCCAAAGAGGAAATGCTCGAGTGATCAGCTGTGTACTATAATCCCATTTTGTGACTGACTTTCTATAATAATGTTGAGATTGCACGACTAAATCACTGAGAATAGTAGTGGGCCGTAACCCACATGTCCAACAAAGAGCAATCAGTGTTTGAGAAAATGCCAAACAACAGAGTATTGCTCTGTGTAATTTACCAGGATAATAAGAGAATGGGTTCAACCATCTTAGTTCAGCCTGAAGTAGTTTTGCTATACAGAGTTTTGATTTTGTTTTGGCCTACCACACCCCCTGTGTCAAAGGTGGCAGAGCAGGACTATCACTAGAAAGAGGAGAAAGAGGGACAATAAGAACCTGAAGAGAAGACAACTAGAAAGAACTTAGAAGGGACTGCCAAGTGAAATTGCTGCCAAACCGATAGAGAAGACAGAATCCTGAAGCTGTAGGTAAGAGATGAATATATCTCAGAAAGAAGATGGTGTTGTGATAAAATTACTTAAAGGAAGAGACCCAGGGAACAAAGAGGGATGAGAAGAGAAGACTTCAGGTTTTAATCCTGTAAGAAAGACATCTCTGACAGTCAGAGGATTGCTAGGTAGATGCTATAAGGAAGACAACTCCAATAGAGAGAGGTTGTTTGGCTAGACGTTATCAGAGAGTGCCAGCTCCAGTAAAATGAATACTGGGTAGATGTTGTGAAAGAGTGGTAAGAAAATTGCATAACTAAATGAACAGGGACAAAAAGAAATCAAGACAGCAGTGGAAGAAGAGTAGAGAAGGATGCAGAAACACCACAACCCCGTGCTTCATTTTGCTAATCAGGTGAGTCTGATGCACATGCAGTAGCATCGACTGAAGAATGAAGGTAACCCAAGGGTATGTGGCCCCACAAAGAGCGAATAGTTTTTGAAGAACTGTTGGACATCAGATTATTTCCATGTGTAATCTATGCCATGAGAATGGTTAGTTTTGCTGCACAAAGAGTTTTAATTTTTGGGGAGCCTACCATGACCCCCCCTGCATCACCTCCACAATCCTCCCTTCATGGATCTAAACTCATCAGCTAATATGACAACAAGGATAAATTCCTGGGTCATCTCTCTAGCATTCGAAGGCCACCTAGAGTACTCCAGGTCAGTCATTACCTACTACCAACCCTCCATGGATGTAACCTAAAACCATGGCTATCTACTAGTCAGTCATCACTCTGCCTGTTGCACTTCTAGGAGCCTTTAGTAGGACCCTTCTCCACAGCACATCCAGGGCTATGGTGGGAATGTTGAATGGAGTGTTGTAAGAGTATTTAGACTGCTAGAAAAGTATGAAAGCATAAAGTGTGAAAAAAGAATTGGAAGGAAGTGAACAGGAGAGAGTCAAGCGAGAATTCTTGTTCGAAGCATGGTGAAACGATATGTTGATCCCACTGGTAGCATATCAGAGGATCACTACAATCCATAAAGGCATTAAGACACGGTCACAACAAAAAGTGCTTACAGATATAAATTATATTGAATTTGTAAGTATGATGATGATCCAATGCAATGGAGCTATTTATATTTTTATCATAACCATCACCAAAACTCCTGGTCTGTGGTAGTAGTGTAATGTAATGTTAGAAGAGTTTCTAGAATGCCAGAAAAATATGAAGCAAAAAGTGCAAAAAAATTATTTGAAAGGAAGTGAGAAGATCAGTATAGAATAGATGTGACACTTGGAGTCTAACAAAAGAAAATGAAGTGAAAAACAATGTTAGAAGCATCACAATAGGACATATTACTCTGATACAACTAGCAGAATATCAGAGAATCACTATGATCCATAAAGGCATTAAGACCCAGTCATGACAAAAATGATTACAGATAGTAATTATATTCTATTTGTAAGTATGATGAAGATAAGATATACTGGATCTATTTATATATTTAAATTTTATCATACCTATTACCAAAATGGCCATAACTCCTGTTTACGATAACATTTAACATTATAATATTATTAGGTCAATTACATGTCACACAGTTACAAGAGGCATTTTCTATTTGATAGGAAAGCCTCCTATGACCAGAAATATTTCCCCTTAGGTATGACTCGTCTCCAACATTCTGCTGATTATTTTGGTCTTACCAGAAATATCTCTAGTGAGAGGAAGTGTTTTCTATCAACCAGAAATTGCTTGGTTTGTGGAAATGCAGATCTATTAACAACTCTGCCAAGATTCTGAATTCCATGATTCAAATAAAATTGAGAGTAAATAGCATCACCCCTGTGAGGCGATTCCCATTTTATTCCCTTTCTAACTGAATAATTTAAATCCATGAGACAAATTCAAGAAATGTTGGTATTACCTCCATCTGCTGGAAGGTGATCAAATCAAGCACCATATCACATATTTAAACGTTAAAGCAATGTCCATCCCATTTTTCAGCATTTCATATAGAAACAGAAGATTGTAAGAACAGATTTTAACTGAATGCCTTAATGAAAGAAGAGGGGATTAAGGAGTAGGAAGACTTGGCAAAGAATGGAATTTGTAAAAAGCTTCCTTGGATAGGAAGCATAGTGCAATCAATTTCCTTGTGGTGAACCGAAAGCATCAATACATCTTCAGTTAAACATTTTGATCTAGTTTGACCAAAAAATGCACAATTTCCAAATCATAAATATCATACTATGAAAGAATACTTATAATAACGCATGTAAAGCCCATGAAGTAACTTATACTTAAGTATGTAAAGCCCATGAACAGATATAATAACACCTTCAGATTAATACTACTGAGATGTCTTAGCATCTTATAGATTGAATAGATGTAATAATACCTTTTGATTAATACTACTAAGATGCCTTAGCAATCTTGAAGATAGATGGAGAGTTCATTCAAAACATGCGTAGATCATCTTTAAACTTCTACACGGTGGAAATCCAAAAGATTTAACACAATGATAATTTTTGTTTCTTGAAGTGTCTTGCTCCTTTGCAGCTGCTGCAAATGCCTGACGCTCCTCTGTGGTAGCAGTGATGACAAGCATCCATAAATCCACAGTTCCACTTAAAAGGCCCTGTACTTGTAGATCTACAGATGATGAGGACAATAGTTCATCAATAGATTCTAACTTAGATGACATCCTGTCCAATTCCTTGGCTATTTCAAGCTACAAGAATAGAGAATAAGTTTAATATTAGATCGTAAAAAGCACTAGAGGAAGAAAAAGTCAAAACTGGATGAACTGAAACCCTTATAAAGGCTGAATCATTGATTGAAGCTAATTCAAAACAAGAAAGTCACGCCCTACCTCATCTGGTTGCTTCAATGATATTGAAGGTACTTTAGTAGTCTCTAATTCAAGAGCCTTGATTTTCGATCTCAATTCAGTCTCTGGTTGATTGGTTTCAACTTCCACCTGTGGACAAGATATCAAATGAGTAATTTAAAATTAAAAAAATCCATCATGCTGGAGGCTTTCTTTCAGCATTAACGATATACACCACTTCCAATATTATAGATCACAACATTGAATTCACAAAGAACTAGCCAAGCTTGGCAAAATTGCAGAACTTTCCAGGATTTCGAGGAACTAGCACTATTGCATTCTTATATAGCACTCACCTTTGAATTTGTTAATTGCGAGGGTCTCCATGGTTCTAAAACTTAGATCATTAAAATTCTAAGGATCAATGATCAACACTTCTGGTTCCCATATTTTCACAAGAATTATCTAAAATTCTTATATGTATATAAATTTACAGATAAGGTGGTCCAAATCCTGCCAAAACTTAACAAGTAGAAGAGACCAAATTTCGTAGTGGAATTTACAATTGACATATCATTATGTGCAAGTTCTTCTTGTCAATTAACAAGAGTGAAAAGACCTTTCAAATTTGAGAAAGAATGTTGTGGTTTAAATCCTGCCAAAGACAGTAACGAACCAAAAGTAGTATTCATGGACAGATAACTCCTTGGACCGTGGACACTTGGACATTAAAGACTTACTGAAAAACAACACTACAGCTAAACATTATACTGTGTGCAGCTAGGATGTAGCCAAAGTTTTATATATTTGCCTTTCCATGGAGAGAAAATGAGATGGTAATATGAGATGTTGTGTCTCAATAATAAATTTGAGTTGAATGATATCGTTTAGATATGTGGACTTCCTCTGTTCTTCCAAAGAAAATCAGCTCTGTAAAGTTGAAGCCATAGGGTAAATATAGCATTGATGTGTATCTACATAGGCTAAGGTAATATATGAGGGACATATTAAAGAATCTTTGTGAGATTATCCCATGGGGTATGGAATAGAAGGTGATTGGGTTTACTGTTAAGACACTAATTGTGTAAGGTCATTAATTCAAAACTCTGTTATTGAGTACTAGACTATAAAAACTAAGAATTTTTGTGAGGCTAATTTTCAACCTCACATTGAATTGTATAAAGCAAGTCTGTAAAAAGTAAAAAATCCAAAATATGTTTAAACGGTAAGCTTTTTAGATTTCCTAACCTTAAAGTTTGTACAAGCAATTTATGGAATGTTTAACTTTCAAGGTTTATTTTCATGGATTTGTAAAATTGAATTCGGTTTAAGCTTTTCAGATTTCCTAACCTTAAAGCTTGTACAAGCTATTTATGAAATGTTTAACTTTCAAGGTTTATTTTCATGGATTTGTCAAATTGAATTTGGTTTAATTATCTACACATGCAAATGGAGGGCGAAGAAGGCCCTTTAGAGGTGCCTAGTGAAATACCACTCTGAAAGACTGAAAGAGCTAGAATTATAACCTTGTGCCAGGAAGTAACCCTTGACTTGCTTTAAAATGACGAGACTTGTTTTTTTATTGAAAGTGTTTCCAAAAAACATGCCCTATGAGGCTCCACTGCAAATATCATACTTCCTTGGACAAACTTTCCAACTTGGAAGGGTATTCTATTCCACCAAATTTGCATAATACGACCTCTTCCCTATGAATCCCAAGATATATGTGGTGACCAAATCATAGACATTGTGGGAACTTGGTTTGCATAATATGACCTCTTACCTATGAATCTCAAGCTATATGTGGTGACCAAATCACAGACATTGTGGGAACTTCGTTGATGGATTTAACCCTCCCTTGATCTCACTAGTGAACCAATGCCCCATTGGCAGCCAAGACGTATTTTATGAGGTTAATATGAGAATGAGGTCACACAAAACAACCCTAAGAAATACAAAGCCCATGAGTTCACTTATTTCTAAACATGTAACCGATCCTGGATAAAAAAACCGTGTGCTTTTATTTGCAGACACGGTTAGTTGGTATCATCTTATCCTTCCCAAACCCTGTGGCATCTACCTTCCTATATTGTATAGTAAAATAGCGCAGAAAGAAGCATAAATTTGTCAAATTAACAATTTCACAGCCATGAACATGAACATAAACATTGCGTATATTACCTGGTTGAGAAATTGAAAGAGCTGCCCATTGGCATCGTTGGCTCCTGCCATGGCCGATCTTCGCCCCTGAAATCACTTGGGTTTCGATCTAACAATGGATCTTCATGGCTTGTGTTCCCATCTGGAAATTATTATGTGTTGTTTGGATATATATATGAGAGAGAGATATAGGACTAACAAATACCCAAATCTACGGTGGACTGCTCCAAATCAAAATGGCAGACTGGTGCAAATTCTTTATAGACCAGATAATGGGGAACAAGACAGCACAACAACAGATCATGTAAACTAGGAGAAACACCTGGTTCTAGGCAAGCCAATCCTTGGCATACGGCCCAGTCTCATCGATCACCACAGTAGAAATATTGTCTAAGACTTGCAAGGGAATGAAAAAAATGAGAAATTTATTCTCCTTGCCTTGCAGGTAGGGTTTAAAGAAGGACCAGTCGGTGCCAGTCAAGACAATCAGGGTAAAAAGCATAATTCTCTTCAGAAAACTGAAAATATAAAACAGAACATCCCATCCATGGGTTTTTCTAGTTCTCTTAATGAAAGACTTGTCCTATTCCTCCCAGAGGATATTTAGAGCTTTCAGATAGACGAGGGCGGCCATGAATACATGGGTCCGGTAGGTCATAAGACATTTTTTCATAACCACGTAGATCCAAACCCCAACCAATGCAACAGATATCAAAGACAGTGAAAAAAAGATTCGCCAGAAGGGTTTCACTGGCCAAAAGGTAATGCCTGGTGCCATCACCGCCCCCCTCAAGATTATAAATAACTGTAGTTACATCCATTGAAACTACGATGTAATAGATACAATTGGAAAAGACCAGAGTAACTTGTGTTTGCTTCGAGCTCTTTGAAAGTTTTGTTGAAGGAAAATAAATTCTCCAAATCCTTAAATGTAAGGAGGGGTGTGATGAGCTTACTCTTGAGTACACAACAAATTTCTCCATGTTCCAGATCTTGCAAGACGTGAAGCCAGACATCTCTGGCGCTCAGGAAGAACCCCATGGACTCCAGTTTGATATCATTCTCCTTGATGGCCTTGTACGAGGAATCCTTCACATAGATTTCCAGGAGGCCTCTGTGTGTGAACTCGAATTCCTCCAAGGGAATGATGAAATGGTAGTCAGATCGAATCTCTAAATGCCGGCTTTCAGCTGAACAAAAGGGAAAGAACCCCATCAAACATACCATGATTTCCATTGCAGAAACCCTTGAATTGGACTCCTTCCTGAAGATTTGAGATGAATATTTCATTGCATTCCAGTCGCATCCTGGTAATCACCAAAATGTCATGCAGAGGGAAGAACATACGGAAAAATGGCCATAGATTGAAAAGCCTTGAACAGGGTCACCTTGGGCTTGAGCTTGAGTGAAATGTAAGATTGTTCTACATTGGCACCCACCCCTTCAAGTTGGCGCCAAAACGCAAATTGTGAAACTACACTAACATGATAGAATGAAATTTGTATTTGTTTAACTTGAATTCTATCATATTTGTATTTATTTAACTTAATTTTTTTATATGTATTAATAGTATATAATAAAAAATTACTTGGTATATTTTTTTAAAATTTTATATGTATTATTAGTACATAATAAAAAATACTTAGTAACATTTCTTTTAATTTATAATGTAAATAGTTTAATAATTAATATTATTTATAAATAAAATATTTAAAAACAAATGTATATAGGTATATTTGTATAGTTATTTTCAAATATATAAGTAATAGCTTACCGCTAGGACATTGTCATAGTTAATTTACCATTAAGACATTGTCATAGTTAATTTGGTGTTAACAATGGAGTTGTAACACGTGAGGCTCTGCAATTTACTAAGTTCTAGGGGGTCTATGAATCCATTTGTAGTCTTAGAATTTAGAAAAATATACAACATTGTCAAAATTGTAATTTTTCATTGCCAAACTGACCCACAACTAAAAATGACAAAATAAATGACCAATTGTTATGTGGTCATTTTTTCTACATACCCTGTGACCAAATTTGGTAATTTATCTTGGTCTTTTTTAGTTTAGTTTTATCATGTGACCAAAATTGGCCATTTATCTTGGTCTTTTTTAGTTAGCCTGCTTAAATTTATCAATTTTGGTCATTTATCCCTTGAAAAAAATTGTGGTGACCAAAATTTTTGGTCTCTTGGTCACTAATCTCTCATTTTGCACTAGTGGTTGCTAAGCATGATGCTTGGAAAACAGCTTTTAAAACGAAACAAGGTTTGTATGAATGGCTTGTAATGCCTTTCGGGCTATGTAACGCTCCTGGTACTTTCATGCGGGTCATGAATGATGTCTTTCGTTCATTCATTGATGATTTTGTAATTGTGTATCTAGATGATATCCTTGTGTTTAGCAACACCTGGGAAGAGCATGTTATACATGTGGAAAAAAAATTAGATGTACTGAGAAAGGAAAAGCTTTATGTAAAAATGTCTAAATGTGAATTTGCTAAAACTTCCTTAGTATATCTAGGCCATATCATTGGTGGAGGCCACCTGCGAGTGGACCCAGCCAAGGTTGTTGTCATTGTAAACTGGCCACGTCCTAACACCGTTACTGAAATCAGAAGTTTTCTAGGTGCGGTTCAATATTGGAGGAAATTCATTTTTGGGTTTTCTTCCATTGCTGCTCCATTACATGCGTTGACAAGCATTAAAGAAATTTTCCAGTGGGGAGGCAAGCACCAGAGAGCCTTCGACACTTTGAAGGAAAGAATTAGCACTGCACCAGTTCTGACATTGCCAAATTTGCAGCAGCCATTTGAGATCAAAACCGATGCCAGTGGGTTTGCCATGGGAGCAGTTTTGATGCAAGAGAGAAAGACAGTCTGTTACCATTCAGAAACATTCTCTACTGCGTTAAGTAACTATCTGACCTATGACAAAGAATTGTATGCTTTAGTACAGAGTGTAAAGAAGTGGAAACATTATATCATAGGAAAAGAGACAATCATATATACTGATCATCAACCACTTCAATATTTACAATCTCAGACTAAAATACAATAGAGTAGGCATTTAAGATGGATGGGGTTCTTACAACAGTTTCATCTTGTAATCAAATACAAAAAGGGAATTCATAATAAAGTAGCAGACATGTTATCAAGGCCACCTATGAATGCTTCAATCATTCTTCAGAACAGTTCATTAACACATGAAAGTTATGTTGAATAGTATGCAGAAGATAAAGATTTTAAGAAAGTATATGCATCACTAATACATGGTAAACAGGAAGAGAACTATTTTGTGCATGAACAACTCTTGTATCATCTCAGTAAACTCTGTATCCCAGAGAAAGAAAGAGTGCATGTGATCCGAGAGGAACATAGTTCATTGGTTGCAGGACATTTTGGTGTAAGCAAAACATTGTCTGTATTGCAGAATCATTGTTATTGGCCTCAAATGCAAGAAACTGTAGCTAAATATATAAGGGGTTGTGTTATGTGTGCAACAAGTAAGCCTAGCAATAGGAAATTGGGTTTGTACACTCCTCTTCTAGTTTCTTCTCGTCCTTGGGAAAGTATTTCTATGGACTTTGTAGGGGGGCTACCTATGTCTAGAAAAGGACATGATTACCTATATGTTGTTGTGGATAGATTCAGCAAAATGTGTATCTTAATGCCATGTAACAAGCAGATCACTGCTGAACAAACAGCTCTTTTATTCTTTCAAAATGTTTGGGTACATTTCGGGCTACCCATGTCTATTGTATCTGATCGGGATTCTCGGTTCTTGGGGAAATTATGGTCAATGTTATGGGAGCTTATGGACACTAAACTGAAGAAAAGTACATCTTTTCATCCACGGACTGATGGGAAAACAATGGTAGTGAACAGAATAGTGGTTCAGCTACTCAGAGGATATTGTAGTAAGCATCCTAAACTTTGGGATGAGCAGTTGCAGTATATACAGCATGCTTACAATCATGCAATTCATTCTTCCACGAAAAAATCTCCTTTTGAAACTTGTTTTGGTTATCTGCCCAAAACACCGATGGAATTCTCTTTTGGAAAAGATGCAGTGGATGGACATCAGGATGCAGATAAAGCTTTAAAGTTCATTCAGAGAATCCAAGCAGTGCAGTAGGTAGTTCAAGAACAGTTGGAGAAGAGCCAGGCTAAGTACAAAGCCAGGCATGACAAGCATCGAATTGATCATCAATTTCAGGTAGGTGATAGAGTTTGGTTACACATCACCAAAGAAAGGATGAAAGGTGAAGGTAAAAATATTAAACCTATCAGTTATGGTCCTTTTGAGATCTTGGAAAATATCGGTACTAATGCTTTTCGCTTGAATTTACCTCCATACATGAAAATTTATTCAGTTGTCAATGTTGAGAATCTTAAATTGTATGAGCCTCCTATGATCATGGATGAGGAAATTAACATACAAATTCCTTCCATTGATGATTTGGCCCCTGAATATATGAGAGAGTTGTAGGATGATGTCATTCTAGACAGAAATGTAAGGACTTCATGAAGGGGGAATGCTAAGTACCTTCGAGTGGGGCCGAAAGGAATGCATCCTAGCAAAGCAAGATGGATGGAGATTGGTAAAGTGAGGGAACTTTACCCTCACTTACTTGCAGAATAATTTAGGCTTTTGGTGGTCCAAAAGCTCTCCAATGGGGAGGATTGATCCGGTGGATTATTCCTCTTTAAAGATCCAATATGGTACATGGTTCAAAGAATCCATGTAGATAGGATATCGGAAGAGTTCTCTTTCCATAGATCGGACATCGAAAGCTTTTCCCTTCCGCAACATTGGAACTCGAAAGCCATTCGACAGCCGCAATGGTGAAAGCTTTTCCCCTTCTGAAACGGTGAGGTTTTTCTCCTTTCACAACATCGGAGGTCGAAAGCATTTCTGTTTCTGCAACAACAGAGTGATTTTCCTTCCGCAATGGAGGGAACTTAAAGAAGTTTGGAAGTCGAAGTGATTTCTCTTCCGCAACGGTGCATATTGAAGGATTAGAAGCATAAAGTCTTCCAGCAGCCACAACGGGGAAGCTCAGTGGACATTCAGATGGATTGGAAGGCGGAGAAATTCGAGAGCCGCAACGGGGCGCTCACAAGACCTCTTCCCCGTCCGCAACTGCGGAAAACAAATGACTGAAGCTTCTGACTCGAAAACCAACAGCCGATGGAGATGGAGTTCGTCGAAGCCATTCCTTGTCCTCTTCCACAACGGTGGAAGCTCAAATGACTAAACCTTCCGATTCAAGTACTAAGCAATGCACTTGCGCGGGACATTTCAGAACAGTTTTTGCACAATCTTGATACCATATGCTGGTAACGTCGATAGGGAGATGAACGGTCTGGGCATTTGGCAGAAGGATGTGAACAGTCACATTTCTTTGAACGTTTTCTTTGCTCATTGTAACGACAAAGATGAGCAATAAAGGGGACCCAGGTCATGAGAGCGGGGGACATTATTTTTTTTCTGTTATATAAGCTTGGGGAGTTTTGTTCTAGTTTCCAGATAGTTGTTTGTATTAGAGTCGACTGTATTCTCTGTTGCATTTTTGGGTCTTTATCTTTTAGGAAGACCAGATTGTAATTCCACAGAGAGGAGTCTTGAAGACTTTCTGTCCAGCATTCTGTTTTACAGTTGCTAAATTTGATGCCAGAACCATTTTGTACCATTTAAAGCCATTAATTGGATCGGTACCCATTGGAGAGGGACCCAGAGACGTAGCCCAGTGGAGGGGGTGAACTCCATTATCAACTTCTGTTTGTGACTCTGTTTCTATGTTTTCTTCCTTGTATCTATCTATCAGTGTTGATGTTTTCATTCCTGTTCTAAACATTTATTTTCTGCTAATACTTTCCATTAATTAACCTGTTGCACGCATTCTTTTACAACAAAATTTTAAAGCACTAAGTTGAGGTCCTACGGATCAGTTGTGGATCAAAGACTGAAGATGTTGCTGATGATGAAGACTGAATATTGAAGATGAATACTACATGATGTTGAAAAGCTTCCAATGATTTATAGATGTGTTACCTTGTTGATGTTGATGATGTCCTCTATCTCTACTCGTGTTGTTGTTGATGTTGCTGTAGAATACCCTTCTCGTTATGGGGCAGTGTTGAAATATTGTAAGTTAGAAGAATATTATATATGTATCTTTTTGTGGCCCTCGATGGTCCTACCGAGAGAACCACTTGTATTACATTGTACCCTAGTGCTCCTAATCGGAAGAACTAATAACAGTCATGAGGTAGTCCCCTGTAATTGTAAAGGTGGGTCATTAGCACCCCAGTGTGGTTACTTGAGCCTACATGTGTAACTCGAGCCTACATGATTTAACTCGAGCCTGCATGTCAAATGAGTTAACTTAAGTAAATGGATGAATTTAAATAGAGGTGTAGTGCTCCTCATTTGAGACACACACATTCTCACTTGTGTAGCGCATTAGTGGAGAAGAGAAGTAGCTGGAGAAGGAGGAGGATCGGGCTTTGATCTCCTTACTAGTTTTATCTTTTATCTTTTTGGGGCATCTATATTGAGGAAGCTTTTGCTGGGTTTTTCCCTTTAGGATTTTCCCAGGATAAATCTTTGTGTTCCTTTTGTATGGTTGTGCTTGTCTATCTTTCAGTGATCTTGTTTATATGCTTTTGTTATGAAAATGAAATGAAATACTGATGTCTTAGCTAAGCATATGGAAATTTAACACGAACTACTGAATTAAGGGTATATTTATTATTTCTTTACCCATGAAACTATATTTTACAACTATTGGGAGGATGGTCTAACCCATATGGATGAACAAAATTAAAGTTAAGGGTAGTATTAACCACATATCTGGCTCAAGAATCTAATATGTTTTTTTATTTAAGGTTAAAAAGTGCCCAATATTAGAGATTAAGGTTGGAACTATTGGTTATAGTGCTTAGTATGCTTAGAACTACCCTAATATTTTTTATTTTCTCCTTTTCAAATGGTTCTCTTATGGCAAAATTGATGGATTAAATATCCAAACTTTCCAAGCGTTCTTCTTTGATACTGTTACATGCCTAATGTTCCTATAGGTGATATTTCAACCTCTAGAATATGCCTAGAATCTACTAGGGCACACCCACGACTATCCAAAACTAATCCTTTGTATCCAAAACATCGATAAAAATCTCTAAAAGATGTCAATGGTTTCTCAGTCAATATGTGAACTGATGATGAAAATTTATTGCAAAGACCTAGGTCTTTCTGCTTTTGTATATGATATCCAAGCACTTAGGGTTGGATTTTTCTTACCAGGTGTTTGGGGGGGTTAGTGGAAGTGGTAAAAAAAATGCAAGGAACAATATAATATTGTTAAAAGGTGGTCTAGTCCAGGACCTACTAATAGGTTAGAAATTGATTCAACTCTAAGTCTCTCCCAACTTGTAATATCAAGTCAGATTTCAAGGAGTGGATAAAATAGAATTGAAAATTATATATGAACCATTACAATTTATCCTCTTGTAAGGGGCAGTATTGTTAGTAACATGCAAATGTATCATTTAATTCAACACGGAAAATGTTGTTGGGATGACCACAAGTTCAATCCTAGTTACCTGTGACTCCCTTCATGCCAAAAACCATGGTATTCATTCTTTACATTTTAGATTTGTTATTTGTTCTATATATGATTTCTTGATTTTGTACAATGATTTGAATTGATAATATAAATTTCATAAAATGTTCTAGTTTATTTTATAGTTTTGAATGTGCAACATAAAAATGGGTTATAGGAATATTGAAATTTTCATCCATGTTTTCATATGAGGAAATATGTGAAATGATTTAATGGAATGCCATTATTTGTGTCTGACCTTTATTTAGTCAGTTTATGTGCTTCCTTATTGTAGAACACACTTATGGTGCAGGTAATACAAAGCTATAAAAAACCTCTTCAAGCTATAACAAATATGCAGTATGTGTTTTATAGCCATGAATATATGCTAGAAAGATGAAAATACCATGTCAAATACTCGTGTCAATATATTAGATATATCTTAAAAGTTGAATACATGTAGTTGAAATAAAAAATCTATATTCAAGAATAGCTGCCATACATATCCTAAGTTCAGATGTGAAGTGAAAATGCCTCAATATGATAAAACATCACTCATTTCATCCTTTTCCTTGTTGGAAATACACATGAAATTCAATATAAGTTCACAAGAAAATGAAAGATACAAGTACGAGGAAACGATCTTACAAAACAATATAATAGCCCTCAATATTTTCTAATTCTACGATTCAAAATATTTTATTCTAATTTTGCCTTAAATAACTTCATTATTATCTCTTGTCATAGGTTATGTTTTCAGAAAAGAAAAACAAGAAGCACAAATTTGTCCAGCTATAAATAGACCCCCTCTTTCAAATCAACATTTAAAGGGTTAAGTTTTTTATTAATTTATACTTGATCGTCGGCTATCAAACAACCAAGGAGAGGAAGTTGTCGTCGAATATCCTTCTAATCTAATGACACTGATACAGTTTTGACAGTAACTGTCCATATGATATCCGACTCCCAGCATTGATATATGACGGCTTACATCTGACAACAATTTCGTTCTGGATGTCAAAAATTTGACACTTCTCCTTCTCACATTCGACACCCAAAGGATGTAAGAACTTACTTAATATAAGATGTAAGGAAGTCAACATTTCAACAGGGTTTCAGACTAGGGTCGAAAAATCGACAAGTAGGGATGTCAGGAATTTGACAAAATATTGATATAAGACTTCTCTGGAATAGGATAAACCTCTATCGAAATGTTGACGGGGTTGGTAAAGTAGTCAAATATTTGAAGAGTTCCCATGGACAAAAAAAAATAGTGTTGTCAAAAAACAAAGATGTGTTTGTCGAATGCCAGACATTACATCTGTTGGATTTCAGTCTCAAATTTTGCTATACTGTATGTACATAATAGATTATCCCATAGTTCCCTTGCATTCAAGACTCCTGAAGAAATGTTCACAGGAAATAATCATGAAGTAAGCCATCTCAAAATATTTGGTTGTTGAGTATATGTTTATATTCCAAAAGAAAAGAGAATCAAGTTGTACCCTTCTGGAAAGAAGGGAATATTTGTTGGATACTGTGAAGTCTCCAAATCCTTTACAATATACATTCTAGGATTCCATCAAATGGATATTAGTAGAGATGTAACATTTGACGAAGAAGCATCTCTCAAGAGATCAAAAAAGTACGAGCATAAGGAAGTATATGAAGAAGATGTACCTCCGAGAAATGTAGAAGTTGCACCCTCCCCTAGAAACGAAACGTCAGAGGACCATGATATGTTATAACCTTAAGAACCTCCTACTATGAATATATCATGAAAGAGAAAAATAGCTTGTGTAAGAGAAATTATACAAGAAGAAGAGAAGTATGGATCTCTAGAAAGCTCCATGAGAGTAAGAAATACATCAAATCCATTGTCCAATTATGTAGCTTTGATATGTGATCTTTGTCAGGTCCCCATGCCTCCAACCGGCGAAGAGGACGCGACTACAAGCTTCAAACACATGGGCTAAGAGCCCCATGAACATGTACAGGCATAAAATTGCTGGAACAGAATGCTAAAAGAAAATGCATTGCAGTATAACATGCACAAATGCAATTGTTTATCATACACAGCTATAATTATTTATCTTGCACAGCGGATTCAACATGCATTCCCACAAGCATTCATTTTAACAAGTTCATCATATCATTAACAATAATATGGTTGCAGAAGTAAAATATGCAAGATCACTTATCTTATGAGGAAATCATCCCGCAACCAGCTACGTCACTGCAACGTTCCACCCAACCATAGGCCAGCGTGCTCCTTAATCTCTCAGCAACGCCGCCACCCCCGGGCTGGGAATGATTCTCCAAGGAATAAGGGAACAAGCAGGCTTACACATAGCCAAGGATACCCAAAACGCAGCCAAGCCAACACAGTTGGGTTTATGAGGCCATCAGGGAGTTGGGAAAGGCTAAATGATAAGCTGGTGAGCCCATTACAAAGCTAAAAACACCTACACCAGAACTAGCCTGACCTCTAAGACACCCAAACACACCCAACACAAGGAATCAGTCCCTTCTCTGCTAAATAGTCCCTCAGGCCCTGCATTCCCTTCTAGTGCTATTCAGGGGTGATGGAGAAGAAGGCCAGCCCTCTAGCTCTGTCTGTGTGGTTTCTAGCCACCAGGTTTATCAAGCAAACCAAGCCCCCATCCCTCCTCCCAACATAGTTCGAAGACCAACCATTGCACTCAGGAAATTAATTCAGCTGTCACAGCTTAAATAGGGAAACAATTCCTGAGTCATTCTTGGCCCTATCGTGGCTAAAATGACTCTCCAGCAAATTTACAACAATTCCCAAACACAACAGCAACACAATTCCAACAGGGTAAAATCAGCAGTCCATCCAGGGCAAGGAAGCAAGCGGAAAAGGAATTACACAGGCCGCCACACAGTTCTTAAGCATGAAATGACTCCCTACAGGAAATCGTGGGTGATAGTGGCAAAACGGCTCTCAGCTTGCTGTGCATGAGACTAACGAGCAATTGCTTGTGCGTGAGAATGAATGACTCCATCCCAAAATGTAAAGAAACCAAAATGAAACATGTTGATTCCGCTGTGCAAGGATAAATAATCATAGCTGTGCATATTTGTTAAATGCATGTTGATTCCGCTGTGCAAGGATAAATAATCATAGCTGTGCATATTTAAGTTCAATGCATACGTTTAAGCATTCTATTTCCAACAATTTTTAATCATGTACATGTTCATGGGTGGTAAGCCCGGTCTGATAAAGGTAGTAGTCGCGTCCTCTATGCTGGTCGGAGGCATGGGGACGTGACAATGGCTCTCAGCTTGCTGCATCAGTTGGAAAAACCAGGAAAATACCTGTGCGTGACACTAGCAAACAGAAGATGGTTCATGCGTGGAGATGAACAGAAAAATCATGAGGTCACGAATTGGAGAGTGCGTGAAGGTTTTTCCTGCCATGGTGAAGTCAACAGTGGGTGGATTGTGCATGTGGGTGAGGACTGACAGTCCTACCACCCCACTCCCAAAGATCATAACTGCCTCAACCACTAGCAGCCTTTCTTAATGAAAGTGGTTGGAATAAAATAGGGTAAGAAGACACATGGATTTTCACCCTATTGGCCAAAGTTGGACAAATTCCCCCACATCCTCATCCTTGGGAAAATCCTGCCCCTTTCTCATTTTAGTTGCCGCAATCGTAGCTGGTCGGATTCATTTAATTAATTATAGATGCGTATTTACATGATGACCAACATAATATATGCCGCATGCCCTGATATGCCATCGGTGACAATTTTAAATCCAAAACATAGCATAACCAACCAATGGTGGGGCCTTGGCCTTTAGCTCCGCACCATGATCATTTACAATATATACATCATCATATACATCTAATGCAATGGGGTCAAAACCGGGGTGTTACAATCTTGTAGATCAAGAAGCTATCAAGAAGAAATAATGGGTAAAGAAATGCCTAAAGAATACCAATCAATAATGAAGAATGATGTTTGGGATATAGTTCCCAAACCATAAGGAAAGAGTGTGGTATCTTCCAAGTGGATATATAAGATAAAGAATGCAGTTGATGGAAGTATTGATAAATACGAAGAAAGGTTTGTGGCTAGAGGATTCTCTGAGAAAGAGGGAATTGATTATGAAGAGACATTTGCACCAGTAGAAAGGTACACTTCCATCATAACCATCATGGCACTTGCATCCATGATGAACGGGAGTTTACACCAGATGGATGTGAAGACAACCTTCCCAAATTGTGTTATTCAGGAAGATGTGTACATAGAACGAACATGAGGATTCGAAGTTGAAGACAGGAAGACTCACGTATGTAAGTTGAAGAAGGATCTGTATGGAATAAAGAAATATCCTATAGCTCGGTATGGAAGGATAGATATATTCTTGACAAGCTTGGGATTTACCAAAAGTAAATTCGACCCTAAGTGTTACTTTAATATTATGGATGATGAACCTGTCATATTATTACTATATGTGGATGACTTATTTCTAATGGGAAATGAGAAATGTATTGTAGAGTGAAAGAAGAATGTAGCCAAAGAATTTGAAATCAAAGACCTTGGATTGATGCATTATTTTCTAGGTATGGAAGTATGTAAGAGCCGAGAAGGAATCTTTATCAAATAGGGAAAGTATGTTGTAGAAATATTAAAAATATTTTATATGTTGGATTGTAAATCCATGGACACACCCATGGATACCAACCTAAAGTTGTTATATGATGAATCATCATAGTTAGTCAATATGACTCAGTACAGATAGATTATAGGGTAGTTGATGTATCTGATGAATACCAGGCCAGATATATTATTTAATGTGAACACTTTGAGTCAGTACCTCAAATAAGAAGAGAGCCTCAAGTGGAAGTTATTATCTGGGATTTTCCATGATCACATGGTTTAGTAGGAAGCAGTCCAGTGTTGCTCTAATCACAGTTGAAGCAGAGTATATAGTACCTTGTTCTGCTAGTTGTGAAGCCACATGGATTCAGAATTTAATGTCAAGTCTATTTAAGTTGGAGTTGGATACCACAATGATTTTATGTGAGAACCAGAGTTGTATAAAGATGACGGAGAACTGAATGTTCCATGACAAATCAAAGCACATATAAATCCAGTATTTTTACATATGGGATATGCTAATACAGGAGCTATAAATCTCTAGTATGTCAGTACCAATGAGCATGTTTCTAATGTATTAACCAAGCCTTTGTCTCGAGTAAATTTTGAGTACTTCCATGACAATATTGGTGTAGTCCGAAAATACTTTCCTCGTAAGGAGAAACAATGATGATGATGTTATTGACCTTCCTCGTAAGGAGGAAGAATGATGATGATGTTATAGACCTTCCTCATAAGGAGGAACAATGATGATGATTTTATTGATCTTTCTCCTAAGGAGGAACAATGATGATGATGTTACAGACATTCCTCATAAGGAGGAACAATGATAATATTGTAGAATTTCCTCACAAGGAGGAACAATGATGAAGTGTACCCTCCTCGAAAGTGGGAGTAGGTTGCTGATGTTGTGAACCCTCCTCGAAAGGGGGAGGAGGTTGATGATGTTTCAGTGGGATTGCATCGTCCCTGGACACTAGTCCTAAAGTCATCCGGATACTTTTGTCTCCATGAAAGATGATGATTGCATCATCTTTGGACTTATGTCCTAAAGTTATAGGGATTGACCATCCCGTAAGTGGATCAGATGAGGATTGCATCATCCATGGAATTATGTCCTAAAGTGATAGGGATTGATCATCCCATAAGTGGCTAATATGAGGATTGCATCATCCTTGCACATATGCCCTAAAGTGAGAGGTATTAACCATCCTATAAGTGGCTCAGATGAGGATTGCATTATCCTTGGAATTATGTCCTATAGTGATAAGGAGTGTCTATCCCGTAAGTGACTTAGATAAGCATTGCATTGTCTTTGGACTTATGTTGTAAAATGATAGGGTTTGACCATCTCGCAAGTGGATAAGATGAGGATAGCATCATCCTTGGACCTATGTCATAAATTAATAGGGATTGATCATCCCGTAATTGGATCATGTTTGTTGCAGGTCATGTTGCTACTAATGATGATGTTGATTAAGAGATCATGTGTTGTTGCAAAAGATCTAGTGATTGAGTGCTACAAAATATGAAGATCAAAGATGAGTAGTGGGTGTTGTAGAATATGATTTTCTAGTACTAAAGATGTTGACGATGTTCGATTATATGTTCTAGTTGTTGATGATTGTTGAAAAGTTCCGATGACATATAGATGTATCACCTTGATGTTGTTGAAGATGCTCTCTCCTTGCTCCTATAGTTGATGTTGTTTTCCGTAGAATACCTTATCGTTAAGCGGGGGTGTTGAAATATTGTCACTTAGAATAATATTCTAAACATATTTTATTATTGTAACCTATGAGAGATGTTTTATTTATTCGTCAGGATGTTACTATTGTATTTTTTCATCATAGAGTTATGAGGAAAAACCTCGGTTGTAAGTTGGGTCAATAAAACCCTTTAGAATATAATATTATATTGTTTTGTGTCTTCCTAGGTGAAGTTGGTCTAGTAAGTTTGTTGGAGCCTAATTGTTAGGGAAAAAGTCAAGTGGAAGAAATAGTATAAATAGAGGAGGTGTTTTCCTCACTTGAACACACACACACACACACACTTATCTATAGTGCATAGGAGAGAGAGAGAGAGAGAGAGAGAGAGAGATATCAACAAGGAAAATGAGCACCTATTTGGGGTTTTATATTTGTAATTTTGATACATATATATATAGGAAGTTTTGTTGGGTTATGTTCCCCTTGAGGGTTTCCCAGAATAAATATGTTTCCATCTATGATTGTGTTTCTTTCACTGATCCTGCATATGCTATTGTTTTGAAATTGAATTGAATACTAATGGTACCTAGATAAGTGTATGGAATATTAAAAATGGTGCACAAATCCGATATGCCAGTCGTAGAGGAAGGAGGTTGTAGGGACAAAAATGTGTGAGTCACAGAGACATCGATAAAGAGGCCTGGACCAATGGTTGAGAGGAAGGGGATGGATACACTATAAATGGTGGTGTTTATGGTAGGGAGTACATGATTTGGAGTGGATGATCCTTTACGATCATAGTACATCAACTTATCAATGGTCGTAATCTTTCCATCATTGGGGAACATCGGGAGTTGGAAAATGGTTAAAGAAACGAATTGCATTGTGTACATGTAACTACGTCCTAGGAGAAGATTGTAATCTAGCTGGGAATTTACAACCTCGATGGGGATCAACACAGTTTTGTCATCCAACTCGATTAGGACATTCATGATAATTCCTTGTTATTGGGAGTTGTGGCCATCATAAAAATGAAGGGTGGTGGTTGAGGGTTGAAGGGTTGGGGATCCAATATTTTTCCAAATGAAGGTTGACATAAGACAAGTGGATTCACCCTTATCGATGGATGACCAAATTCTGAACGGTGACTGAAACTTGGAAGGATAGGGATGATGGAATATGAGGTTCTCCTTAATCTAAGTCAAAGGTGACCATCCTTGTATCAGAGGGGTCAATGTCACCTAAAGCAGATAACAAGGATTTTTGTTGTGAAGGAACAGTTTCAAAGACTTCCAGAGAAGACATGGAAGAAGTAGACTGGTCCAAGTGGTCAACAATACTGTTATTGAGAGAAGTTCTAGCAGTGGGGTTGTTCACAACGTGAAACAAGGGGAACTTAGGGAATTTGGATGTCTTGTACATGGGGGATCTTGGAAAATGTAAGGACATACCAAGAATAGTGGAGGTAGATGTCATGGAGGGATTATTGGTTTCCGTGGTGGAGCCATATTTGTTGCGCCGAGTCTGTAAGTTGACGTCAGATGACAATGTCATTAGATGATGGATAGCAGGATCGTTGGGTTGAATTGAAGAAGTGGTTGTGGCGGTTTTTTGGACCAATGGTTGGGTTTCATCCATACCTTAGTTTGGTAATGGATTTTGTATCTCCATAGGAAGAGGACTTGGTAGTAATTGGTTTGGCTATGCCAGAGTGGAAGCATTAGTTTCACGTTGATTTTCGTCTTGTAATAGGTGGCGGACTCGATGCATATGGGAACACTGATGTGTATAATGACCATAAACAATACAAATAGTACACATATGGTTAGTCCATATCTGAGGGTTCTTCCCAGTTCTAGGTGGATGTTGAGGGTTCTATGTAGGGGATTTGGCTATGTTGTTGTTAGGAGGGTTGGGTTGTTGAATCCCCCTTTGAGGTTGGTTGTTTCCTTGATTTCTACCTCTCTTTCTTCTTCCCTACCCTTGTTGATTGTTGGAGGTGGGTTGATTTGGGAGGTTCTATTGAGCATAGAAATTTCCTTGAGGAACATGAGGAGTTGGGGCCAGAGCAGGTGTAGGTTGAAAAAGTGGTGGGTAGTAGGAAGGAGTGGATGGAGGGTATGAAAATCCTACCATCTGGTCATTACAAGAAAGTTTCAGTAAATTTGTTTCATGAACATGAGGAACATGTGTGGGAGACGTATATGAAAGTGTGTCTCTAGAGTGAGCCACTGCATGAGAAAAGTTAACAGTGTATCTAGGTTGGGAAACACTACGAGACTTACTAGAGTGAGTAGGAATCAAAGGAGAGGATGTGTATAGGTAAAAATGTTGGGTGATGGATCCAATGACTCCATCAACAGCATGGGATCCCCTTGACATATCTTGTCGTAACGAGCCAACATGAGGAACATAAGGGATGATGGTGTAAAGGTAACCTAATTGGGCATATAAAAGGTTAAACTATTGTGCTTTGAGGATTGCTTCTTTCTTAGTTTTCCGCACTCATATTAAACATCCTTGGTGATAGGGGGAAGTAAGCTTTTAAGAAATCAATCAACGAAGATTGTGTCATCTAATTGGATTTTGCACAAACTAGGGAGATAATGCCACTAATGGATGTGATGTGTGATGTGGGTAGTAGTGTTTTGTCTACAGGATAATAAAAAAATCCACGCCCTCATGGTCAGATGTCGGTACTTGTAGGTACTAGAGGAACATCGAGGCTAAAGAGGAAAAATTAGGATAAGTGGCATGGGGAAGCTCAATATACCATTTGGATGGAACACTAGTGAGTCTATGCTAGAATGGGATTAGTCGGATAGATTCATCCACTATGATGTTGAAGGATAAAAATAAGTGGAAGGACATAATATGGCTATGAGGGTCTTCTCCCACCTTTCCCTCAAACTTAGGAATGTCCGAAGGGAGTTTTGTAGTCCTGGGATGTCACTATGGGTCATGAGGGATGGGGTCATTCCTTAACTGGACCAAATCGATAAGGTTGAGACTAGTCATGAATGGTCGAATGGGACCTGTACTAGTTCTGGGAAGGTCAACAATGGTGTTGGGGCCGACGGGCATGTAGTTAACATGGGAAAATGGAGGTTGGTAGGGCTGATTTTTTACAGTAAGAGTAGCCACTAGAATAGTGTGAACATCTAGAATAGTTGTAGAAGGGAAAGTTCCCCGATGCTTAAACATGGGAAAGGTGTGAACCATGGTTTATGTAGTGGGGCCACCACTAGTAGGTAGCGAACCAACAACAATGTGTGTGGTGGCAAGAATCCCTCTACTATGATATATAGTATTATGGGTGGAGAATTCACAATTCCAATACCAACAATACCCCCCTAGAATGGGTTGGTACATGCACCAATGATGGGTCTAGATGGGGAATTGAACAGGGTAGGTTCATATTGAAAGGAATCTAAATTTGATTCAGATGTAGTGTGTGGATATGAAAGTGGTGAATAACATCAAATATGGATCCAACAATGGTGATTGAAAGAGCTGAACTGAGGGTACTCCCCCTAAGTCCATGGGAGAAGCGTGGTGCAACAATGGTGTTGTGATGGTTTTATATATGATGAATGAATGCTCAAGGGTGCCAAACACAAGCTCAAAAATACATATACAACCGAGTGCGCAGAAGGATACATGATAAATGGTGGCACACAGGACAAAAATCACTCTCTAAAACTGAACTGTAATAGTGTGTCACAATAGGAGAGTCTACAATAAAGAGACTATAATTCCAACGAGAAACACTACCTATGAAGAAAATGACACACTAACCTATGGGGTATAAGTGAAAGAAAGCTCCTATGTACAAGATGGAATCCCCTCGCTAATTGTATCCTCTATCGGGTGGTGAAATCCATAGTTAAACAATACAAAATTGAATAACCAAAGGCTAAGAGAATCCCACTACCAAGATGGACCTCAGGTAAAAGAGCGTTAAAATACTGGAAACTAGGCTACCTTGTTCATGGCACGTTCAGGATGGTTTCCTGGCACTTATATTGTTTTGTCCTCGACAGTCAATATGGTCCTTGGCATGCACGAGGAGGACTATGAAGGGTTAGACTTTGGTACATAATGGAGTGAAGTATTCCACCCTGACTTCTTGAACCCCTTTATTGTGGCTTACACCTGTAGAGCGAGAGGCTCCCCGATAAACTGGTTATGATCATGTCAATAAATACTAGAGGATTTTGGTTCCCTATAAGAAAACAACTATGTCTCATATGTAAATGAAAAAGGGCTGTTATTTGGATTCCTATCCCCAATTTCCTAACTTAACTACAATATTGTTTATGTCCTCAAGTGGTCCTCAAATGAGGTTACAATTTTGGTTGAGTTAAGATAAATTTTAGGCTCATCTTGGATTCATAAACCAAGCATTTATTTTAAGGTGTGGGATGTGTGCACAAGTGGAGTGTGATCTCTAAAAACTCAAGGCTCTCATGTTAGAGACACATATGCTAGAAAATAAAGAACAATACAAAAAGTAAATGTTTTTTAACACATAAACTAATTCTTTCACAACATATGCAAGTAAACAAGCACACAAGGCACTATGTAGGGTTTAGGAAACACACATGGGGTCTCAACTACTAAGTTTGACTAAGATAGGCTCACATACAAGCAAAAAGGGGACTGTAAAACACACCAAGGGGTTGTAGGAAATTAGATCTGAAAAAATACATGCAGTATAGGGGAATATCATAGATAAGGGCTCTAAAATGGGTCTCAAACACCTCAAACAAATAGAAAAATTGTACGTCACAACTTTCGAAGGAACAGGTGCGATCGTGTTTACACAAGACTAAGAAACAGTCGCGACCAAGAAATAAAAATGGAAAATGAAGGTCGCACTTAACAAAGGTTTTCATGCGACAAATCACACCAAAAAGGGTAACATGAGCTTCCTGGGTCGCTTTGGAATACAAGACAGGAAAAAGGTGCAGCTTAGGTGACACTTATCAGGAAAAAAGGTGAAACGTGGGTCATGTATTTTTTCCTAAAAGGTGCAAACCGACCATAACTATGTTTTTTTATGAAAAAACGTTAGTTAGGGCTGAGGAAACAAGCCCTGGGAAGGGACTGGTTTGAATCTAACAAAATGGGTTTATATCTGTGATGGTTGAGCGTACCCAAGTAAAACAAACCAGCAAAAAACCTCCAAAAACAAGGATTCAAGACGATCGAGCCAAAGGAGTCGCCAAAACTGTAATGGATATTTCTCTTCGACTACATGCAAAAGCACCTACCTTATATCAATTGGATCTAAGGGTAGAGTTCATGGTGTAAGGGAAGTGCTCAACCTTGATTATCAACTAAGTAACAATAAATATTTTTTAGATTTTATGAGTTTTTTCTAACTAATAAACTTAAAATACAACGTACCTTTAATAACATAGACCACTACATCCATTTGAGAATATGTCCCGACGACTCCCATGATCTAGTTCTTCGATCTTCTCCAACAGGGGTTGTCAATAGGAAAGGAATCAACGGTTGCATGGTGTAAACTCAACAGGAAATGTGGGATGGTATGGAAAAAGGTGTAGGAATGTAAGGTTATGGAATCGTGTAATGAAAGGTTCAAAAGTGTTTTTAGGGAGACCTTCACAATGTATTTACAGGATGATCCAAGATTTTCACCCATTCTCATTTTAGGAATTTTTTGTCCTTTTTGGGAGAATGGGGGTTATGTTGCAATAAATGCCATCTTCCTTGTATTTATGAGGGAAGGAATAATGATGTTTTGGACCAAATTGGGTGGAACTTAATTGTGAGGGTCAAAGTGGAGGGAATAATGGTGGGATTATGATGTATAATTATGGTTTGGATGATAGAGAGCTATGTGAACAATTTTTGTGTTAACAAAGGGAGCATGAGGTGCCATATGTCTTTGATATACAAGTGGGGTCCAATAGTGGAACTTTCCCCAATATCACAGGTAATTAACTAAGGAGGCTCAAATTTTCCCTTACATGTACAAATGGACAAGACAGGTACTAGAGAGTGATGTCCTTGAGTACTGTTGTTCTTGGTGTACTATAGCTACACAACAAGCAATCAATTTTATGTAAAGATGGTCCTAGGTAAACCAAGTGTATTTTTTCTATACCTAATGGTACATGGAAGTGATATATATGTGTGTGTGTGTGTGTGTGTGTGTGTTGTTTCATGTGGTACTACTCGAAGCCATAGAAACATAGGTTACAAGGGTGCAAAACATTGTGTCTTAAGTTCCCTTTTATTTTCTGCATGTATGATTCTGCAACCACACATTTACTTGCTAAACAATAGATCGGTGTGTTATTTAAATATGTGAGAACATGTCAATAAAAATAGAAATAAAAATTGATCTTCATAACCTTATAAAAAACTTTACAATAAGTAGAATGTAACTTACATTATAAGGTAATGGTTGAGCCAAAAGAAATTGAAATAAGCACAATTCCGTGTAAACTACTTATTTGGAGAGGGTATCGCAAGCTCACCTTGAAGTTCTAGTTACTGTTAAATTTCTGCAACATTGAATGTCGTTATTTTCTCTATAGTATCATGGTATGTTTACTTTGCAATGCCATAGGGTTTAGTGAATTTTGATGTGCCAAAAAAAAAATTAGGGTACTTTTTCCACAACTTTTTGATTTTTGCCTTGTGAGAAGGTATAAGTTTAACGCCCAATGATGCATCCAAATTTATAGGTCCAAATATAAAATTGTTACCAGATATACCTTGGTTCATCTTCAATCCAATACAATTCGTGGCATTTAGTTTAAATTTTTTTTTAAATTAGATATCATGATTTTAACTAAAACAATTGTTTAAGGCTAGTTTTTGGGCTAGTCAAAATGCCTAACTTACATAGAGTGTATATCTGAAATTGTAGCCACCCAAAAGATGAATTTTGGACACAAGTTACATGCAAATGTTTACATTCTACTTGAAAATTTGAGATCCTAAAATCATATTATAGAAACAACTTTGGAATGAAAATTCCAAGATGACTCATTTAGAAGAGTTAAATCCTAGCATTACATATTATTTCTTGTTGGCCTAGGAAAGAGCTTTGATACCACTTGTGATATACTTCAGTATGGAATTCCAAAGAAAAGCTCCAAATACAATATCACTTCTTGACTAAACGTTAATATCTGACTACTTTCTTTATGGTTCTTTAATTGACAACGTCCTAAGTACTTGTGGTCCCATTATTAATTAGGCTCAACCACCTAGGGGCCTTTAATTACTATGAATATTGTTTTATATTAAAACACTATAGTTAACTAACTAATGGACCTTATGGCCTTATAGATTCATTAAGTAAGATGTTAGGGTAAGGCCCTAACAAATAGTTAGTTAGTGAATGATGCAAATGCTTGGATTCTCAAAAGCTATTAGTTCTTAAAGGCCAAGTCAAATAGGTAAGTGAATGATACTTGGGCAATAAAATAACTAAGTGAATGATAAGGGAAATGCATGAAGAGAATATAGAGATAATTTACTCTCAGTGGGATTAAGGCTAGGGTTAGTGCATTAGGCATGAAGGGTTGGATAAATGTATTAAGTCTTATGCATTCTAGTTATGGGTCATTTTATATTAATAAAATAACACAAATAAGAATATAATGGTTTAGAGCCAAAGTGTTTCCCTAAGCCAACACGAGATATTCTAGGTATGGAGTTATACCCAAAGTCAAATTAAGTGATTAGCATGTTAGGGTTTGCAATATGTTTAGCGTAATAGTTAGAGCCACTATAAGCTGTCGATCCGGATAAAATAAGATACAAGAAATAATTGTATGGAACGTTTTTATTTTTTATTTATTTAGTCAACGATATATCAAAAGATCTAAATTCATCTTTAGTAACAGTCGTTTACAACTCTATTTTCATCTCTACAAGAAATCCTTCACACGAATCTGAAGGTTTGAAAATTGGACAAGAGGAACATGATAAAATATTTGCGAACAACAAAAGAACAAAACAAAATCGCCGCTGCGAGGTAGCCGAAGCTACCAAACAGCGCAGGGATTCTTCTTGCAGTTTGCTCAGAAGCAAGCAGGCACAAACAAACATAATTGCATGGAAGAATGACAACATTGGATCCGCCTCCACCCTTTTCTTTCTAATCTAGGTTGTGTCCCCTTGATCTGGCAGCCATTAATGGATGACGTCAGTCGACTGCAGGCGTGTTCTTAAAATACTTTATTTTATTATTATGATCTCGCATAGCTTTGGCTTCCATTCATTGAGTTTAATGATTGTTATATATTTATATCGATATATAGCCTCCTCCACAGTGACAGATGGTCACACTGGAATATGGATTAAAAGAGAAAAGGAACATCAACCACTTAAGTGAATTGGTGGAGGCTTTGTATTCTGTATATTCTTAAATGCAAAAGTTGAATTGCAGCGGTTTTTACTACAATAATTGCTTGCCAGTTTGCCAGAAACGTGGATCCATAATACATTATAAGGCAGATGATGTTGTACATATGCTGTTATATTATGTTAGACAATGGGAATGATTCGAACTATACACAACATCCTTTTGTAATTTGCACACTTCTTCTTGCAATATTTGTTTCCCCCCATTTTGTCTTCCATTGGTATGGATCATTCTACTCTTAACCAAGTATTAGGAAGTTATTACACCTTAACTAAGTATCAAGGAAGTTATTCCATCTGAATTATGTGAGTATTTCTTTTATAAAGATCAAGTGAGTTGTGATAAGCATGAGATCTTTGGAGTGATGGTGTGTGTTTTTTTTATGTTTTAAGCATATTTTTGAGTTTACTTAATAAAAGTTTTAGTGTTTTTGGAATTTTAAGTTCAATAAATTTATTCAATCTCAAAGCCTTGGAACCTCAAATGGGTATGAAAGACTTACAATGTGAATAAAGTAGCCACTTTTATGAGAGGCTCAAACTATGAATAAAGTAAACATATTATGTAACTACTTTGATGAGAGGCTAGAACTATGAATAGAGTAACCATATTATGATAGATTACATCAAGAAAAAATTCAAGAAAAATCATATTAGAAATGAGAATCCATATGCACAGGATCATAAAAAACAGGAAGATATTATTCTAATTGCAAAGTCATACCATTTGAAAGGATGAGAACTGAGTGTAAGAGAAATTGCAAAGTCATACTATTTGAAAGGAAATAATCAAACGAGAACTAAGTGTAAGAGTTAATGTTTTAAGATTGACCTAGATTGGGAGGTGTCTTGTTCAAGGGTACACCCACAAGGATGGAGCATTGGAGTGAAAACAAAGGTGGAGGGTGGGAGCAGCCACAATATTAGATGACTATTTTTATGACAAATAGTGGTATCCATAACCTCCTTTGCTATTCTTAAACCTTCCAAGAATTCCAAATCATATGAAAAAAGGTCTCATCCACCTATTAATATCATAAATACATTAACCCAACCTAACATCAAATAATTTCCAATTTTACCCATCTCTTTCAAAAATTCCAAATCATATGGAAAAAATAGTATCATGCACCTATTAATCTCATAAATACATTAACCCCACCTCACATCAAATAATCTCCAATTATTGCACACTTCTTCATCATCCTTTTACGTTAGTGCTATAAGAATTCCAAAGTGTCGTTGATTCATTCTTTATTGCAAATTTTGAAAAATTAAAAATGAAGAGAACCTGAACAAAAGTTTCAAATATTATCTATGATTGTATCCTTCATCAACCATATTTTTTCGCATTATATTCTAAAGAAAACGAAAGGGGTCAACTACCATGTTTCTCCTAAGAATAAGGTTCACATGGATGATTGCATGTTGTGGGTGTTGATAGTATATGATGGTCGTTACATGAGGGGACAACTACCTTGTTGCACCTAAGAATAAGGTTCGCATGGATGATTACATGTTGATATTATATGATGATTACATGATGACAACCTGACCTGATTTTCAGTTAGGTTATGATATTATGCGAAGCACCAACTCACTAGAAATAGAAGATGCTTATTTTATTGTGTTTCTTTTAATATGCAAATGGAGGATGACATGATAGTGTGGCAAGGAAGTGACTATGTGGAGCCATTAGTTTTAGTATTTTTTCTTAGCTCTATTTAATCTGATTAGCATATTATGCGATTTTGATGTTATATAAGGTAGTGGATGATAGCTATGATTTTGTTATTTTTGTTATTGGTATTTTGATACCTATAAGATGTAAATAGTTGAGCTATTTGTTTATTTACTAATTTAAAGCAAATATAAATTAGAAAGCGTCAAACATAGAACATTTCATGTTCAGAGGGTTGACATCATTGCCTAATGTTGTGCTATACTAAAATGCATAATGAGTTGTGATAAGTGTGTTTGAGTTTCAATGTACAAGTTTTTTTTTGATAATTTGAAATAAATTATGTTTGATGTCCGAGCTTCCATCTTTTTTTTTATTGGTGGTGGACATATAAAATTGTGTTTGATTCTTTGATGGTAGATTGGGATGTTGAAAATCCCAAGTATATGTTTGACCCTGCTAATATTTTACAAGTCATTGAGGTTTTTTATGTACTATGAAAAAGAGATGGCAATGATGATTATTTTCCATCTTGGAAAATGGTAGCATGGACATTTGTTTTGTTCTGAGTTAGGTTCAAAATAGGCGACCTGTCCACTGTGGTTAATTTTGTATTCATGGAAAACATTTAATGTGCATGGAGAATATGGATGTCTCTTGATATATATCTCAACCCTTAATTCTGATATGAAAATTGATTTTTATTTAGGCAATCAAAATGACCTAGTCACTCCCCTCCCATTAGTGTTCACACTCTATGTTCAATTTTTCTTTTTTCTTTGGGTTTGGTTTCTACTATTTTAGTCAAAGTTTCTAGGATGTTGTATAATCCATTTCTATAATCATTCCTTAAAACCCTAAGTTGATAGAATCAGTATGCCTTGTTAGTGACTGGATCTGATTTTAAAGAATCTTGTTGGGATTTGGATGTGGTTTCAATCCCTATTGTTTACATAGCTCAATTTATTTTACTACATTATGAGGTAGGTCTTACCTTATTTTTACTCTGTAAGTTATGATTGTGTCGATAGGATTAGCTACTACTTTGGTCAAATTTTTTGTACTCTATTTTAATTTTCATGCTTTTTTCTTTTGTGTTGCATATCATTCTTCTCATATAGTCATAAATCTCTAAATTTTGTAGGCATGCTATAATGAAGTTCCTCATTTATGCAATTTCTTTATCTAACTTGATTTTATATCAAACATTGTGATTGATCTCGCCACTATCTCTTCATTTATTTCTCTTGAAGATTGCTCAATGAGTGCCATATTTAAAATTATTCGTTGGGCATCGTTACAACTTGTATACTTTGTTTGGTGGTCAAAAGGTTTCCTTATGTTGTGACGAATATCTTGTTGGATTCAACAACTAAGTAACATTGTATCTGCAATTTCCCTCCCATATTCACCCTAATATTCTCATAGATTGTATCTCTTACTAAATTTTAGTGGAAATATAATTACTTGGTGAAGTGTTGGGATCGAACCTTATAAAGTATATGTGTAAACATGTTTATTTCCTTTAGATATCCTTATGGTTGATGAGACTAGCTACTCATACCTGAATACATTTAACTAATTTGATATTCTTAATAATATCTCATGATGGTTAATATTCACAACCATCAGCCATCACAATTGTGTCCTTGTTATAATTTTCCTCTTATTCAAGCAATCTATGAAATTGTTGGTGTCTTCCATGGAAAGACCCATTTTTCATTACTTGATTAATGGGAATTTATATTTTCTTGATTTGTGCATGCATTTTCTCATGGTAATCCTTGTGTATTTGATTATTGTTATCATAAATCCTTCTATCATCTATTTGTTTTGACAAACTTTTCCCCTTCTTTACTAGCAATTCTTATTGTGTGTGATTAGTTACTCAATGTTTGTTTATTTCCATCTTACTATCTATATTTTGTGTCAGTATTGGTTTAGTTCAAATCCTTTGCAAAATCCTATATTACGTGTTACCATCTCACTCATTTTGTTACTTATATTTGAAAACACTAACTTCACATATATTTTTATTATCCTTTGTACCATAAGCTACTCTGTGTATTAAACCTAGGGATGTAATATGGCAATGTTGTGTGCTTTGGGAGCTACCTAAAGAAGATGGTTAATGTAATGAGGAAAAAACTATCACTGAGTCATTGTGCGAATTCATTAATTAATGTATTGGGCCATAGTCATTGAATAAGGTACACTAGATAATTGGTGGGTAAAAAAGGTACTAATGATGGGTGGTTGGCATCAACCCTTGGAATACTAATGAGAGAGTGTGTATTCATATGGATATCATGGTATTGAATAAAGATGGATTTTATTTTATAACACTCATAGCTTGTGGAGTGGTTCCTTCCCTAAGGAGTAATTGATGGTGTTACATATTTACATTAAAGGTATTCTCTATAATTGTGTTGATTATTGTGTGGATTACATGTTCTTATGAACTTTGTCATTTTTCCACAAAGGTTTTTTACAATTGGTATAGAAGCACTTTCTTGGGATAAGGAGAATGTTTTTTTCTTACTCTTGTTTCATATATTTTTGGGACATATTTTTCTCTTAGTGTAATGACCATATCATAGTAGCACTAATGGGTGAATATATTAAGTTGGGTAACACTTCTTGAAATGATTGCATGAAAAAAAATGTTTTTCATACCCTCATTTGATGTAAATTAATGTCTTTAGTTGATATGGTAAGATCTCTATATAATGCTTAAAAATCCTTCAACTGAGGGTTCTTAGAAAACACAACAAACCTTTATTCAAGGTGTTGAATTGGGTTAAGTAAACCCTTGATTGAGCTACAGAGATGGATCAAGGTCTATGTTTGTTAGCAAACTTATGAATAATTTTTTGTGATTATTATATTAAGAGATCAACTTAAATATTTTCATGGTAGGATTTTACATTAGATAATCAATCCACTTTAGTTATACATTTTAAAATGAAGTCTCCTATTTGAAAATTTTCACTTGAAGGCATATATTATTACAAATGATGTGTACGTTTATATTTACTTTCTTGATAATTATTTTAGTGAGTTATTAATTTATTTTTATATAATTTCTTAGTGGTTTGTAAACAACTTATTCAAGGATTTTTTAGGGTTTTAAATGTGAAACTTATATCTATCTCTATAAAACAAGGTTTATATTTATTTATTTTAATAATTATTGGGTTATGAAGGTTTATATTTATTTTATTGATCATTTCTACTTTTATGTTGTGCTGATAGAGCTATTTTTATTAACCCACAAGGGCCTCGAATGATGGTTTAATTAACCCTCGATTGAGGTACTTCAATATTCCTTGCTAATCCCTCAATTACGCTTTAGAAAACATTCAATCAAGATCTTTTCTCAAGTAAGAGTTTGAAATGCACAAATGAAACCCTCCTTGTTGCAATTTTTTTTTTTCAAATGTAACTTCGAGGGAGTGAACTTCCATCCATTTCAATTTAAGTGGTAGAGTTGATGTCAATGGATTCGTTACTTAACCATGTGTCTAACCACATTTCATTTCCACACTTTCAATACCATATTATATTTTTAATTTATTTTCTTTTAAAACTTATTCTTAGTTTTTCCCCATGGTTATGAAGCCATCAAGAGAAAAATTAGTAGCATGAAAATGGTACAACCAAAAAGTTGAAAAAGATAAGTGGCATTGCTATGGATGTTTCCCATTCAAATGGGTATTTTTGGGTTTTCACTTTATGTAAACAGTAGGTAAAGAGTGATGAGACCACAAAGGTATATAAACTTTTATTCAAATATTAATTATTCAACTTCAAAAAAAAATATAAAGTAGAGTTTTCAAAAGAAGAAAAATAGGGACCTACTACATTTTGTTTGCATTATACTTGTATAATTTTATTTTGGAAATTATACATTGAACATTGATATAGTTTATGGGATCAAAGAAAAGGCATACCTTATATACCCGAGTCATTCATTCAACCCAAGTCATTTATATAATTACTTCACATCCTCTCTCAACAATGACTACATTATCTTTATATATACTTATTCACACATTCTACATTAGTACCCATCATTACGGCCACTAGTATTACATATACATTTATTTCTTTGCATATGCATTTATTCCCATAAATTCCTCCCCTTGGTTCATATAATTACCTCTATGTTTATGAACTGAACTGCAACATGACTAATGCCATATGAAGTAGAGTGGGAAATATATTTCTATATTGGGTCCATCATGGTAAATTTGATCAATGTTGAGGAAGTTAGAATCATTTTAAATTAATAACTTCAAAACTAAATACCCACACAAAGGAGATTCACTAACAAGTTATTTAGTCAAAACCCTAACTATTTTCAAGTGTCCTAATGGATAATTATTTTTATAGGACTAGCATAGATCCATTTTAAAACTAGATCTATCAAGAAATGAGAGGGATACAATTCATTAAGGTGTAATTTTTTTTATATTAAACTTTTAACAAGCTAAGAAAAAAATTACACATTCATGAGCAAACATGATGTGTGTCATTTTTTAAGTGGGCATCTAGTCTACGTGTTCTTTTTATTCTGTTAAATATATTTTTTTATCCGACATGTATTTTTTTTGTATCATAGAATTAAGTTAAGTTACGTGACAATATCTTCCCATACTAGGGTTATAGAGAACATTTCTACTCACAATGCAACAATTTGATGGTCCTCGTATTAAAACATACATAAAGTGGGACATTAAGTAAGTATTCCTAAATTGATTGAGATCTTGGATAATCCTTAATTTAAAATCCAATGTCGACATATTGTGGATATGCTTAACTTTGACAAGACGATAGTACTTTCATAGTAATAACATGAAAACATAGTTTTAGATAACTAGTCTTATCCATAAGAACAGTAAAGAAATTTCTAAGGGTTTATTCTCATTAGAAAACTTCCTTCTATATGTTCATGGGCATCTTTAGTAGGAAAAGGTCATTATTTATATCAAATTTAGAATAACGAATAATTTCATCAATGTTAACATGGATAAAGGATTGCAGCTCCTTGCATACCATATCTAGGGTACACAACTTGAAGGTGAGAATGTTCGATTTTTTAAATATTTGAAAATTAAAATGATAAATATGTTCTTTATAAAATTTTCATGATATAGATATGGGCGAAGTGGATATTATTCTTGGATATGCTTAAATAGATTGTTGTATATGATTATTATTAATGTATAAAAGAAATTTATGAAGATTTGGTATAATAAAAATAAAATCGCATTGTACGATATTTCTATTATTAAATAACAAGTGCCTAAGGAAGCACATGAACAAGTCCTTCTAGAGAAAATAATTGTAGATAATATCCACAAACACATCATCTCAAAAGTCTAAGGATGAATTAGAAAAAAATAAAATAGAACTTGTGGAAATAAAGACTCATAAACAACATAAAAAAACTATATGATGCGACATTCCTAAAAGGAACCATAAGGTGAAAAGTAAAAGAAAGAATAACCAATGGTTAAATTTGTTTCCTATCGCAATTCACACTAGTATTAGAAACAAAAACCATTTTGCATGCATGGTTGTGAGTATAAACATAGTTAATCATGATTGACATGGAACAATAAAATAACACTCTACATAGTAACATTAACCAAAACGTCAAATTATATAGAGTAACGTGGTGGAATAGAAGTGATGCATAGGTATTTTAAAATATCATTACGACAATAGGAAACTAAGGGAACAACTATAGTCAATATTGATGTGTCAAGGAAGAATCTCAAACATATTTCAAAATATCATTAGAATGGATGGACACTTATGTTTCATACTAGGTGACTACATTGCGTAACATATCATGGTATATGGATTACAATCATGCACTTGGGAAGAAGCATGTGAATGTGGGTGAAATGTATTAATGTACCCCTACAGTGGATAACTAATGTAATGTTAAATACCTAGAGAGGAATCTAAAGAGGATAATTAATGTAATGTGCTCATACTCATGGAATGAGTCCCATTAAGTTATTGTTTTGTAAATTCATTAATTAATCTTATGGATCATTCCCATGTAATAATGAATGGTAGGTAGCATATGTGCTAGGAATACTCATGGGCATATGTATTGTGCATATCATAGTATTGAGAAGCATTGGGTTTTGCATTAGGATAAGTATTCATTCCTGAGTGATTCCTTCCATAATGAATAATTGATTATGTTTCCAACCTTTAGAGTATTGGATATCTTTGTGTCAAAGAAATATTTGTATTATCTAACATTTGCAAATAACATATTTGAGCATTGGAGGCTAACTTCCATTCCTCATTGAGTAACATCTATAGTACTAATTACAATACATATTGGCATTCACATTGCTAAATAAAGTTGAGTCCAAACTAAGGCATCAAGGGTATCACAACATTTAGAATTTATGATGTTTCACTTTAGTGGATAAAATTTGTCATATATTAAAAGCTACCCTTTATTTCCCATCGGCCATAGCCCTTATATATCAACTAAAATATGGTAGAGATAAAGTTCCACTAGTTCCTCCTCTATCACTTTTAGTTATTCCCTCGATATCATGATTCAAAACTTTCTCCTAATTTTCAAAGCATTCATATATACACATTTGAAAGATATAAAAAAAATTGTCAAGTTCAAGACACTTACGACATGTACAAAATTTTCTGAAAAGGTTTTTACATTTCCCATTTGCTTTTCGTTGTAACATGTTGATATATGTTCTAGAATTATTTACCATAATAGGAAAAACACCATTTCTCATGAACCTTTGATTGGAGTTAAATTCCTCTATAATTGACTTTAACAATTTTACTGTATAGGAATGTTCTATAAACACAAAAGAACTTGCATTTCTCGGAAGGTTATCAAAGTCGATTAAAAAATGAAAATCAATATGATTATTTTGTAATTTTGCTTAAACCGGTCTGAAAGTCTTTCCATTATCATTATATACAACCTACACATGTAGCCTTAGGTATAATACCAACATAAATATAATATTTTCTTATGCGCAACACTTGAAGGTGTTATAGTAGAGAAGTAAAAAAGTGGTCATATATAATTCACATGGTTCATAAGTTCTTTCTTTTTCTACACCCTCTTAAAATCCTAGATTCATGGTTCTTGTAGTAAATCTCAGTACAATTTAAAATAGTGTTGTGTTCATAAAGTACTCACTTTTAAAGAATTTCATGTTATATGAAAGGGAAAATACACAATTTCTTCATTTTATTTAGTATCTATGTGTTTATCATCTTTCATTTTGTTATCATTCTAATTTTTCCCACTTGCAACATTTAAGTGGTTGTACTTAGAAAAGTCACAAAACGACATATACATCACACAATATATTCAAATGCATGATCTATATGCCATGCATACACCATCAAGTAGGCTCAAACCTTTAGGTCATTGTTTGCTAGATTGTGCGAGTGTCATGCGACCCCTATAAATTTGTAAATCGAGGACTCCTCTCAACTTATCAATGCCAAATGTAACTTCAAAATAATGGGAAGTTGGCTCATTTGCTACTTATGCCTCACATCTCATCAATATTAGGCATTTGGTCCTCATTTTAGCTATATCAAGCATGTCATGGGTACTCATACTTGAAGTGTACACAATCCCATTAGATCCAATTTAACTTACACATCCAATTCAATTTATAAATAAAAACCATAACCATGTATTTATATGCATTATTGAAATTAATGTTATGTTATAATGGATTAAGGTTAATGGATGAAAAGTGCATTGCCTCCCTTTAGCATCCATTGAATTTACATATCGTTGTGTTGTTGAGGGAGAGTTTTACATATTTGTCTTCAAACACTAGCTTTAAACCCTAATAGAAGATAAAAAACTTCTCTTAGAGAAAAAAAGAAAGAAACCCACTCCCTAAATGATATTGTTTAGTTGTCACCTTTTTCGTTAGGAATAAAATTAACTACTTCTCTTTCAACCCCAGTGCTCTTTTCGTGCTGTGGGTCCTATGTAGGCCCGTTGGTTGTTGGACGATCCAGCAATGATACCTCTTTCCAAAGTCTTATATTTATATCATATAGCAATGTTAAATCCATCTCGTTAGCCTTTCATTAATCTTGGCTTTTCTTCAAAGTCATAAGTGGATCCCACTTCATTGTATCAATAATAAAATTCCTTTCGACAGCTACGTCAGGTCAAAACACATCCAAATGTCACAAGGTCTCATGGGGCCGTAAGGAAAGTTTGGCCATCGTTCCCGTTTCCACCTTCACCAGATTTCAAATATTACTCCCCATGGCCTTGAATGGTCAATCATACTACTAAATTAGGTTAATGGCCCCCACCATAGCTCACGGGGTCGGCCCATTGGAAAGCTTTAACCACTCTTATTTCTTAGGTTATAAATGTCCATGTATTGAAAGTAATATTATTCGAAGTGTACACGTGGATCTCACTATCGTGTATCGTGATCAATCCATCAACCCATTTAGCTTTATCATACATACAGATAACCCTAAAGTCTTCTAAGCCATGTGGCTTTATAATACATCCACATAATTCTAAAGCCTTCTAAGCCATGAATTCTATCATTTAAAACATGGGTGGACTATCATGGCTCCACCAAGCCTTTGCTCGAATCATTAAAACTCTTCAACCAACACCCCTCATGCGTTAGAATGTCATGATAACACTTAAGGTTTAAAGTTGCATGAAAGGATGGAGCGGACCTAATAGATGCTGTCTCTGTAAAGAGGAGGCAGAGTCGGTTGAACACCTTTCTGTTAGTTGTCGTTTTCTAAAGGAGGTGATTGTTGGACTCATCTGTATTCTTAATGTGCACATACATTGGAATGCCTCTACTTTTCTGGAAAATTTATCATATTGGGTAACACGGAAGGGTATTTTACTGTATCTGCCTATTTTCATCATTTGGAATATTTGGAAGGCTAGAAACCGTTTATGTTTTGATGATCAGGAACCCATATTGAACAGCTTATTATATATTATACATGATGATGTTATGACCTTTAATCCTCCTCTGATTCATAAGCATAGAAATAGGAACATTGGGAAGCCTCCTACTTCTGTGTATCCTATGATCTTTTTTGATGGTGCTGCTGCAAATAATTTGGGTGGAGCGGGAATCTGCCTTTGGCTAAATGAACAACACCTTCTTGCTTTCAAGCTTGGATGTGGCAGGTGCACAAATACTAGAGCTGAGCTCTTAGCACTCTGGGCATCACTACGGGTCGCCAAGGATATTGGGTTACCTTACCTACATATCTTTGGCGACTCCTCTATGATTATAAACTGGGCTAATAAGGAATCTACCTTGGATATGGTGAATCTTGAGGCCTGGTGCTTCAACACTAGAATTCTCATGTCCTCTTTTACATGGGTGGATTTCAGTCATGTTTATAGGGAACATAACAGGAGGGAAGACATCTTATCCAAGGAGGGATTGCACTTGGCGCCAAGCCATCTCTTACTTACTGAATCTTTTGGGAACGAGATCATTGGGGTTAACTCATCACAGCTCTTTTAGAATTTGCTCCTTCTATTTCAGTTGATCTCACTTGATTCATTGAGATACTATCAGGTTTTGCTGAGCAAGCTATTACAGGATACAAGAGTCGCTTTCCCTCCTTGGATCAGATTTCTGGGCTCCTGTTATTTTCTCTAGGGACATAGATGACTGTATCAAACAACCTTCCTATGAGAGGGATCTTATAGTAGTGATCCCCAAGTGCTTTGAGCAACTCTGAAATTTCTGTGGGTATCTATTTTTTTTCGTCGAATCTGTGGGTATCTATTTGTATCTTATTTGTGTCTTTATGTATGTTTGGATAGGCTTTATTGCTGAAATGTTGTACTGTCCTTGGTGGCATAACTGAAATATCTTGAAGATGTAAAAGGTTCCTTTGATTCATTGAATACCAAGGAATGATTTTTTCGACTGAAAACCGAAAAAAAAAGAAAGAAAAAAAAAATTGCATCAGCGTACTCTGCAAGTTTTCCCATTGAGCATATCTTTACATTTATAAATTTTGAAGGATATTTATGTATGGTATTATGTCGAGGTCACCAATCCATTGTGCTTTCAAGTATTTCGGTGTTTCTTCATGCAAGTCCGCAATAGGAATACTCCCATTTTTTTTAATCATTCGACGAGGATAGATCCATTGAGCCCATTCAAACCTCGATCAATGTTTAAGTTTGATGCAATGATTCAAGACAATCGTAGAGAAAATCGACTTTATGGTTGCAAGGAGGTCCTAAATCAAAGGACATATATTCACAAATGGGCATTTTGAGGGATCAACGCATAGTTTAAAATTAGATGGACACTACGTCAAAGATATCTAGATCTTTCCATCCACAAATTGATGGGCACTACGAATGGTGAAGATGTCGTTGGTTAAGCTTATGGGGGGTTATGATTAGAAGATCAAAAAATATGAGACAAGAATTTGATTTACATTGAACATTGTTGTAATATAATAGTGCATTCATTTTAAATTGAGGGTAATATAGTAGTGCATTCATTTTAAATTGAGGGTAAGGAGGGAGTGAACGAAGGTGAACTAGAGTTTTGAGGTTTCAATTTTAAAGTAAGGAAACATTATTTACCATCCTCTTGTTCCCACAAACACTTATTTCCATTGAAATGAATATTGGAAGGGGATATGGATCTATTTGAGTGAATCTTGACACGTTATCTTTTAGTTGAAAAATCCCATATTACAAAGATGACTCCATTAATTGGAGCATGTCATTGTTACTAAAGGGAAGGTGTGTATTACAACTCTTAAGAGAGGGTTTTATACATATGCTTTTGAAAATAAGATCAATATAGCTCTCAAGGATTTCACTCAGCGAACCTATCACATAGCACGTGTATTCACGAGATATTAAATAAAACCCTTAATTAAAGTAAATATTACGAAGTAATTCTCAAAATCCATTTGTTGAACACCCCTCCTAGTACATCTTTACAATTAAAACACCCATACTTTCACTAGAGACTCTATACATCCAATTTTCCATGACATTATTAAGACCATTGTTTAATTAAATTTCTAATGCTAATGTGTTGAGAATACTAACCTTTGTAACTCTTGGAATATAGTATAGGGTGAAATACAAACTCTTGGTGGGAGTAGATATTTTGAGATGTAGAAAAATCCCTTGAGAATAACTGGGTTTCACACCTCATGGTTGCATTTGACATCATGTCACTATTCACACACAAATTATACCTATTCACATAGGAAAATTTCACACCACCTTCACACATAGATGATAAATATACAAGCACTACTTCAAATATACATCATATCCACACCACATTCACATGGAAAGCTACACTCATTCAAACATCTATATACCTAATTCAACCCCTTGATACATTATTCTCACTGCTCAATATTTATATATTTTTAGTTTATTGAAATTTCCACTAAACCCCTATATACTAAGAAAATTATTACTTCTATTTTTGAGAATTCTCAACCTCTCATCAAATTGTTGGATGAGCCTAATCAACAAGTCAAGTAGGTCCTCCCAATTGACCACCCCACTTGGACAATCAGTCTAGTTGATTCGGTTAAGTTGACTTTCGAGTAGTAACATAGTTATAATTGTGTAACTAAATGTACATATTTTATAAATATATGATAGTGAGCCATGAAGAGATAAAGTTGTTATTCTTTTGTACAGTTTGGTCCTATGATACAAAATAGAGGCTTGCTACTCTCCCAACCATTACTTTCTTTCATATTCTTCTTACGTGTATATGATTTTATGTACGATTATATATTTTTATGCACTTGGTAATGCCATGTAACCCTTAGTGTAAACTACTTCATTTGCACCTAAACCAGGGAAACTACTGACTAGTTGAGTCGACTCGTCTTCAAAAGGTAACAGCGAAACTAAGGAGCACAAAAAGAAAAATAAGTTATAAGACAAAAATGATCCTTTCAACTCAGAGTGCATATTCTTCAAAGATCTGCGACTAGAGGGAATACCATGATCTTTGCACCAAAAAATGCATCAAATGAAGGACTACAAGAAATTCTCAAAGAAACCAATAAAGAATGCAATCGATGATTGATTGATTTATCGGAAAAGCTAAATAATTCGAAGATTGTCAGGGTGAATGCTTCAAAAAGTTGCAAGGCCAAGATGAGCAATTGATAGGACCCATGGTCGACCTGCATCATGACCATCACATTGATTTCTTGCAATTCCTTGTTGATGGTTTTCTTACATATTTATAGTCGACTGTCGATCAACATGAACAACAACATGATTATGAAACCATCCTTCTAGTCCTGTATTACCAACATGGAATATTATTAGAATGAGATAAGACAATACCAGAGTATGACGTAGTGGCCATACAATCAACTTTTGCTCTAAATAATTTTTACAGCTACTATGGATGAGTCTATGTTAATATTCACAAAACCCAATATCATTGACGTGAACTTGAGAAAATCCACAGCTAATATTGAATATGCTATAGCATTGGATTATCAAGTCAACATGGAGAATCAATGTGTCAATGAGTTAAACAGGCAATAACTGTTAATGGATTCATGAGCCTAAGTTGGCCCAAGGAGATATTGGTAGGATAACTAAGTGCATGTATCATTTCTAGCACACCGCAAAAGTTTTACAACAAGTTGTCACTCCTGATATAAATTAAATCAGGAATAAACCCATGGTTGAGAGCCTTAATTGACTATTATATATAACCATAATGAACAAAAACATCCACATGATACTAGTTGATTTGGAAGAATTTTAGAAATGAATGGTTTCTTGTTTTTTTTCCATTGTCGAAGCTTACACCATATATGTTTTGCATGTGGCAATCACTACATGATAAGTGCTATTGTTTTATGAAAATTTTCATCTTTGTATTCTCTTTGGGACAAAGAAGTGTTTTGTGGAGGAGGAGATGTTAGAGGAACCTAGTCAATGAGTTGACTAGGTCCTCCCCACCAACCACCCCACTTTGTCATCTAGTCAAGTTAATTCGGCTAAGCTGATTGTCGCATAGTTATATAAATATAGGTTTGTGATATTTGTAGAGATAGATTTGTTCTTTTTTCTACATATGGTCCTGTGATATAAAATAGAGGCTTGTAACTGAACCAACCATTACTTTCTTTCTTACTCTTCTTATATGTCTATATGATTTCATGTATGATTATATGTTTAGATGTAGTACTGGTAATCTCATGTAATCCCTCACCCCCCATGATAGAGTTTGTTTTTCTTAGTGGTTATTCCTTTTTTCTCAAAAAATCTGGGTTTGTTCTTTCTAACTGGACAGATTCATTCAATTAAAGATGTTCCCTGATGGATATGATATTTATTCAAGGGTGTGATTTCTTGATTTTATAATACACTTACTTAATAATAGGGTTTTAAATGCTATTGGGACAAGTTGGGTTTGTGTTTTGATATGTCTATTTAAACTTTGTCACATGATGGGGTTCCTTGAATTATTGTTCTAATGTCCATTAATGGTAGATGTGGGTTTTTTGAAGAGATAATATTTGTTATTTCTAAGGGAGAAAGTGTTGTGATTTTAGACTATCAAGTACTTCTCTTTTGGTGTCATTAATGAAAAAATCATGGTGATGTTCAAAACTGCTAAACATTCAAAGATGAAATGACTAGGAAATTCAGAAGTGAGTACACATCCTTTCAGAAATGGATGGGTGTGTAAAGTTGTGAAGCAAGTATCTAATCCTGCATTAAAAGGTTGAACATACTTTAGGTGAGGGAACTTACATAGAGTATAAGTTTCTTGACTTGGGTGTTCATGAGAGCAGTGGTCAGGAGGTGGTGGCAAGGGATTCTATGAGTCTAGGAATTTGCAGCTCTTAAATAATATGTGGTTGGGAAAGAGTGTTGTTTAGGGATCCAATGTCTAAAATAGGTGAGTAGGTGGTTGAGCTTTAGGATATAGAGGAAGGGTTGATTGTTCATATAAATGAAAGCAATGGCTTGTAGATGTGATCTAGGTTACAATCTATTTCTCAACCCAATGATAGGTATTTTGTTGAATGCGAAGGGGAAGTGAACCCATTGGTTGCGACTATGGTTGACATGATTGATCTAGGCATAAAGGCATGTACTCTCCTTCCTATAATTTATTGGGAGAAGCTTATCAACTAATAACAAATTTCCATTCTTTTAAGTTGTCTACAAGGTAGAGTTTGAGGTATTATATCCAACTTTTGGTTCTCATGGGCTTGTGGACAAAGTTTTATTATTTGATACAAATTATATCCCTTTGACCTTAGGGAATGAAGACTGAACATATCGAGGGAATATGTCTTCTTCAAGCAAGGGTGGAATTTTTCCTTCAACATTGACTAAGGGTGTTGATATAGTTTATTTGTCTTTGATAGGTCCTCCAACCTCTCCTCTTATATTTTGCACCAAGAGCACTAGGATGAGGGGAAAATTCAAGTAATTAAAAGAATTTTTTGTGTGATGTGGGGTATAGGTATTGGATTATACCCATGTTTAGTTTTGATCCTTGGATTGAGAATGTCGTGTTCCCTCTTTAGATTTTTTTTTCTTCAGAGGGCCCTTTTCATCTAGGTTGTTTGTGATATTAGATTGTGTCTTCTTTGTAGGTTCCTTGCTCATTTAGGTTGTTACTGCTATGAAATTTTGAATCTTTTGAGAAAAATTAAACTTCATATCCTTGAATCAAATGTCTTTGATTTCAATGTTATTTAAGGATTTCGTCTTATGTATTTGCACTATGTGTGGTTATGTAAGAATTTAAATGCATTGATACTATTTTCTATTTGAATATGAAATAATAGTTATTTGGAACAAAATAGAGTAATTCATAGTTCCACCAATAGGTCCACTTTTGAAACTTGGTTTGCATATTTGTCACCTTCACCTTTAGATGTTATATATGAACACTATGAAGGAGAGAGGTAGGAAACCACATGAGAAGAATTGAGTATGAAATATTCATTGACAAGATAAGTCAAACTCATTTTCATGTATGAGGGACATTAAAGAAATCATAAGAAAAGTACAAAGTTAGGCATGGCCATCGATAATTGAGAACATATTCATGATACGATCTAAGTCTAGTTGCACACATGAATAAAAAGAGGTTGTGGGAACATGGGAAGAACATCAAGGTTCTATAATGTGGTCAATTCAAAGTGTTGGAATAGGTAGGTGATAATTCGTATAGATTCAATCAACCTCCATACATTAACATTTACATAATACTTGATTTGAAGAATTTGAAACTCTATAATCCAATAACAATAACTTTTTGGGTCATATGTTTTTTTCATAAAGTTTATATATATCCAAATTTGTTGTACTCGTGGAGAACTTTCCCATGGTTCAAAGAGAACCTCAATGAAAATTTGTATGATGAATATATGCCTCACATGATTTCACTTATGATTTGACCACTAAAGTAGAAATTAGGTGTCATATAGGATTTGATTACTCACACATGTGGCACATGTATACTTTTAAGAAGATTATAGAAGGTCCAAAATCTTATCCCTAATCCAATATTTGGGCATGTAAAAACACTAACCTTGACCATAGATGATTATAATGTGGAGCAACTGAATCCGGTTGTCCGTTAGTCGAATATGACTATCATTGTAATAATGAATATGAATAATAATAATATATAGGATGATGGATAAAATGTACAATAAGCTCGCATTTTATATGGCTTGAGCCAACATAGCAAAGGGTTACACCCTTTCACTAGTAGCCTAATAGTCTAATTAATATTGTATTTTATATTTGTTACATTGCCACTCTCTTTAAGGAAGCTTTTTCCTCAAAGCTTAAGTATTTTCCTCGTGTCGTTCTTCATTCTGACTTGGTGTCGGTATTAGAATCGGATGAGGTCTCTTGTGCAGAGACTTGCACTTCATTTCCATTGATGATTTTGCACTGTATTGTCTCATTGTTCATACATATATGACCAGGGATCCAATCACACCGCATCAACGACATATGTTTTTCTTCTTTTTTCTTTTTATTATCAGAGTAACCGTTAGATGACTTTGATCTATTTTCCATTTTATAGGCGTATGATTGAGTTTTGTAGCATTGATGGCTAGGAGATCAAGCATCTGTATAGTACCTACCTTGTGTCTCTTTTTATTGTCGATAATGGCTATCGCCTTTTGTTTTTATTCCTTCCAATTTGCGTTCTGCGGATTTTGCTTTACGTCTTGCTACTTCTACATTAGGTATGTCATGTAACTTTAACTCTTTTTGGAGGTGTGGTTTAAGACCCCCTAACTAGGTTTCGAGTCTTTGGTTATCAGACAACCCAATTACTTGTGTTGATAAGGATTCCCATTGATGAGTGAATTCCTCAACATTTCCTACTTGTTGTAGTCTAGTAAGTTTAGTGAAAAATTCATCTCCTTTGATTCCTTTAAACCTATTAAAAAAATCATTTTTGAACAAGTTCCAGGTGTAGGTAAAATTATCTTTCTTCCACCATAAATACCAATTATAGGCGTAGCCTTCCATATGCATTGACGCATATTTCACCTTCTCCTCATCAGATTGGATGTTGTAAATGTCGAAGTATTCTTTTGCTTTGTTTAGCCAAGAAATGCATTGGTCTTCACTCCCATTGTATTTCGACAACTCTATTTTTGTCTTAGGTGGGTGCACTTTGTAAGCACGACATTGATTTTCATTTGCCTTATGGTTTGATGGTGGCTCAAAACTACTGGACGATGAAAGTGACATATCTAAATTGCTTCGTTGTTGGTGGTGATTTTTAATTTTTCTTTTCTCTACTATTTTATATATAATGTCTATTTTTCGGTTTAATTGTGCCTCCATATCTAGTAGTACTTGTGTTTCTATCTCTTGCTTAAGCATCACATTGTTAATCTTTATTTCTTTTTGCAATTCTTCTTGATTCTTTTCTTCAGCCTATGAAAGTTTTATCTCTTGAGCCTTATCCAATCCCGAGATATAGTGAATTTATCAAAACTTATCAGTTTTAGTATTTAGGGTTTTTCCAGCTCGGGGTCAAGCTGGGCTTTGACTTTCCCAGAGTTATACCCAACCAAAAATATTGACCCAGGTCTCTAAAATTTGATTTTGATGAGGAGAGAAATCCTATGCTGGGCTCACTCAAAAATTCCTCTTTTGTAAGAAGCCCTAATTTCTCGCACCAAAAACTGAAAATGCTTGGAATCGAATTATGCTTCGACAGAAAGATGCGCCCTTCAATGGAGAGTCATCCTAGCATACTTTTGTTGATGGATTGTTCAGAGAGACCCAAAAAGTAAGAATCCCTAGATTCTGCAGCTACACAATGTCTTCTTCTCAGGTGTAATATCCCAAATACTGATATTTTCTATTTCTAAACAAATGTGCTGATACAACTGGGCTTACAGACTGCCAGGAAAAAATCCCTATTTTATAGGAAAATTTAGGGTTAGGGTTTGTGAGATAGAATGCACAATTACCACTGATAATGAGCTGGATTGCTTCAGATAAAGTCTGGAAGCACTGAGAACTGGATCGGAGAGGAACTGATCTCTCCTGTCTCTGGTGAATGCTCCAGTAACAAGACGCCAAATCAGAGCAATAGGTGACGCCCTCAAGGAAGGAGGTGTCTGATGGATCCGCAGATTTGCAGGACTAATAGCCTCACTGTGACGGAGAGATTGGCTGGAATATACTGTAGTTCTGAACCCTCTAAGTATGATAGCGTCTTGGTTCTCTGAGGCAGTTGCTCACGCCCCTGGTGGTCCAGAATTGTTGATAACTCCTTCAGATGAGCTCAAATGGAGCTAATAATCAAGGAGTGCCAGAGTATGTAGCTGATGATAAGACTAGTGCCTGAGTTTCTGAAGGAAACTGAGATCTGGAGGCTCTACAGCTGATTAGGGCTTTCTGGTTGAAGACCCCCCTTACGGCTGCATCATGTCCTGCAACAATCTATACCTTGTGTTATATAACTGATGAATGAATGAAGATCAAGTGGTGAACTAGTATGGCTTACCCGAAATAAGACTAGGACAGATGTTTCACTGCCAAAATCCTGTTAGCTGAAGACTCCGTCTCCAACCCCAACTGTTGTGCTGCACGTTGTGCTGCTATCCAAGAGCTCCCAAAAATAATAATAAGCATAAGTGAGGTCTCCTCCTGCTTTACCATCTATTTATAAAGTTTGACTACGCAAAACCTAATATTTGACCTAATTACGTCACTTTATCTTCTAATTTTCCGTTGACTTGCATGCATGCAGATGGAGACCTAAAAGAGCATGGTCATGCATGGAGCATGGTCATGCATGAAGGTGGCCTTTGGCCCAAGTGGTCCTTCTTGACCCAGTGAGGATGCCCTAGATCTTCTATGGATGGCATCAGTCTTGATCTGATTCACTAGCTATTAGTAACCTCTCGAACCCACAGGAATCACATAGGTTAGCGGTATGGGCCTCAAGGCCTAAAAGGAAGAGGACATTACATCAGGTTAGCTCTGATACCATGTTATATTTTTATCATTCAAGTTAGCATTATGATCTTAGGATATTTAAGTGAGAGAATAACATGCATAGAAATAAACACAAGACACAAGAGACAAAAAGAATTTTCCTCAGGGAAACCATAAAGGAGAAAACCCCGCAACTTCCTCAGAGATAGAATTAGCACTAAAAGTAAAACCCGAAAACATAAAGATGATCTCGTGACATGTCAAAACCCCAAATTTTTTGAAAAATTTAAAATTTTTAATTTACATAATATTAACATAAATGCAGTTAACTAATCATTTAATTAGTTAAAGGTTATCAGCTTATTATTAGAATTCATCTGTTATTTGCATAGATTGATAGAACGAATCTTTTCAGTTTACTAACTTGTTTCTTTTTGCAACATAAGGTGGGGCTGTCATGAAAAACTGGGCTTACTTAGCTTTCGAGCTAATGCAGAAAGTTTCTTCTGTCCTTATAGATTACAGGAAAAAAGAATGGCTGCTGCAAGTAAAAATTCTAAAGTCTTTATGTACAAGTTTGTTTGCAATACGAAGTTCAGTAAGACATTAGTGGCTAAGCACATATCAATGCTTACTGAGGTAAAATCCATTATCTATTCTTTATTCTAGTAGAGGTAGAATTATAGTTCTTAAAATTACTGAACTATCTAATATCTATCATAGTTGTCAGTGTCAAAAGATCTTTAAATAAGATTGTTTACAATTAGAAAACAAAATCAAAGGTTTATGTTTAAGAAAACGAAAATACTCTTACTTCGTAAAGTGTAAGAATAAGGGGTTTACAATTTACTACGACTAAATTCAAACTATCCATTGATAGGGATATATTCATGCTAATGCACCAGGTCTTATTTACATTACCACTGATTCAACACATACTAAAGCTTATCTTAGGTCTGATGGATCACCTATCGTAAACTAGTTATTGTTTTAGTCATTAAGAGTATGTACAACATAAAAGTTTCAAGGTCTAACTATTACATTGATAAACTTTATCTTAAATGGCTTCACCTTCATATGTGTTAAATTCTAAGTTAAGGACATTCATTCCAGCTGATTCCTTCATCAAAAATATTTAGTTGCTATTTCATCTTGTAAGCATTTATCAACTTAGATGAATATGGCAAGACCATAAAGGTTGACATTATAAACACAATAGTTACTATGGCTGTATTCTACAACCTCCTTAAAGTCAACCATTAGTATACTCTATAATTATAATATAAGTTTTGGTGGCATACTTGTAAAAATAATATTCTTACTTGAACATATGTTTATATTTCCCTCCTATAATCATGTTACAAGCTTATTCTATTAAGACTGTAAAGTGTTAAATGACAAGTAGTCATTCACCCGGATGAACAGGTAATAAACAAGTCCATGACATTTTAAGTTTATAGTCTTACTCTAAGATAACTCTTAAAATCTTTACCTTAGACATTTCAAGTTTGTATACAAGATGATGTTATTGCACTTACCACTCTAGATATAGTGCTCCTTAAATCAAAAGTTTATTAAATAAAATATCATGTTACAAGGTTCTTTGCCATATAGTTGGCTGTACCCACGATGAACCTAGTGTTATCATTTGATTGCATCACATGGGTGATAATAATATAACGTATGGTAATGATTTGTTAGACCTTGCATTAGTGGTAAGTTTCCATGACAAGGTTTACGTATTAACCTAACACTTGTGATAATGTTCCAATGATAGGTTGACTCAGCCGGGACTAACGTATAACCTTGGAGATAGCCGAAATATTGTCAACACTAGATCCTCATGATTAGCTCAACGAAACTATAGAAAACAAACCCACCGTGGAAAATTATTTACATGGCGACGTGGATTCATTTGGGCCATGCATTGTAGGTTTTAAAAGAGTCTTCCCCAAGACCTAGCTCATTAACCTCCCTCGCCTTCGGCACTTGTCCATCCTCTGTGCAAGAAAACCGGCCGCTCTATCACCTGTGTAGTGCTGCGACTTTCTATGGCTTCTCCTCCTTGGTTAGCTTGCCCCATTGCACCAACGTGAAGGCCATCTCATGGTGCTTCTGTTCATCATGCGTTACTCATTCTCTGGTTTGATTTTTTGCTGCCTCCATTGCTTAAGCTCGAGCCCTTGACTGTGTCATTCCTTACCATTCTCCTTCAGTTTATCCAACGAGAGTGGTTCCTTCTTTCGAAGTGTTATAACACCGTTTCTTTTGCCACTGAATGGAGGACTCCTTGCTCATGCTGACGCTGGTCGCTGCATTGCTATTTATGACTTTCAGTTGCTGAGGTAAAAGAATTGTTTGGTTTCTTTTAAGATAACGCCAATTTATTGTATATACATCTCTTGGTTTTTAATATAAATTTAACAGCCAGCCGTATGTTTGTTTTGCAGATATGATCTGCCTCTCTTCTCTGTCTGCACCAATTGTACAGGCTTGTGGCGATAAGGGGCCATGGTAAGCCTTGGTTTCTCCATGGTTCATCCACCTTGTGTAAACCCTTATGGGGTAATGAGGGTTTGGTCATTGCAGCCTCTTAGACCCTCATAGCATTTGGTTGTTTGTTCGTTGTTTAACACCGTTTGGTTAAGACCCTAGCTCTATTGCAGGGCTCTCTGGCTTTGGCCGTGAGTTTAAAATTTTGTTTTGTAAATATTACTATGTTTATAGTAAAAGAACAGGCTATAAGCCTTCATGTGTAATTTCTTGGTACGGTCGTGCGTTAATATTACATAACTAGGTTTTACAGTTATTCCTTTTGTATATTCTGAATGAATAGGGTTTTTACCCTAAGTTATTATTACTGTTTTCCTTTTCTGCATTCCTTCCTTGCTTGCATTATTGAAATTTCAAATGCTTACTTATGTTTAATTTAAAACTACGACTGTGAGTAAAATACTTTTAGTTCCACCGTTGTTGGTTTACTTGTATAAATTGGGTTTTATAGGGTTTAACCCTATTTGACAGTGAAAAAAAATAACTATGTTCCTTTTTCTTTTAAATTACTGCTAAGTTGAAAAGTGCTTCTGCAATGTTAGGGTTACTAGTTATATTTATAGCATGTAATTAAGCTTGATAAAAGAGCATCTTGTATTTCTGTTGTTTACTTCCTACACAAAAATGCATTTGGTTTGCTTAACGTTAAAAAGTATTATTATTAGGGTTTCTGTACCTCGTTTATAATTTGACTTTCTTATTAATAAGAATTTGTAATTCTTGATGTATAGTTTATACCCTTTTAATAATATAGGGTTTTTATATCTTTCTTTCTACATTAATTCTAAGTACTGTCAGTATACTTGTAGCTCAGACAGTATAATAATTCTGGGATATACTTACAGTAATAAGAATACTACTTATGTTAGTAGTAATAATATTCTTATATTGCATAATAAAGTATCTTATTACTATTATAATAACTATATTATCTCTCTGTGATTACTATAGCCTCTATATTAATATCCTTAGTTATTTTTATAAGTATATCAAAAATAGTATTCGTTAATTAATTCTTGTGTAATTACACTATACTATCTATGTTCTTTTGTAATTAATTAGTTTTTCTTAGTTATGATATTTATTTATATAAATCCAGAATTTAATTAACTCTATCCAGAGTTTATCTTATAAGCACAAATATTAACCTTTGTTCATATTCTAAATAAAAAGATTAACAGCTCTGGAAACTTGTTCGAGCTCAATCCCAATAAAAAGAAGGAAAATAATGAAATGAATACATCACAAAACATTCATAAAATCTAGACTAGATTGATTTGACAGTAGTAGCTAATCATTATATAACTACTTTTACTTTCAATTTATTATTAGACATATAGTAGTGAAGTTATTCTAATCTGGAAGAAAGGAACTGTATGGTAAAACAGGAAATAAATCTAGTCTAAAATCTACTCTCCTATTTATTCTTTACAATATAAAATTACTGAAAGCAAAATATAGTACAAGGAAGTAGTTTTTAACTAAGAACTCATACAATTGTCAATGTAATATCTTTACTGAAATAGATGAAGAAACTACTACTTTGTAATCTCATCATGCTATTCTTATTTAAATTTACTCCTGTGCTGGAGTACGGTCTGGTAAAACCCAGATGTGGAAAAACACAGTGGGTCTTTACTTTTCATCAAAAGATTCCATTACTAATAAACTAAAAACATTTACATCACTAAACTAGCTAACTCTTATATCATAAGCTACAAACCTAACATTCAACCATTCACATTATTTAAACAAAGATAGTTAAATGACAGAACATGCTTGATCTTTGGACAACAACAGCAATGGGAGGCCGTTCCTCCCTACCAACTTCTGGAGAGTGCTCAAACAATGACTCCTCAGGACCCCCGAGCTTGCTCTGGTCTCCTTGGCTGGAACTAGGTGCAGCAATAGTCAGATACCAGTCTTCAAACTCAATATTAATCGATAAATTATCAGTAAGTTCTCCCAGATAACAAGCTGTAATAAACCAAGTTACTGCAGCAATCCTCTTAGACCAACTTCCTTGATGTTTTCCCTTTTCCCCCAAATGAATTTCCTAAATAGCATTCCACCTGAATGTTTCTTCTCTGGAAAATATCTGAGCATCCTTAGCTCTCTTCATTGGGTACTTTTAAAAGATTACCTAGGTCTTTTTGGGTTAGTTGTCATTGAATGAGCCACCTGCTCTGATCCCACTTTCTTGGGGGATCATGACCCCAAATATAGGGAAGTGCCACCTGCAACTTAGGAAGTGTTTGAGGATGCTGCCACTTGTCTTTTTCCCTCCACCTAGTTCCATCCACTAGTTTGACCAGTAACCTATTTTTAACAACTCTCCCATGCTTTTGTCTCCACAATTTATTTATTAATAATAAAATATTTTGAATTACATTCCACTTCTGTTGACTCTGCTGAGTCATCAGTTCCTACTTAGCATTAAATTTAACATAATGTCTTAGGAATATAATTAAAACAATTAACATTATTTTACAAAATTGGGATATGTGAGACAGTTGTAGTCTCTCTCTTGTCCCAGCAACTTCTCTCTCACTCATGCGACCCAATGAGTGAGTGAGTGTGTGATAAATAGAGAGGTTCACTCTCTATTTATATTCTTTCGTTCACTTGATGTCCACTCGAACATGTCGGCCTCACTTAACAATTACTTACTAGAGTCGATATCTCTAGGAGATTCTAATAACCCTAGTGCCCCACAACTTATGGGAACCTTTCCCCTCCGACCAACAAGGGGGGTTATCCTTAACACAACGGTGGGGACTATTTCCCCAACTTACAATAAATCACCTAGGGTCGACTTCTCTAGGATAGTCTAATAACCCCAGGGCCCCACAAATGCGGGGACTTTAACCCTTGATCATTAGGAGGGTTACCCATAATGACTTGACATGACTTGTTCACATTATAGAAACTCCCAATTGAATCATCAGGGCATGACATGACTCAATTACATTACAAACACTTCCCAAAATAAACATCGGGGTACAATATACAAGTGAATACATTCAGAAGTTACAATTACATCAACACTCATAGTGCCACACCTTGGCATCTCATAGCGCCACAATAGGAAAGAAATGTTTAAGAGCACAGACAGGTCTATATACAGGCCAGGCACAAACCCTACAGCCAAATATTCTCACACCAAAGTTGGGCAATAAACTCATACTAGAGCTACTAGACATGATGCATAGGATAAAAGATAAACAAAATGCCCCGCTTTTTCGGTTGATTTTAGATAAAAATCGACCAATTTTTTACTAGGAAATTGTTATTATCATAAATTTTCAATGTTATCAGTTTCAATTTCCTATTCTCGACTAAATCCCTATTTTTAAAACCACATAGATAACCTAGATTGTTAAAATTTAGATTTAAACCCTCTAAATTATGGTTTAAACCAGAATTTGGCTATAGAATTCTGGTGGGTTGGGGGTGTTTTGGTTAATGCTTATATTGAACCCCTAATAGATGGTAAATTCAATACATAAATGGTGGCATAAATGGAAGACAAAGATTCTGATTATGGTGAATTGAGAACTGGTAATTTTAGGAATGAAATGTACCATGTATCTTCGGATGTAAATAATGAAAAAATGCATGTAGCAGGATAGAAAATTCTAACCTAATTGAGCAGAAACGCCTTCGTCTTGGAATGACCCAGAATGATGATGATGGTTGACTGAAACAGCACATGAAATGGGTACCCAAACTCTGTTTGCAAGCCCAGAAAGGCCTTACTAAGCGCGAAAAATTGTTACCCTGCCTGACCGAAAAACCGCAACTGGTGCGATGGTGGACTAAGTGGAAGCCCGAAAACCTCTTACCATGGCTGAAAAACAAGTGAAATGAAGATCATAGACTAAGCAGATGCCGTAAAATCAAATAACCAAGTGTGAAAAGTAATGGCCTAGTTTTCGCGGTGAAAGGCTCATAGCGAAAAACTAGGAAAATTATGACGATGGTTGGCTAGGAAGGGAGGGGGTTCGGCTTTATATAGTTAAACATTTCTTGGCTAAGAGTTAAAAATGAATCTAATATCTCAGTCGAGAAACCATTTCAATATTTTAATGTAAAAATTATTCCAATACTCTCAGACGAGAAGGTTTAAAACTCTCGGCTGAAACATTATCTAACTATGGAACAACTCTTGGATGAGAGAATGTTGATCGTGGTTAATTTCTCGTCCAATAAATATAACAACTCTTGACCGAAAAAAATATTGTTGACTTTTTTCTCGGCTGAGAGATTGGAAATTATACAAAAAAAAAGGATTTGTCACGGAATTGTTTCTGAACTTCGTGTTTTCACTCGGATCTCAGTCAAACATAGCTCTCAAAAGGCTCTCTTGCTCTAGTTCACTTGATCTCACTTGCTTGTTTATAACAGTGTTCATTCCCCCTTGTTAGAAACAATGTGAGGAGAGGAGAGTCGCATGGTGTCAATTCTATACAAAAAACACATGAGTACTCTTGGAGATGGTTCTCTTATGTCTGTGTGGCTAGATCGTTGAATCTAGCCTCTGAAACTCACTATGGCTCTTTCTCACTTGATCTCGCTTAGTTAAAGAAGGACATGACTGATTTTCATCAGGAGGATTTGAAACATGAATCCTAACATGATGTTCCCCTTGTCAGGTGTGAGAGGAGATGTTAGGGAAGAGGAAAATTTTCCATATACAAGAAGAGGTATGCTTCAACTACATACAGTTCATAGGTCTTCTTGCAAATCCACCCTTTAAGAATATGACTCAATGGATTCAAAACTGAAAAGGTGAGGGGTGTCGGTCTCAATAGAAAATGCACCCACATACAATATAATTCAACTTTTCATAGTTTTTGCACTATACATAAAGACACATGGAAGTACCAAAGATCCACTAGAACCTATAAATAAAAACAATTGCAAGTTATACTTTTGACTGTTCAATTGGTGAATTTACTATACCTATGTTGTTTTAGATGTTCCTATATCACCACAATGCACTCATGGAACAAGATACATTGTACACGCTTCTAGCATGTTCTTTGAATTTTTGAAAGAGGAAAAACCTTTATTAAAGGAATCAATGCCAAAACACACTAAATCGATCTCTAGCAGTACCATTTTCAAAAGATGATTTGTAGCCACACCAAATGAATGATATGAAACCAGTTTGAAATAATTATCTACAACAATGCACAACCGAAGCTTTATGCACACGATATGATGGACACCCTTGTCATATCCAACCAACTTGCCTCATGTAACTTCCACACAACCCACTACTCCACAACTCCTTCTACTAAACTAGAAGGATATAATTTGTGATAATATGAATACCCATATATTCAAGGAGAAGAGATTCTCTCACCTATCACCAACATTGAACATGGAGACTATATAATATTTATTTTCTCATATATTATACATATCCACATAGAAATGGCTCTAATGGTGATAAACAATCAATCCTTTACACCGTAGTACATGTAGTTGTAGAAGAAGGATGTGAAAATAATAGAGAAAGAAGAATACAAAAAATAATGGACATAGAATGCTCCAATATATGTCTTATTGAATGTATTAAATAGTATACATTAGACTGTTTACAATTAGTAACTGAAACAACTAAACAAAATAGTTTCTAACTGTCTACAAACTAAACATCTAATACATCGAGATTAATTATTTATTTCTAACCCTCCCTCTTAATATCGAGGGTTACATTATTAACTATACCTATATTTTGACGTTGAAATTGAAAAACATATCTTCCCAAAGGTTTGGTGAAGATATTAGCTAGTTGTTCTTTAGATCCACAAAAATTGAGATAAATGTCACCATATTTGACAAGTTCAAGAATGAAGTGAAATCCAGTGTCAATATGTTTTCTTTTTCATATGAAATACATTTTTCTTTGACAAGTAAATGGCATAGTTATTGTCACAAAAAATAAAAAATAGGTTCTTTTGTCATATATCCAAAATCCATCAAAAGTCCTTTAAGAAAAACTACATGACCATTTTCCTTGTTGTTGCTACGTATTTTTCTACTGTAGAAGAGATAGAAACTATGGGATGCTTCTTGTATGTCCATGAAATAAAACTCTTTCCAAAGAGAAAAGCATATCATAAAGTGTTTTTAATGTCGTCAATACTTCATGCATAATCACTATATGTGTAACCTATGAGCATACTATCTGGCAAAGCTATGTACCACAAACCATAAGTGGTTGTACCTGCAATGTATATTAAGATCCTCTTACAAACTTTCAAATGAGAATCCTTAGGATATTCCATAAACCTCGAAATCTAACTTGTTGTATATGTTATGTCAGGTCTTGTCGTAGTAAGATACATAAGACTACCAACAAGTTCTTTATACAAAGTAGAATTAACTAATGATCCCAAATCTTCGTTGCTTGACTTAGTTCATTGCATCTACCCATTATTTTTGCTTTGCATCTTAATCAAAACAAGTAGGCTAAGATGAGAAAAATGAAAATTGTACTACATTATAATCTAGATCATATATATATCACTCAAACTTCTCATTCTTTGATGTCTATGATCAAAATCTGAATCAATGAGAGATGAAGAATCACTATGAGATGAATACCTGCTTTCATTTTGAACTTGCAATCTTGGTAGGTGTGGTGTAGGTGATTGATGTACATCTAAATCAAGAAAAGGATTGTGAGAAGTATTGTTCTCCATTCCATTCCATGATTTATCTTCGTTGAATTTAACATCTCTACTTACTAGAATTTTCATAGTGACAGGATTATATAATATGTATGCTTTTGACTGTTCACTATAGAAAATATAAATGTGCTTCTCACTTCTATCATGAAGCTTATTTCTTAGTTCTTCAGGAACATGAGAAAAAGAAATGAAACCAAACATTATGAAATGATAAACATTTATCTTTAATCCACTCCATTTTTCTTTAGGTACTCTACCTTAAACACTGGAAGTTGGTGATCTGTTCAATATGTAAACTAAACATACAAATCCTTCATCCCAGTAATCTTCGGACAATTTTATTAATGTAAGTAAACTCATTTCCATGTTCATGATGGTGCGATTATTTCTTTATGCCACTCCATTTTGTTGTGGAGTATATATGGTAGTCGTCTACTTTATGATACCATGATGTTTACAAAATCAACAAACTCTCTATAATCATATTCTCCTACTCCATTTAATCTGAAAACTTTTACAAATCTTCCACTCAGTTTCTCTACTTCATCCTTGAACTCCTTGAAACAAGTGAAAGTCTCTTATTTGTATTTCAGAAAGTAAACCCAAACTTTCCTGCTAAAATCATCAATACATGTCAGAAAATGAAAAGTTCCACCAATTGACTGATTTTGCATAGGTCCACATTACTTTGTCAGAAATAACTCTAAGAAATATTTGGCTCTATAAGAGGTTAATGGAAAACTATATTGCTGATATTTTTTAGTATGGAACTTTCACAAGAAGGAGTCTCATTAATCGAGGAATGAAATCCTTTTACAATACTTTGTTTTTGTAACAAGCTCATAATTTTGACTAGTAAACGACCATCGCGATAATTCCATTACTCAGTTTCATTTGCATTATAAATATTACATGCATACATCTTTCCACTTTGTATTTCTAATGGAAACACTTTTTTCTTTGTCATATAAGTTTTTGCAACAATTTTCTATTTGGATCAAATATTTTTCAATAAGGGTTGTGGAAATTAACATGATAACCATGTGCATCTAGTTGTCCTATACTCCACATGTTGTGCTTGATATTTGGTACATAGTAAACATCATAAATAATTTCCACTTCACCATGCTTTGTTAAAACTCACACAACACCTTTTCCATAAGCTTTAACTAAATCATCATCACCTAAACTAATTATAGTAGTAGTAGCTGTATCAAGATTAGAAATCAAATCATTGTGACTAGACATATGATTGCTACATCCACTATCTAGCAACTAAAATTTTTTTCCAATAATTTTTTTAGAGACTTTACTTGCCAGCGTGACTGGATGAGTTCCTTCGACACATCGGAAAAAATGACCAAATTACTCTGAAATGTCCGAGTAAAAACGTGAGTTTTAACTTAGCTATTCTTCCTTTTCTCAAACTTCGGTAAAAACTAAGTGTTTAGGATGGACTCCCTAGAGCTGGGAAAAAGTCTAAGTAAGCTTTCAATCAAAATTGTAAGGAGGGGCCCTAAAATATCGAAATTTTGGGGAAGCAGTTGCAGCAACAACAATTGGCTACTAGGTTGTGAAAACAAATCTCTAAAAAATACCTCTTTGAAAGACAAGAATGTTGCATGGTACTAGATCCCAAGTATGTAACCATATTTTCAATATGATCCTCGAGATTCTTTAAAGTGCCTAACTCATCCAAGGATATAACTTTGGTGTATGATATTTGTTTTCATTTTCGAGAGTAGGGTGACCAAACTAGGAGTCTTGATAACTCTCTTAGGCCAAAGTATGACGTTCATCTTACCCCTATATTTGAGTTGTGACTTGATATGACTCCACATGATCGTAACAGAGTTAGACATAGTATTCGTTTGTTCCTCATTCCCATGCTATAATCATTCTTTTGATGCTTCCTTTACGAATGAAAATGTCTTTTGAGTCTTCTTTGATTGCTCCTTTCACTTTGAGAATTTGATACGGGTTCTTCCATCCATAATGTCCTTTTTTAAGAGTGATAATTTTTTTTTCTCATCATGCTCACATATGGAGAAGAACCTTACTGATATTTGTTTTTTTGACATCCTTTTTTATCTGATTGTTTATTCCTTCAACATCATTGCTTTAATGAAGACTAAATATTTCATATTTTTTACTTTTCAATATGATCCTTTTGGCCTCTTTGATTTACAACATGGGATTATTTTGAATTCCATACATTAGTCTGACCGGATGCCTCTTTGTGTGTCTATAATAATAGAATCCCTAGGACATATATTAATGTGAGAGTGGATGGAGTGCCAAGATAGTGACCCATACCTCATGAGTTTTAGTTATTTCATAGGATTTATAATGACTCAAAAACAAACTAAAAATTGTTTCCTCTTCGATAATTAGGAAACACTTAAAGAATATCATACTGATAAAGCTTTACTATGCATTCTTTTCCATAAGAAGTTCCTAATTTTCAAAGATTCTGAAGAATATTTAGATTCTTATACCCCCAATAGGAAAATAATGAGTTGGTTTATTAAAAGAAAACAAAAGTAAGGATATGAATCAAAGTAAAACATAAAAGAAAAAAAGAAACTAAAAAGAACCAAGAAAAGAATTTTTTTTTTATGTACAACGTGTTTCAAACAACCTAAGTGAAGTAATATTGGAGAACGAGGTCATTTAAAGGAATACTTTCTTCATGTCCTTGTAAATATTGAAGTTTGAAAGGCCAATATTCTTCAGCTCCTTTTGGATCAAAGGCTTCAAATTAGGGTGTGTTTCTCTAAGTTGCTGTTGAAAGGGCTTTTGTCGAGAGTCACCAAAAAATTTCAAATTTTTTACATTTAACTCAATGGATTTCTCTAGACCTTGAACTAGATCTTCTGCAGTGTTATTTGTACATTTGAACTCTATCCTACAAGCGAGGTAATGTTTATTTCTTTCAAGATCAACAAGGACACAAAAGGCCACTGACCCCTCTTGTGTTTTAGAACCATCAAAATACAAAATCCAAAATATATCTTCTAAATCTATTGGGTTAGTAGAATCTCCTACATTAGTAACTAAGTTTACTATATTACAACCAATATCATTAGTCCGTGAAAATCGAAGGAGATCGGATTATATGTCTAATTCTTTACCGACTTCCTCAACTTGATAATTCCCTGGTTCAAGCTCTAAAAAGTCATTTCCCAAAACTAAAGATGAGAAATTGACCGGTTCATTCTTTCCTTCCAAATGAGTCACATTTTGTTTCATATGGGGTTCCCTCGGTATCTTAATTTCATTCTGACTATTCTGGTAAGAAAACCACATGTGAGACAAATCAGTGGCAAAATATCCATTGATTTTCATAGACCAGTCCCTGCTCAAAATCAAACTATAACCCTCTGGTATATCCACTACCATTATATCTATGAATTGGAAAACTCTCGGATATACAGATAATCTTATTAGCACATCTTTCATCTCCCCTATGACACTAACAACATACCTATCTAGTTGAATAATATTTGAATGGGATGGTGTCAGTTGACCATTAATCTTTTTACAAATAGAAAGTGACATAACATTGGACAAGGCTCCAAAATCAAACTAAAAATTATGCACTTTGTGGTTAAAAATTTCAAACGTTATTAAGAAAGGTAAAGTTTGAGATTTTGATTTAAAACCAATGCTTGCTTCATTTATCTCAGTGTCTGATTCATCCTCTGAGGTACCACTGGGATCAGGGTCAAATGCTTCTTATAATTTCTTTCTTTGTTGAGGAAGATTGCATAATTCAAATAATGAAATATTCGCATTAGTTTTTTTAATATCTTCCACAATGTCATATCCCATATTAAATTCCTTTTTTTTATAAATAATTTCTGGTTCTTTTGCCACGGTTTTCACATGTTTAGTTATCACTTGGCTTGTTTCTTTTATGTTTACTAGATTCTCCTTATGTTGTGTTTGAGTGGTGCTGATAATTTTATTCATGGTTTCCTTTTCTCTTCTTATCTTGGGAAACACTAAACTTTGATCCATTACCGGTCCTTTACTTCTAGTTGTAATGTTTATTGATGATACTTGAATTTCCTCAGCCTTCTCATCCTCACTCAATCTCATTGTGGGTTCTCAATCCCATAACACCATTGTGGTTTCTTCATTTGTTTCTTCTAGCTCATTTGTTTGGCCTTCCTTCTTCTGGATGTGTTAATTGTGCATCTAATAATAAAACCCACCCACACAGAGACCATTGTCATGTGTTAAATCACTAGTTAGAGAAGTACAGGTAAGAATATACTGAGCGCTTTTAATCAATAGATATTTCACCGTGAATGATTCATATATTCTTTGAATAACAAATGATGATAGTGCGAATAACGAATGATGAAAGTGGTAACAAAATTAAATACTTTATCTCTGGATAATGAAAGCATATAATGTAGCAATATTACACGTACAAAGAAATTATACCAGAAACAGACGAAGGGAGGGAAAGGAAGGAATAGTAATGGAGGACGGTAACATTGTATTCGACAACTGGAGCAGTGTTATCCAAGGAATGAGTGCGGCTGAGTGAGTAGCCTCGAGCCAGCCGAAAGAAGCGTTAGTCATCATCATAGCTGGGACGAACATCTAGATTTTTTTTAAAGATACTTAACGAGAAATAAAGTTACATGCCTCAGACAACGTGTCTCTGTTCTCTTCGTAGGATTCCTTTTAAAAATATCACTAATAAACAAGGAATGGACCAACAAAGTAAACTACAACCACCTCTATAGCAAACTCTGTCAGTCGTGCAACTGACTATGCTGCTTTTGTGGATGGTCACCTACAAAGGGATCAATGGGTTATGGAAGGAACGAAGCCTGCGGCGAGGTGAATGTGCAACCAGCAAAGCAAGAAGGAACAACGACCCTCATGCACACTAGATGGAGATTGAAGCAAGTTGCAGCATTTCCTAAGGTGATACTTATCCCTTTGTTAATGTGAGAGCTAAATCTTATAGCTCTAGAGTTGTTGGTTTTGCAACATACACGTCTCTACTTTGTAATCTTGATTAGTATTACCATCATTTCGAAAGCTACAGTTTCCTTAAAAATATGTGTATTTTCTTTCAAATCTCAATGAAGAAAAATAAATTTACGTCACCGACAAAAATATTATCTATCAGCACGACCACTGGAGTTTTTGAAAAAAATGGTCGTCCATTTTTTTTATGAGAGACAATGGTATAAAAGTCATTGGATATTAAACCCAAAAGTAAAGGAGCTAAAGAGGACTTATCCTTGAGTATGATTAATCATATCTGTTTTATTTTTTTTATTTTAGTTTTATTTTTTAATTTTAACTCGGCTTAAACATAATGTTTTTCATAGATAAGGTTTTAAAACATTATTTGAATATTAAAACTTTGATTTCTAATATGTGAAGAGACTATTAAATTATTTTCGAAGTTCAAGTTAAGTTATGATGATGATGATGATAGTGTTGGTTAATATTTACTAAAATTAACTTTGCTTTATTGAATTTCAAGAGAAAATATTCTTTGGATTGATGTAAAATTTTAATATTATGTTTAAAAAGTTTAGAAAGAAACATTCATTTAAGTCACCATAATTTTGACATACTAGAAAATCATAGAAGTTTTTATTGTAATAAAGAATATAAAACTTTGATTTAATGTTATTGTATTACATAACAACAAGAACAACCACAACTACTACTATTAAAATACAAAATATTATTTTAAAACATCCTTTTTAATTTTAATATGATAATAAGAAAGGAAAATATATACTTTTGCAAGATGGGAGTCTACTAAACCAAGCCTTAGATTCAGAAGGAATATGACAACTGAAATGATGGGCATAGATGTAGACTCAAATGGTGCACCCATTAATAATAGAGAAGAATATGGGTCATCTACATCTTCGTCGAGCCCTTCATTTGTAGAAAATGCGGATTCTGATGGAGTGTCAGAATCCATGGATGAATTTGAATAATTTCAAATGGAACAGTTTAGGTGTTTTTTATTGGTATGATGTTTGTAATTGAAACTATGAAAGATATTTTGATTATTTCTATGAATTATTTGTTCTGGTATGGTATAATATATGATTTCATTATGAATCACATCATCATTTATTTTATTTTATATGGTTAGTGGTGAAATTATTTATGAAATATTTTTTTTTGTTTAATATGCAAGTTTCAAAAAAGTAGTAATTTATCTTTTGGAGAAACAAATATTTTTCCAATTTAGGGGTTGATTTTAAAGTTTTTGTAAACAACAGTATGGGATGTCTAGGCCATGGTTTTGTTTTAACCCCAAAAAAAACATGTATACTGGTATCAACACTTTTCTATTTGGGGCCATTTTTGGTGTTTTTTTTGCAAAAACCGTCGTTTTTATGCCTAGAGTTTTCATTCTTAGTATAAAGTTGTCATTTCATAGGATAAGTGGTTATTCCTAAAGAAAACCATAGTTACCCATCCATTGCTCGTCATTCAAAGTGCAGTTGTGTAAGATGGAGAGCAATGTTCCATTCAAGGTTGATTGATCATTCGTGATGTAATAGAAGGATGTGCAATTACAAAATTCAAATAAAAACCTATCAGTACACATGTGTATGCTACTATGTGAGTTATGAGCCTGTTATCACCCTATATCAAATGTCTAGAGGTGGCTCCTCCAATTATTCTTCCTCATTTTAAAAAAAATAGTAATTTATCAAAATAATGTTGTAGGAGAGCATCTTATTATTTATTCTGTTATGCATCTCTAGTCGCAAGTTTGTTAATGTTTGTTGATCTTTTTTATGCAAGTCTAATGGAGTTCATAAGCTTTATTTCCAACCCTTTATTTATTAACTTCAAATTGTCGAGGAAAGGGTTTTTTTTTAATCACAAATCTTATACAAAGGTGATGGCACGTAAAAGAAATAGGTGAAAACATCACAATGCTGCGAAGGCTCAATTCATGGAATCTCAAAACTTAGAAAACCTTGTAATCAATTTCATTTCATTAAATAAAACCGAGCAATTTTATGTGACATTCCCATTATCCTATGTACTTTGTCGATTTTACGAGGTGATCGTTGTTCTTCATCCCGGGGCTCCATTGTGATAATGCAGAGGTTGGTGAAATGTCATTTGGTGCAAAGACTTTTGGTAAGAACCGAAGATATTATGATGCCAAAAGTATTGGTGAAAACATTTGAATTATTTCAATAGTGTCGGCGATATTTTTTATTTCATACTGATAGTATCAACAACTTTACCACAAAATATCAAATCACGAGAATCATGACTACTTCAGTGAGTTCAAAATATCACACTTCTTTATTCAGACTGACGAATGCTTCAGAGAAAACTCACAAGTCCCCTCTAGCTGTTTCGGTGTGAAAGTCCAAGTTGATCCAAAACTTCTTCGTTCAACAAAATTTCCAAGGTCTTCGACCATATCAGTGAAAACTTGTGAATTTCCTCCAACAATGTCAGTGATTTTAGCTAAGTTATGCCAAAATGGTGATTCATAAAACCCTTTCTTTTGCTTCAGTCGACAGTGTCGGCGTGACTAGGTGAGTTCCTCTGACACATAAAAAAAATGACTAAATTACTCCGATATGTCGTAGTAAAAACGTGAGTTTTAACTTATCCAGAATTCCTTTTCTCGAACTTCTAGAAAAACTAAGTGTTTAGGATGGACTCCCTAGATCTGGAAAAAATCTAAGTAAGCTTTCAATCAAAATTGTAAGGAGGGGCCGTAAAATATCGAAATTTTGGGTAAGCAGTTGCAGCAACAACAACACTCTATGTTTCGCTTTTCTTTTTTCTTTGGGTTGGGTTTCTAACGATTTTGGTTGAAGTTATTACTAGGATGTTGTACACTCCACTTCTATAATCATTCCTTAAATTCGTAAAGTAAGCATGTCTTGTTGATAAAAACATTATTCTTTCGTAGTGACTGTATTTTATTTTAACAAAGCATGTTGGGATTTGGATGTGGTTTGAATCCTTATTGTTTACATAGCTCAATTTCTTTTACTACATTATGAGGTAGGTATTGCCTTATTTTTACTCTGTAAGTTATGATTGTGTTGATAGGATTAGCTACTACTTTGGTCAAACTTTTTGTACTCTATTATTATTTTAATGCCTTGTTCTTTTGTGTTGCATATAATTCTTCTCATATAGTCATAAATCCCTAATTGTGGTAGCTACGTTAGCATGAAGTTCCTCATTTATGCAATTTCTTAATTAAGCTTGATTTTCTATCAACCATTGTCATTGAGCTCACCACCATCTCTCCATTTATTTCTCTTCAAGCCTGCTCAATGAGGGAAATATTTAACCTTATTTGTTGGGCATCGTTACAACTTGTATACTCTTTTTGGTGGTCAAAATGTTTCCCTATGTTCTGAGGAATATCTTGTTGCATGCAACAACTAAGTAACATTGTCTTCACAATTTCTCTCTCATTTTCACCTTCATATTCTCATGGATAGTATTTGTTACTAAATTTTAGTGAAATTATAATTACATGGTGAAGTGTTGATCTCGAACCTTATAGAGTATAACTATAAACATGTTTGTTTCCTTTAGATAGCCTTATGGTTCAATGATGGTTCATGAGATTAGGTACTCATACCCCGATCCATCTAACTAATTTGATATTATTAATAATATTTCATGATGGTTAATATTCACAACTGTGAAAATATGATTCACATCAAGATCTAAGAGCTAAGGGAATCTTCACAATCTAATTTATTCACAAAATATGGAAGAAAATAGTAAAGGAGAGAAAAATAACACACATAGATGGTGCCAATAACTAATGTTTCTATTAGTGTAAAATTTGTATATATGTGTGGTACATACTTATAATACATTGGGAGAAACTATTTAGCCTATGGAGGCTGTTTGGATGCATACATGTGTCAGGCTAGGATTTGATCCCAAAACCCCCATAGGTGGACCAATTAGCTCCCAAACCATCCCAAATAGACATGAATACTAGTGTGAACATGGATGGAACATGTTGGAGAATATATGAGTGCAGGTTAGGCATGGTGGGTGAGAACATGGGTGAGTGAGACTGCCTCTATGAAGCAATAAAGGCCCAAAGAGAGCCCAAAACCACCAAATACATGCACTAGCTCCCATGATAAAACAGGTTATATGATTTAAGGGATGGGGAGTGCACCAATATTATTTGACATCAATGAGGGAACCTGGACTGTAGATATGATCAAACTGGAGTGCCTGAACTGCAATAAATGAGTCCAAAACACCTATTAGACCAAGGTTGATAAACAAGCCTAGTTTTGGACCATATCACATAGCATAAAAACTAATGAAATTGTATCCTAGGTGTATAACCATGGTACGGATGTGTATTAACACTCTAACAACAACCATCAATCATCAAAATTATGTCCTAGCTAAAATTTTCCTCATATTTCAGCAATCTACATTATGTCCATGAAAAGATCCATTTTTCATTACTTAGGTATAAATATGGGAATTTACATTTTCTTGATTTGTCCATGTATTTTATCATGTTCATCCTTCTGTATTTGATGATCATTATGATCAATCCTTCTATCGTCTACCTTGATTGACAAATTTTCCTCCTTCTTTACTAGTCATTCTTATTGTGTGTGATTAGTTACTCAATGGTGGTATTTTTCCATCTTACTATCTAAATTTTGTGTTGGTATTGGTTTGTTTAAAATCCTTATGGTAATCCTATATTATGTGTTACCATATTACTCATTTTCTTACTTATATTTGACAACACTAGCTAAACATAGAGTGTTATTCTTCTTTGTACCATAAGATACTATGTGTATTATACTTAGGTATGTACTTATAAAGGAAAAATATTGCAATATTGTGTACCTTGGGAGGTACCTAAAGAAGTTGATTAACGTAATGTTGTCAAAACCATGACTGAGTTGTTGTTGTGTGAATTCATTAATTAATGTAATGGGCCATAGTCATTGAATAAGCTACACTACACAATTGGTGGCTAATAAAGGTACTAATGATGGGTAGTTGTTGTAGAGGAAAGTTTCCTATGGATAGGGTTTAAGAGGCCATCAACATACTACTATTGAAAAAGAGATGCATATAGTTCTGCAAGTATATAGACAAGAATCATAGATTAGAATGGTTCATACCTTAACAAATGAAGGTTGATCCAAGCAGCCCTTCAATCCTCTTCTTGCTCCTCTTGCTCCAAGAGACTTGCAAAAGGAATTATACCTTCCTCAAACCAATATGACCACATGTAAAGCAATGATAATCAAAGAAAAATGAAATACTAATATGATTAACATAAACATCTGATCATAAACAAAGATTCAATCATACATTGAACAATGATTTGGGAAGAAGAAGAACATCATGAATTTATTAATCATGAAAGGAACTACAAATATAACTTCTCTTAAAGTTGGGAACCTCACAAAACATTGATTTGGTTTTGTTTCTTCTCTTCTCCAATGAACTCAGCCTCCAAGCTCTGTAACACAAGGATATGGCTTCTAGGGAAAAGGTGGGGGGAATGAGAGTCCCAATTCCTCCAGCATAACAATGAAAATATTCAAGTCTCTTCTCATGGACCTACCTACCTTTATTTATATGTTTTTGAAGAGATGGGGTCGAAGGAAAATTAGTTACAACTAAAGGATTTAGTTGCATAACCACCCAAACTACCCGAATTTTGAGAAACATCTTTTTTTTTATGTCCACAGGAAAAACATGCGGGTTTCAGAGACAACAGTCTCATATTCAAGAGACACAGGTGAGATGTAGTAATAATACTCATGTATGATACGCGGGTTGCAATGTAAATAGTTGCATTTTCAAGGAATACATGGGTATTATGTAGAACAAGTTGCATGCAACACGCGGGTTTCCATAAGGAAACTCACATGTACATAAAAAAATATCATTTTTAGGGTACTTTTAGGAATTTTCAGACTTTGGTGTCTTCTAGAAAGTTTTAGCTGACTCAAATACCTTTCCAGTGGTGTAGAGAAGAGGTAAAACAGAGTTACATAAATACATATATGGGTCCTCCAATATAGGGGTGTTGAGGCCTGGAAATTCGCAGGCAACAACAGAAAGGGATTCTCCCCAGTCAACGTTCCCAACTAGCCCATGACTGTTTGGTATAGGGAATCCATCCGGTTTGTGGTCCGGCTACTGTAGGTCAAAGTAACAAAAACAAGGTTTTACCGGTTGCAGCTCGGTCCACCGTGTATTTTGTATTTTTTGATTTAAGTATGATATGCACATGCCTAATTAAACATCCAAGGTGATAAGGATGCAAGGGGAAGTCACAATGTGATGCGCAGGTTCTTACCTCTCATCTTAGCACTCACAAACATCTCAATCACATATGCAATAACGAAATAAAACTAACTATCTATCTATCTATCCCCGAGGAGCAAACTGTAACTTAATTATGAGTAATGTGTATTGTGCATGCATTATAAAGAGAAATTACAGGTAGCTGATGTTTCTTCCTACGACACATGAACGTTTAAAGATATTTCAACAATCAGATAGCCAATTGTTTTATGAACAACATACATTACTCATGGTGGTAATTCCACAAAATAAGCCAGAAATCATTTAAACAAGAACATAGGTTCTAAGAGTTAGAACGATCTCATGGTTAATGGACAAAAGCTGGAAAAACAAAATAGTTCACCTTTCCACCATCCACAGCATAACATTTGAAAGTCCCACCAATTTTTCTCCAACAGGAAAATAATAACTCTTGATTGCAAAAAAAGTAGTTCTTCTTACAATATCGTTTTTTCTGTCTAACTGGGAAAAAGCCCCCTTTTCTATCTAAATCTCCTATACTTATATTCCAAGAAAAACTCTTGCGCTGCCCCCAAACGCGTGACCTTTTGGTCTCTTCAAACGTTTCGAATCCCTTCTCTTTATCTTTCTGTACACATTCATGATCTGATCAGTAACTGATAGATCTTTCGGGTCTGTGTCTTTGTTGCTACTCATTTTGTCTTTTCCTTCGTTTGCCCTTTTTTGTGATTCTGCTGGTTCGACCTTTTTCCAAAACTCATAGCTATGCATATGTGCCATGATGGTCTAAAAAGTCCTCTGAACGCTCCTGCCATTAAACGACAACAATCATTCATTGGGATAGTATTTTCAAGAAAATCAACTACGTTAGATTATATCAACTACAACGGCTGAGTAGCAAGAAAAGGCCGAGTGCACCACTGCTTTTGAGAATTAAAATTTAACAAACACTGCGATCATTACTTTATCCACTTACAGCCTCAATAGACATCATTCATGACTTTGACGGTGGCTCAAATATACTTACATTGGAAGGGTAGCTTCATTCGTAATCGCATAAGCAAGTCCTGAAAAATAATGGGTCCTGTGAAACACCTCAAGCACATCGGAGTCAGGAAAGATAAGACCTGAGCTGAGGGTGGGAAAACTCCCAATAAGAAGTCGGAGGGATTTCACATCGGAAGCCAAATGACTCGCACAGCTGCAACGGCAGAAAGAAAAAAAAACTATGGACACGTGATCCGCATCGGAAGTCGGAGGGATTTGGACTTCAACGCTCAGTTGCTTTGGGAGCCACAACGGGGAAAGCAACAAATATTAAACCCTTCTGCAGCGCCAAATCTGAATCGAAAGCGAAAACACTAAAGATCGAAAAAGTTAGCGCTTTCGGCAGTCGCAACGGCGGAGTCACAAAGGGTGCGACCTCCTGCAACGTTGGGTGGTGAAACACTAAACTAGCCACCGAGACATCCGCATCAGAGCTCATAGGACTTAAAGTCAGAGTGTTAGTGGAATCGGGAGCCACAACGGTGGAGGCATGAAGGATATCACAGTCCGCTAAGGCTTGAATCGGAAGAGAAAACCAATGAAATATCAGCAAGGTTAGTGTTTCTTTCATCCACAACGGTGGAACCATAAACTTAAGGATCGGTGAAAAAACAAACTGGGGTCTGGCAAGTCAAAGCGACAATCGAAAGACTTAGTGACCTGCCATCCGCAATTGCGGAGACCAAAGAAGCAACATGTTCCGATGTAAAACAAAAGATCAGCCGATTAAACCAAAAGATAAGCTGATTGAAAGAAGCATATCGGTGAAAACATAGAAGCCACGACTTGTTATTTTGCCACAACGGCGGGAACTCTAGCCAAATAATCTTTCGATTCAAGCATGCCGCAAATGCATTTAAAAGCAATGATAAAGTCTGGATAAACCGTGGATTGTTTCAAGCGTTAAAGGAAAATAAACAAGTGACCGATCAATCCAAGCATTAGAAAATCATTCTAAAAAAATCATTAGATCAAATCAAAGAAGAAAACCAAACTAATCCAAGCAAAGGAGGGTCCTGAAATTTTTTGGAATTTTGGGAAGATGTTGCAGCTGCAACAATTGGCGACTACCTAGTGAACCCCAGATTTCTAGATTAACTTCTTTCTAATGCAAAACTGTCTAGATGAAAAGTTGAAATCCTCTAGCTGTTTGTATTCCTAAGCTGGCCAGATTATCCATTTTAAATCATTAAGAAGCAGTTCATTCGGGAAAAGGTAACACCAGAAATATTTGCAAGTCTGAATAACTCTTTTGAGGCCAAAAAAGTGAGATTCATTTTACCCTGGTCCTTAGGTAGCTCCAGGCTTGGACACCACAGGATTGTAACAGATAGCAAACAACATCATCCTTTTGTTTCTCATTTCCATGTCAACTGGACTTTTGTGCCTTTTGAACTTTAGTTCTTGTGAGTCCTCCATCTTCCTTTCTTTCTGAATTTTATTCAGGCTCCTCTATCCATAGTGTCCTTTTGTGTGAGATAAGAAATTGTTTTTCATCTCACGGACAGAGAGGAACTTTTGGCAATTTGAGATTCATGCTTTTGATACTTTTCTTTGATATGTATTGCTTCTTTAAGGAGTTTTGACTCTTGATAGCTTTTAGCTTTTCTGGAATTATGGCATGGGATCATTTATATATGATGTACTGTCTACTTTGCTTCCTTTCTGTGGGTCCTTTGTTGTCACTCCCTTGGACAATTTTAGATGTGAAATGGATGGAGCCTCGAAATAGTATTCCAGACTTGTTACTTCTGAGTTATTTATAGGGGTTAAGTAGAACTTTAATGAATGCATGGCCAATTAGGAACACTGCTACTAGAAGACATTCTATAGTTTAAAAACACAGTCTTTTGCTTAAGATTTCAGTTAATTAAGAACCCTGATGTTTCCATTACAACCAAAAGTTTGCCTCTTTATTCAAAACCCAAAAGAACTACTAACAAAGCAGTAAAAATAAAGAAAGCAGCATCAAATCAAATAATCAAAAGAAAACAGCATCAAAGCATTAAAGAAAAATAAATCAATTTATTTATGTACAAAGCAAAAGAAAAGAAAAGAACATGTGTGCCCTCCCTTAAAAATATTCAATCAAACGAGTTAAAGGGCTAGGTTGTGGTGAAGGTCAAAAATCTATCCATGGCCTAAGTGTACCATTTTTGAAATCGAGACCATATCTACTAGTCTACAGTCATCTTTATCAGCCTGAGGAAGTTGAAGGAGCTCAGGTTGATTGTCAATCTTATAACTAGCCTTTCTTTATGTATGATGTCTTATATTAAGCTCGGTTAGATAATTCCCCAAGACAGAATTAACAGATTCACTACTTTCTCCCAGCTTAGTGACAGTATGCTTCATGTGAGGCTCTCTCAAAATTTTAATCTGATTTGGGGTACCCTTGAGAGGCAACCATAAATGAGATGAGTCTGAAGAAAAATAACCTTTTAATCTAGCAGACCAATCTCGGTTTAGAATAAGCCCATATCCACCTGGTATGTCAGCCACCATGATGTCAATAAATTGGCAGATCTTATTGTTTGCAGAAAAGTGAATGAGAACATTTTTCATTTCTCCCACTACTTTGACTCCTGTGCTATCTAATTGCGTTACTGCCCAAGGTGTGGACTCTGGCTGTCCATTAATATTTTTGCAAACCTGAAGTGGCATAACATTCACCACTGATCCAAAATCTACCAAGCAATTATGCACATTATGATTCAGCATTTCTAAGGTCAAAAGACACTACTACATTTCGATCCAAAATCCGATGGTGCGTGGATTTATTTTCTTAAACTTACCAAAAATCACAAGGATAATTTTTTTTTTGTAAATGTGGCCATAAGCGTCGCTTAAGCGACAGCTAGTCTCATAAGCATCACTGAACCGACGGCGCGTTAGGAAGCGTCGCTTAAGCGACGGCACGTCCATCGCATATCCGACGCTTAGGTTGACAAGCTTAAGTGTTTTCATGTTACTTCCATGTGGTGGATAAAATTAATAATTTGGTATGAAGCTTATTGAACTATTGCAAGTTGAAAGAAGAAATTAATATTTCACTAGTCACAAACTATGCATGTCAAATTAATGTACATAAGGTATGTCACTTATTGGAAACATGTTTAGAAATGTCAATTACAGAGGCTTCCTTATATTTTGTCCATCTAGTAATTGAGATGAAAGATCTAAAATATAAGAGATTCTATGTGAATGTGTATGTGTCAGTTAAGAATATAGAGTGCATGGTAATTATCATTAATTTGGTATTTCCCTTTAATTCTTTTAGGTCCTTGCTACGTTAAGAATTTTCTTGAACATAACCTAAGTTTAGGTCATGCAACAATGGTAACACCATAAATCACACCACAAAGGAAATAAAATAGTTGGGATAGGTGGCTAAAGTATGCTTGATAACATTGACACAATGGTGAAAAGGAAAAGTTTGATGAGGGTGATGTAACATTCTTGAAAAAAATAAGGGTTTAGTGTATATAGCCATTTAACCTTTAATCAACAAGTTCTAGGTAATTCATGGATCATATATATTTAATATATCCAGAAACCTCTAACATTAAGTAATATATGAATAAATAATGTAAATATATCATATTGGGGTGTTTTTTAAAATCATCATAATGGAATACTGTCTTCAATTATTTGTTCATGATGAACTTTGGTCATTTTCCATTTTCTTACTTTCAATGTTTTCTTTGTTTGAAATTCTATTTAGTATATGTGAGAAATACATACCAGATGACTAGATTGGCATCTTATGACATCAGGTCGATAGTCTTGAAAGTGAACATGGATCAAAGTTTCATGGGTTTATTGAAAAAATGGCCTTCTAATATGATGGATCCTCTTTCATGAAAGCGCCAGTTTCAACAATTTGTACTCTTTTTCATGTGAACAACTTCAATTAGACGAAGTTTAAGTAGATTTTGTTCCACATTGGGTAGATTTTGTTCCACATTGGGTAATGTCCACTTTAATCAATTTGCAGTCTTTGTCATGTTGATAATGTGGAAATTCGGTTTGGTATGTTGCTAGGTTATTTCGCACTATACTGTTATTTTTCACAACCAGTATGTATACATATCTAAACGGGGTAGATTGATGAGAGGCCTGGGTATACGTATGTAATTACTACATTTTGGCCTCTCTACTATTGGATTCTGATTCTCAACTTTTGGGGTTCAAGAGACAGTTCAGTTATCAACTGCCACTACTGACAGTTCAGTCTTTGTATCTACACTTATGTATTGTACAGTCCCATTGAACTACTTTGCTCATTTTTTGGATATTAATAAAATTACATCATCTTATCTTATCGTATCTCTTCAATTCTCACTGGTATGTATTGTACATTTTCTGGGCATAATTTTGGTGCAGTTTTTTTAACCCTATCTTCCAAACATTTCCAACAAAGAGTTTTTCTACCTGATCATTCAATTTTTCATAGTCCATCTTAATATCCATGTCCGAGACTCTGATTTACTTGGATATGATCATCTACCACCCCTTAATTGTTTGAGTGTGTGGACCTATTTGATGTTGTCTGAGTTCCATGCTGCTGGAACTGAAGCTGGAGTGAGGAAAATAATGAGCATATGTTGATCAAGATATGTTAAATTTGTCAGATGGTTGGTAGGTTCTTTAAATATCATCTCACTCACTTATGCACAGATGTGATACATTGATTCCCTACTATAAGTCAATTCACTACTACAACAACATCCAGAGGACTATGAAAAGAGGGAAGAAGTTAACAAGGCATTAATAGTTTTAGAGAGCTTCTTGGCTTCCACAGATATGGGAGAACAGAGAGATCAAGGAGCTTAGATCATTTATCCACAAGGCTGTAACAGAGGATTGACACATAGGCTATGAGTATGTTTTCTTAGTTCTGTCAAACCTCCTCCTGTTTTACATATTCCTCTTCTCGAGTCTCCGGGATTGTAACCATGTCTCAGGTTCACTTAAAGCAATTTTTGCAGCTCTGCCTCTGCTCTATCCAAAATGTGTCCTCTCTTGAAACTGGGATCTTTCTCAGAGACACTTTCCACAGACCTGCCTGGAGCAATGATAAAATTATAGACATCCATGAACTATGCCTTAAGAATAACCAACCCCTTTCCTTCACACTATGCTCTTTGTATAATGTTTGAAGCTGAGAGAGTATATCTAGAATGATATTTTCCAGCTGTGATAGCTCCCCTGTATGGCCAAAATGAATAGTATGGCACAGAATTTTGCTAAAACTTATGAAGTATTCAATTTCAAGTAACTTGTCTCTGCCCAATTCAGGACTCCATGGCAAAGCACCAGCTTCCTTAACATCAATATCTGATAGAGTGATCTAGCCAAGTACAAAAAAATATCTTTCAAGTAAAAGCTCATGCACTTGGGAAGCTTCCCTATTCTGCCACACTTCCAAAATGCGACAAACAATAGAATAGTAAATGAAATTTTGTTCATTTTAGGGTCCTTGGAAGTTGACTTAGCTGCTATACATCATTTTCAAGCATGCTTTTAGGGTAATATCCAAGGGAAGTTCATGGTGGCCTTTGGGATTTATTACAACTTATTTTTCTTAGTACATAACCACACTTGCATGTTTTCCTTTGGATGTAACAACTATCATCTAGTTAATCAAACAGGCATGGGTTAATTTGAGGTTATGGCTGGGCAGGTCTATTGCGCAAATATCTAGTATAGCTAGCACATATGTGGTGGCCTTCCAATCTGGTACAGGTTTCTCTGTTTAGGTAAGATGGAAGCATTTTTCACATGTAGGACATGTCTATGAGTGTCAAGAAGTAAAGGAACCTAATGAATTTTTATGTTTGTTATAATTCTATACATAAAAATATTGGATTTGCAAGGAGAAAACATAATTTGTTTCCTTCAAATTATTTCAACAATATAATCGCCATTGGAATTTGCTACTATAAAAACATTAACATTATGTGGCCAAGAAGATTGCTAGTTGAAGAGTTTTTCTTGACAACAGACTCATGAAAATGACTAAGCCAAGAGCATTTGCATCAATCTTTCTAATTTGTAAGCTTGCATGATGTCTAGAATATGGCCTAGTTTGGCCTAGAGCTACATGGCACTAGCAGAGCTTTGCTACCCTTTTCAGTCCTTTCCTGGTGGAAAGTTTGGATGTTCTATTTATAGGGATGTAAAATTGCCCTTGTTTGTAGTTATAGAGGAATGGGATTTCATCCTTTCTAGTAACCAAGTATCAGGCTCTTCAAAAGAGAAAACAGCAAGTAACGGTGATATTAGAGCTGCCTTTCTTGGAAGATCATTACAGTGTTTGCTCAATTCGAGCAGGGCACTTTTCTCAGTTCTACCCGCCGATATTTACTAAGGATTTAGAGTATTTTGTGATCTTACAAACTTTTTGAGGTCACAGAAAGTATTTTCTATATTATTGATAGATTTGATGGTTTCATCACAGAAATATTTTTCTACCTTTTTATTTCTAATTTGAAATTTATCTCTTTGTTTTATTGGGCACTTGCAATAACATGTGGAAAGTAGAATACAGATAGTAATTCTCCATCCCTCCTATTTTCGAGTGCTAACTCAATTTCTAAGATTCATAATGGGGTTAACCATCCCTCCTGTTTTCCAATGCTAACTCAGTTTCTAAGATTCATAATGGGGTTAAGTATTTACTATATTATTCATAGATTTGATGGTTTGGTCAAAGAAGGCTTTTTCTATATTTTAATTTGTATTTAAAAATTTATCTCCTTGTTTAATTGGACATGTGCGGTAAAATGTAGAAAGTAGATTATAGATAGTAATTTCTCATCCCTCCTATTCTCCAATGCTAACTGAGTTTCTAAGATTCATAATGGCATGACCCTTTCCATCAGTATAGTGATTAACAACCCGAGAATGGGACTTGTCAAGTCCTAAAATTGATGATAAAGCTTCACATTTTCCACCATCTTGTCTTGAGTCTTGGTTTGATTAGCTACCTATAACTTCAACTGGACATAACTACTTCAGCTAAAGTTTCACAAATAAATTTGTTTCACTTCACAAATTATTACCCTTAGTTATTGTATATGTATACAAATTTTCTTTGACGTTCATATTTTTCAAAACTTCTATGGGTTGATTGAAAGAACAATGAATATAACAAATTGCCTTTGTTGTTTTATATTATCTGATACAAAGAGTTGTGTGAATGCTGTATCAGGACACTTCATGAAAGGGAGCAAAGGAAAGGGCTTTCTCACATGCAATTCTTTACAATATCTGTGATAATTAGTTTTGCTTACTATGTATTGCCAGGATACCTGTTCACAATCTTGAGCTTTTTTTCATGGATTTGTTGGATAAGTCCAGATAGTGTTACAGCAAACCAAATTGGTTTAGGACTTCATGGTTTGGGTATTGGGGCAGTAAATCTCGATTGGGCAGGAGTTTCATCATATCTTGGAAGCCCACTTGTCACCCCTTGGTTTTCCATAGTTAACATTGGCATTGGCTTTTTCCTGTTTATTTATGTTTTCATTCCACTATCATATTGGAAATTTGACATCTACAATGCAAAGAGGTTTCCAATTTTCTCAAGTCAACTGTTCACAGATGCTGGTCAGAAATACAATACAACACGGATCCTCACACCTAAGTTTGGCTTGAACATTGATGATTATAACAACTACAACAAACTGTATCTTAGCACATTTTTTGCTTTCTCCACTGGATTTGTATTTGCAAGGATTGCTGCAACACTTACTCATGTTATACTCTTCAATGGAAAGTGAGTTTGCTTGCAACCTTTTCTTTGTTTTCCTATACTATGCCATTTGATTAACATTATTAGCAGAAATTGCATCACTTTGATCTTGGTTTTTCAACTCAGGGGATTAAGCAATGATATATACTATATATATCAAAATACAGTACATGCATTATATACTATCTACTCCTTTTCTCATTGCCATGCATTATATACTATCTACTCCTTTTTTCATTGCCATGCATTATGATTTTTGTTACACCTTTTTGCATTCACACTCAAGTTTGTTAGGTTCATTCAATGACATGGTCTGACCAAAATAAACTTACCAACATTGTTTATGTGCAGTGAAATCCTTAAACAGAGCAGATCTTCTATAAACACAAACAAACCAGATATCCATGCATGCTTGATGAAGAATTACAATGATGTTCCACAGTGGTGGTTTCTTATCCTATTGGTAGGGAGCATGGCTCTATCACTTATTCTTTCCATTATATGGAAGGATGATATTCAGCTTCTGTGGTGGGGCATGCTATTAGCATGTGGGCTTGCATGCATATTAAGTCTTCCCATTGGAGTGGTTCAAGCAACTACAAATCAGGTCAAAAATTTTCCCTTCCTTTCTTGTTAAGCAACAAAAGTTCTCATATTTAGTCTGCATCATATCAAACTAATGAGCAAGAGAGGTTTATCTGTACGATGCTACCATAGTATTTGTTTTATATTCTGATTAATTTATACATGCTTGTCTGGATAGCATCATTAATTAACCCTTTATCTTGGAAAATGCATCATATATTTCATCACTAAACAAAAAAAACATACATCAACGATTATTCACCATGGAGCCAAAGTGCAATTACATAGATTTACCTTCCATACATAAGCAAGGAGAGCTGCATGCCAACCTTGGCTCTGATTTCAAGAGATAGATATCTTTTCTAAAGTTGCCAATCCTAGCTGAGATCTGTATAGACAGATTTGGTTGGAAAGTTGTGACTTCTCCCAAATGGAATTGATCTGTTGTCCCTGACAGGTTGCACAAATTTTCCACGAAAAAGATATGCCCATCAAACAAATTTGAAATTACATACTATATATTTATGCCTGCCTATCAGACCATCTATATATTATACCCTCCATTACCTTTTGGGATGCCTACACCCCATAGAAATTGTCTACCTGAGACTGTCCCTTGGCCTATACGTCCTGACACAAGGTTAATTATGCCTGTTTGTTGTACCGTCCATTTCCCCCAGAAGAACAACTATGAAGAGAGGACAGCAAAATGAATTATGTATTCGTCAGAAAACTATGTGCTTTTAGAGTAATTTTCCATATTTTCTAAAACTGAAACAAATGAGCTTTTGCTATTTCCCTTTTTGTTTTTTGAAAAATACTGATACTGATAGTGGTCTTACCTTTCAGAAGTACATAAAAGGAAATTATTAGATCAAAACAACCTCTTCCCTGTCTACCCATGTTAGTAAAGCAAGTGTGTGCTCATGCTTTTTTTAATGCTCTTTGGGTTGTAATAGGACTGGCTATTTGAAGTGAACTAAATCCATGCTGAAATATGTCTGTTGTTGTTGTGAAAACAACAACCAAGTTACAATGTTGTTGCAGAATTTATTATTGGGTACATATTGCCTAGAAAACCGATTGCCAATATCCTCTTCAAGACTTATGGAAGTATTAGTACCGTACATGCTGTTTCTTTTCTTGCAGACTTGAAGCTTGGACATTACATGAAGATTCCTCCATGTTGCATGTATACTTCTCAGTTGTGGCTCTTTATAGTTTTCTTTTCTTTTATGTGATTAATCTCATATATAACCACGTGTATCCTTTTGTCATGGGATTCATATTTGGATTAACTATATTTGAGTCTAGTGGCTAACTTTTGAATGTACATAGCTTGTGGGTACAATTGTTGCAGGTACAATCAATCTATGCATTGCCTAGTGGATGCTGACAGATATAGAGAAAATTTGTGATGTGGACTCTCTGCCTCCTAACAGCCCTTGGACGTGTCCAAAGGACAAAGTAGCCTTTGATGCATCTGTTATATGGGGCCTAGTTGGTCCGAAACACCTATTTGGGCCACTTGGGCCATACAAAAGCTTGGTGTGGTTATTCCTAGTGGGTGCACTTCTCCCTGGGATAGTGTGGATTTTAAGCAAGTTATTCCCTAAAGCTGAATGGTTTAAATTGATCAACATACCAGTGCTTTTGGGTGGTTTTTCAAGCATGCCTCCTACAACTCCTGTCAACATGGGTACATGGATTATCATTGGGACCATCTTCAATTACTTCATATTTCGATTGCGAAGAGGGTGGTGGCAGAGATACAATTATGTTTTATCAGCATCTATGGATGTAGGCACATCATTCATGGGAGTGCTTCTCTACTTTAGTTTGGGTAGTGAAAACAAGGGGCTCAAGTGGTGGGGAAAAAAAATATATCACCTATAATTATTTCCACAAGTTGGTGGATGATACAATCTTAGTGTTGTTCTTGAATACTTAGTAATGCCAATTTCGACAAAAAGTCTTTCACTATCTTTTGACTAGGAATGTTTTTCATTCTCCTACACTCCTAATACTACAAAGAGATGGTTTTCCTTTTTTGATAAGTTCTATGGATACCAACTTTGTCACCTTCTGTACAATGTTCAACTATGGAGAAAATATTTGCTAAAATGAGGAATTTGTGGTACCCCTCATTTGTGGGGTAAAACAATGTAATTAATACTAAAGCAATTGTAAGTGATATTTGTAGAATGACATAAACATGACAACTGTGTTGGATAGGAATTTGTCTATAGAAGTTGTTATTCATTCTTTCCCCAACTTGATATCTAAACTAAAAAATAGAGCTAATAGACATGCACTTATTTAGTTCATCTTTATGTATCCTGTTTAGTTTTTCCCTATACAAATCTTGAGGATGATTGACACTATTAGGCAGTCTGTATCTTTGCTCTCTGATGGACCATAATTTAAATCTCTATCAGCAATGCTTATCAAAGTAATATATTTGGACCCTACCACAATGTGAGGGTAATTTTTTTTTAAAATTTTCAAACACCATCGCTTAAGCGACGACTATAGGCAATTTTTTTTTCAAAAATTTCAACAACCATCGCTTAAGCGACTCCTGTAGGCAATTTTTTTTTTACAAAAATTCAACAACCGTCGTTTAAGCGACGCCTGCAGACAATTTTTTTAAGAAAGATGTCTCTTAACTGACGGTTTTGGTAGGTGTCGCTTAACCGACGGTTTTGAAAGATGTCTCTTTACCGATGGTTGTGAAACATGTCGCATAACCAACGAAAATCCACCAACGCTTAAAAAATTCATAGTGTCGTACATGCGACAGGGAAGTGTTGAAAATCCGACAATATGTTTGTCGGATTTTTGGTCGAAATGTAGTAGTGAGAAAAGGCAGGGTTTCAGCTTTTTCTTCCTAACCTGGTTCTATGTCTTCTTCTCCTGGTTGGTTTTGAGTGGGTATATCCTCTTTAAGCTCCTCAATTTTTTTAGTGTTTCCTTCATCAACACCTTCCACCGGTTTGACAGTCTCATTGATTGGCTCTGCCTCCTGGCTGAGGGTAGTGGCTTTAGGTGTTTTGTCTTCAACATTCACTTCTACCTGTCTCTTGACATTCTCCTGCAATTTTTTAATCTTCGAAATTATTCCATCGTATTTAGTTGTTAAACCCATGTCCTTTGTTCTTGTAGGTGTGAATTCAAATTTAAAAGAACTCTCTTCAGTGTTGAACAATGAGACACCATCCCATGAAAACATGGTATCAATATCCGGTTTTTCTATGATCTAGTTTTTTTCTTCTTCTTTATCACTGTCTTTAGTTAATTTAGAGTCCAGCAGCTTATTCATCACCAGTGTTATAGTATTTAACCATTGAGGACACTTCTTTTCAGAATGAGGTTGTTGGTGGAAAGTGTAGAAATTGTCCCCCCCTACCTCTATTATATTCATTGATGCTGAATTTGGGGTAGGGATTTTCCATTGGTGGTTATCCTCTCTTTTTGGATAGTATGGTTTGTAAGTTTTCTGAGCTTCCCTCCCTTTCTCCAGATCTATTATTTTTTTGGATAGATTCTGCATCATTTTCAACATTCCCTGATAATCATGTGATAGTTTAGCTTGAGGTTTAGACAGCAATAAGGCTCTCCTCTCGATAGTATTTTCTCTCAGTTGCTCAGGATAGTCTTCTATACTTTCCTTTTCAGCCTCTACCCTTTCTGCTTCTTCATAAGTTTCTACCAACGTAGGCTTGGCTTTCATTTTGGAAAACATGGCTAGTTCAGGTCCTAGGGTAGAGGTGAAATACTCAATTAAGACCTTGTCAGAGGATCTGTCAGCTTCAGAAAATTTATTTAGGTATGTTGAAAATCTTTGAGTGAAACTATGTACCTTCGCATTCTTCTCTTTTCTTAACAAACCAAGACCTTTCATTAGTGAGGCATGTGTCTTTTGGGCTGAGTATTTACTTCTGAAAGTCCTTTCGAAAGTGTCCCAATCAGGAATGGAGTTTGCAGGCAAACTGAAATACCAGGATTCTACTGCTCCTTTAAGGGTGTGAGGGAACAATATACAGACAACATCTTTGTACTCCCTAGCCCTTAACCCTTCTACTGCTAAATAGAAACTTTGCAAGTGGTCATCTACACCAGTATTTTCATTAGGATCGAACTTGGGAAGCAACTTATCAAAGGCTTGAGGTAGGTTATGCAAGGGAGGTGTGAGGTTCAAAGGTGACCTAGCTCTCCAAGCCGGCAATGGGTTGGGATGATTCACATTTATACCAACCATGAGCAAAGGTGAATGACCAGTATTCTGAGTAAGAAACACAGTAAAATGAAACTGGGCTTTCTTGTTTCAAAGGTAGAACCAAAACCTGTCTGTACTTGGGTTAGGTCGAAAGCTTCAAAACATTTGCAGGTGAGGTAATCTTGGGAAAATAAGTTTCCACGGCCAGCCATGCACTGGCGGCCCTCCTTCTAGTGCCAGAACTTTTGAGGGCTGGAAATTCGTAGGCAACAACAGAAAGGGATTCTCCCCAGTCAATGTTCCCAACTAGCCCTTGACTGTTTGTTATAGGGAATTCGTTCAGTTTGTGGTCCGGCTACCGTAGGTCAAAGTAACAAAAACAAGGTTTTACCGGTTGCGGCCTGGTCCACCGTGTATTTTGTATTTTTTTATTTAAGTATGATATGCACATGCCTAATTAACCATACAGGGTGATAACGATGCAAGGGGCAATCGCAATGTGATGCGCAGGTTCTTACCTCTCGTATTAGCACTCACAATCATCTCAATCACATATACAGTAATGAAATAAAACTAACTATCTATCTATCTATCCCCGAGGAGCAAACTATAACTTAATTATGAGTAATGTGTATTGTGCATGCATTATAAAGAGAAATTATAGGTAGCTGATGTTTCTTCCTACGACACATGAACGATTAAAGATATTTCAACAATCAGATAGCCAATTGTTTTATGAACAACATACATTACTCATGGTGGTAATTCCACAAAATAAACCAGAAATCATTTAAACAAGAACATAGGTTCTAAGAGTTAGAACGATCTCATGGTTAATGGACAAAAGCTGGAAAAACAAAATAGTTCATCTTTCCACCATCCACAGCATAACATTTGAAAGTCCCACCAATCTTTCTCCAACAGGCAAACAATAACTCTTTATTGCAAAAAAAAGTAGTTCTTCTTACAATATCATTTTTTCTGTCTAACTGGGAAAAAGCCCCCTTTTCTATCTAACTCTCCTATACTTATATTACAAGCATAACTCTTGGGCTGCCCCTAAACATGTGACCTTTTGGTCTCTTCAAATGTTTCGAATCCCTTCTCTCTATATTTCTGTACGAATTCATGATCTAATTAGTAATTGATAGATCTTTCGGGTCTGTGTCTTTGTCGCTACTCATTTTGTTTTTTCCTTCATTTGCCTTTTTTTGCGATTCTGCTGGTTTGACCTTTTTCCAAAGCTCGCAGCTATGCCTTCGTGCCATGATGGTCTGAAAAGTCCCTTGAACGCTCCTGCCATTAAATGACAACAATCATTCATTGGGATAGTATTTTCAAGAAAATCAACTACGTTAGATTATATCAACTACAACGGCTGAGCAGCAAGAAAAGGCTGGGTGCACCACTCGTTCTGAGAATTAAAATTTAACAAACGCTGCCATCGTTACTTCATCCACTTACAGCCTCAATAGACATCATTCATGACTTTGACGGTGGCTCAAATATACTTACATCAGAAGGGTAGCTTCATTCATAATTGCATAAGCAAGTCCTGACAAACAATGGGTCCTGTGAAACACCTAAAGCACATCGGAGTTGGGAAAGATAAGAGCTAAGCTGTGGGTGGGAAAACTCCCAATCGAAAGTCAAAGGGATTTCACATTGGAATCCAAATGACTCGCACAGCCACAATGGCGGGAAGAAAACAAAACTATGGACATGCGATCCGCATCGGAAGTCAGAGGGATTTGGACTTCGGGCGCTCAGTTGCTTTGGGAGTTGCAACGGCAGAAGAAACAAAGATTAAACCCTTCCGCAGCGCCAAATCCGAATCGGAAGCAAAAAAACTAAAGATCAGAAAAGTTAGCGCTTTCGGCAGCCGCAACGGTGGAGTCACAAAGGGTGCGACCTTCCGCAATGTCGAGTGGTGAAACACTAAACTAGCCGCCGAGACATCCACATCGGAGCTGAGAGGACTTAAATTCGGAGTGTTAGTGGAATTGGGAGCCGCAACAATGGAGGCATGAAGGATATCACAGTCCGCTAAGGATTGAATCGGAAGAGAAAACCAATGAAATATCGGAAAGGTTAGTGTTTCTTTCATCCGCAACGGCAGAACCATAAACTTAAGGATCGACGAAAAAACAAACCGGGTTCTGGAAAGTCAAAGAGACAATCGGAAGACTTAGTGATCTGCCATCCCCAACGGTGGAGACCAAAGAAGCAACATGTTTTGACGTAAAACAAAAGATCAGCCGATTGAAAGAAGTGTATCGGTGAAAACATAGAAGCCACGACTTGTTATTTTGCCGTAATGGTGGGAACGCGAGCCAAATAATCTTCTGATTCAAGCATGCTGCAAACGCATTTAAAAGCAATGATAAAGTCTGGACAAACCGTGGATTGTTTCAAGCGTTAAAGGAAAATCAACAAGTGACAGATCAATCCAAGCATTAGAAAATCGTTCTGAAAAAATCATTAGATCAAATCAAAGAAGAAAACCAAACTAATCCAAGCAAAGGAGGGTCCTGAAATTTTTTGGAATTTTGGGAAGATGTTGCAGCTACAACAAGGGGTTTCTTCAATGACTGTCATGAAGTGTCCTCATGGAAGTGTTGACAAGTGACAGAATCATGGGAAAGTGGTAACAGGAAGATATGTCTTATTTTTAGCTATAACAGATGCCCCCTAATGTATGAGGTTAGAGGGGCAAACGATTGACAAAATACATTATAAAGTAAACAACTGAGTATGGAGAGAACAGAGAATCCAAGATCGAAAGGCTCGAACAGAGGTACCTAAAAGAGAGATAAATGTCAGAAAAAACTTATCTCCGGGACATACAAGTCCATATACAAATGATATCCATAAAGATACAGGAAGATCCAACATATATATAACTTACGTAACTATCATGGTCGCTCAATATGCAAAAAGACTCCATATAAAATATAAAGGAGTCATGAACACAAATGAACAAGGTGGATCCATGATCAACAATTGATCATAGCCACAAAAATAAAAGGTGGATCTATGTCTTAGCAAAATTTCATATGAAGTGTGACAACGTTTTGCGCAACTCGGGCAATAGAAAAAAATGACAATGTTAGTTTTTGCCCAAGGTATTCAATCTGAACCACCCAAAAAGGTATGAATTCTAACCATGTGAATAAAGGAGTTGAATTCGAACATGGAGGAAACCATTTGATTACTGAGAAATGATGAGAACCATTAACAAACATGAGGGAAACCACCGTTAATGAAAATGGTCCCCAAGGTACCTAGTACATTCTAACAAGTGTGAATACAAGGACTTGAAGTTGAACACTTGAAGAATCCATCGAGTAGGAGAAAATAACGTATTCACACAACCCAATAGAGAGGGAAATTTTCATTGATAATTGTAATCCCCAAGGCACTATCATAAAAATCTAAATATCATTCCTAGAGCAAGAGGTGTTATAATCAATAGGAAGAGATCCATCGGAAGGAAGGAATTAAGGCATCCATCATCATCCAACACGAGGTAACTCAAAAGGCTAATTGGATATGGAATTGGTATAGAATTTCCTGACAAGGACTGCTGAAGACATGATGTAATGAACTGATACCAAGTAATGACCAACAAAAAAGGTCAAGCAAACTACAGAATGACTGACAAAATTTTAATCCTTGAACAATGAGCATGACACAAAAGTGACTTAGGAATATTTTGACACAAAAGGACCAACGACACAAATTTTGAATGTAGGAGACATTGACATATTCCTCATATAATTTGAAAAGAGACCAACTGGAGGAGTAAAAAAAATATGAATCGGGATAAGGTAAAAAACTTAGACCCAACTCTTGATAGACTCAAAAATGGTTCTTTGTTAAAGGAGACAAGGCTTGCTGCCATGATGTCAAATACATGTGAATGAAATTCCCTTCCCTCTTTCTTGTAAAGGTTTAACAACTCCAAAAAAGAAAACTCGATACCTTCTTCATTTTTGGCAAGATCGAATAAGAGATAGAAAAATGCTTGATAAAGCACTGATCATGGATTTTACGAGCCCAGATTAGTAAATGATCGATGACGTTTTCATAGTTTTGAGAGTCTGAAAACTCCAAAGAAGACTCTAAAGGGGTACTTTTTCGTAAAGTTAGTCTCCTAAGTTCGAAAAAGTGTAAAGCAATACAGAGGATAACTCTCTTAGCCCAAGTGAACTAAGGTATTCCTTTTTCGTAGTTAGTCGGCAAGTTCTGAAAAATGGGTCAACTATCACTAGATCGATGCACCTTCAAAAGTGGCATGTAGCCTGAGTTTAACAAGTGTGAAGGAAGGAAATATCACTCAGAAATATCCATTTGATTACGATAAATGGGGCTTACAATAGTAAGCGTGATGTTTTGTTCTTTAGGTTTTAGTGAGCATGACAAAAACATAAAGTATGCTCAGAATCATTTTCATGTTTAGGTATAGAGCATGAAAAAGAGAAAACTAAGCTCAAAAAGGTTCATTTTCTGTAAATTTAGTCCCTCGGGTCTGGACAAGTGATAAAACTATGCCTGAGAATACTCTTCTCAATTCCTAAGAAAAGAGAGTGGTCCTTTTTCGTAACTATTCCACATGGTCCAAAAAAGCAATAAACTACCTCCAATCTGGATGCCCTTTCACTTATTCTTCACAAGTCTAAAAAAATAAGTTTACTCGACAGCTAAGTCTATTTTGAGGAGTCATACCTGGGCCTAAAGAATATCCATATCTTTCCCGTGAAGTTTTAATGAGTCTGGAAAAGTCAACTCGTGGCCTCCTTATTGTTTTTAATGAGCTTGAAGGAGAGCATAAAGAATGCTCTAACTATAAGGAGACAAGTGTCATAGGAAAGAGACACTAGTTCCAAGCACGAAGAAAAAACCTATGCATAGTGTAAGGAACATGAGCAGGATAAATACAGTCGGAGAACATCTCCTCAAGGTAAAAGGTGTCATGTTGCAAAGGTAAGATGATACAAGGCTAAGTGATGATGAGAGTGGAGATGAGGGCATATACACCAACCTAAAAGTGTGGAAGCCATCATCAAGATCATAAGCGCAAGAAAGGTACATGCAAATGTAGTTACAGCTTGAGCAACAATACAAGGCTAGTAAACAGTTTGGGATCCAACTAAAACTCTTATCTCTAAGAAACAATGACATCAGAATCACATTCAAAAGAAAAGATCTGATGCAGGTCATTTTGGTAGAAACACATGCGACTTTGCTATATTCTAAAAAAGGTGTAGTTAAGGAAGAATCAACGGAAGAGGAATCTATAGTGGCAATGACTGAGGATTTATAATCCATAAGATTAACGCCAAAAGAAAAGAAAAAACCAACAAGAGAGATAGAGTCTCCAGGAACAAAATCAGTATCATAGGAGTTGAAAAAATCATAAGAAAAATCAAACTCATCAGGATCACTGACTTGGTGTTCAAAGGGAGAGTCCAAAAAGTCAAAAATACCAACATAAGAAGACCGATCCATGTAGAGATCAATCTTGCTAAGAAAATTAGAGTTAGAATTAGTCACAACTGAACCAACATCCAAAAGAAGGTCAAACTGTATCAAGGAATCTAGGAAGAGTTCATCCAAAGGAAGGAGATCGTCCAAGATAGGACACATATCTAAATATCCAAATGGATTGACAGAGTGGAGAGAAGGCTCCACAGTCTGTATAGGATGACTCACCTAGTGAACTGCTGGGACCATGTCCTGAGAAGGTAACCATGAAAACAGAGGATTCTTCTCAATAGAAATTGAATGCAAAGGACATGAGGCCACATAGCTCACTCATGGCAGGGTAGTGTCTATAGAAACACTAGGAATCAATAAAGTAAATACCTGGTCTCTAGTTGTGTCAGGAGACAGATCAAGAAAATCCAACTCATCGATAGTGACAATTTATTCAACATGATTAAAGTACATCACATGAAAGAATGTTAACACCACAATTTCCATGGCATAGAAATAATCATATCTGTGGAGAATATTGAAGTCTAAGGGGTCTTCTATCACCATGAAGTCAACAAATACGGTCTTCCCACCCAAAGTAACATGTGTTTGAGCAAGAATTCCCAATGTTATACTAGTTCTTATATCAAACCCAAGTAACTGACTAGAAGTCGACACAAGGCTGGGAGATCTCATGCCTTTCCAAGCACGAGTAGAAAAAATACTAACTAAGGCTCCTTCATCAACAATACAACGAGAAATTGTGTATTGTTCAACTTTAACCTTTATCTAGATAGGTGAATCAGAAGGAAGGAGAGACTCCACTAGGCTATCCCAATCAAAGGAGTCAATTCGAGATCTTTGTGGGGGTTCATCCGAAGCGAGTTCAATGCCCCCTTGTTCAATAAGTTCTGAACTGGAAGTGAAGAAAATGTGACTAATAGACACTTCACTCTCCAAAAGAAGAGTGGGATTGATTAACAATGGAATCAATTCAACCACTTTGTGAAAGTCACTCTCTGAAGGGAGAGTGGGATTGACCAAAGATGGGATTGGTTCAATCACATAAGGATCACTCTCCAAAGGAAGGAGAGTGGGATAAACCAAAGTTGAGATTGGTTCGACCACTTGATCAAGCAAAGGTTGAGTAGGTTGTTGAGAAACTATAGGTTGTTCAGGAGAAAAAAATTCTTGAGTCTCAGACCACACTCTTTGCACCTCTCTGATAGAAGGGCATTTATGAGTAAGGTGATCTCCCTCGCATAGCTTACAAGGGAACTTAAGTTTGCACTTTGAACGACTGGTTTTCTCAACTGTGTCAACATGACTAGCAGTGGTTGATTGTTTCCTCTCAACAAGATCTATAGAGGCCAACAGTTTTCCCCAAGCATGACTACCAAAGGCTGGGTGACTAGGTCCAACCTGACTAAGAGAGGTTTGTTGCAGGGATGATTTTAAGGAACCATACTTATTTAAAATTGTATAAATGTTGGTGAATCTTACCAATTATTAAAACACCAACTATAAAATGTTTGGCAATATTTTTCAAAAAATATTTTAATTTTGAAGGATTTTATATCGTTTGTATAATAATTTAGTGATTTTTAGGGTGAAAAAAGTTTACCCCATCAAAATTGGGTGAATAGGGCTTCAAAAAATGCAAAATGGTGAATCTTTTTTTGGAGAAAACCCCTAAAAATAGCCCATGGGCTAAATTTTGCCCCTATAAATTATCCCTGGTTGGTTGTTGAAAAACTTCAGGATGTTCAAAAAGTAGATGAATGTGAAACCAAACTCTTCACACCTCCACAATGGAAGGGAATTTATAAGTAATGTGGTCTCCCTCACAAAGGTTACAAGGAAAATTTGGCTTTTGTTTTGAACGGTTAGTCTTTTCAACAGTGTCAACATGACTTGCAGTGGTTGACTATTTGTGCTCAGCATGAACCACAGAGGCTAAGAGACTACCCCTAGCATGACCTGCATAGGCTGAGAGACTGGGTCCAACATGACCGTCAAAGATTACATAGGCGCCACCAGCATGAACAACAAAGGCTCAATGGTTAAGATCAACATGCTTTGTAGCAGTTGAGTGTGTGCCCCCAACATGAACTGCAAAGGCTGGGTGGATGGATCCAACATGACCTCTATAGTTTTGATGGGGAGGTTCAACTTGACATACAGAGGTTGAACAAGTTCCCTCAACATGACTACAGAGGATGAGTGACTGGAGCCAAAGTGACCTAGGAAGGTTGGAAGTATCCCACCAGCATGATCAGCAGAACCTCTAGATGGCAAAGATCAACTTAACTTGCAGAGGTTGAGTTCTTAGATCCAACATGACATGCAGAGGTTGGATGGGTGCCCCCATCATGAACGACAAAGGCTAAGTGGTGAGGTTCAACTTGACCTGCAGAAGTTGAACAGGACCCCCCTTTATTATGTGTCATATTCCTATTCCTCCTTCTTTTACTCCTTTCATACTTTAGGTTACTAGTATCATTACTTTCACTGCATGACCTAGAAGGAGGAGGAGAAGAAGCTATCGGTGAAAGGAAAGCAGTGCTTTGATTCCCTTGATATATGGAGCTTATTTGAGAAGCATCAGGAGCATTCAGGACAATTCAAGTCGAAAACAACCATACATGTAGCCCTAGGGTGAATCTAGGTAGACTCAACATGGCCATCAAAGGAACACCAACATTCCCTGTGAGAGGAATAGTACAAGGATTTCTCGACATGAGGATGTCTTGGTTGGTGTTTAAAGGGGTGTTAGCCATAGTTTCAAAAAAGGAGACAAAGTCTGAGGTCAACAGGAAACCAATAACACAAATAACATATGACTAGAAAAATACCTAAGTATCAAGCCAGGCAAACAAAAATTCCTTCCAAAGGAAAGTCTGGGATGCTAAGGGCTCAAAACTAACCAGTGAAGAAAGGAGAGTAGTTACTTAGAGTATCATGAAGATCCCTCCAGGTGCAAGCGTTAGAATCACCTAACCACCCTCCCATATTTTCTACCGAGGTTACCTTCCAAGTATACCCTAGGTGCAATGGAAATAGCCTTCCAATTCCACTCATGTAAGATCCTAGTAGACAAGATACTAAGGCTACAAAAATCACAGACAAAGTACAGAAAAATAGTTGTCAGTCGAGCTGATGCACATGGGAAGGGTAGAAAATCCCAAAACCCAAACAATACCAAGGACTACACGGGGCCGGGAGGTGATATTGGATGAGTCCCCAAAACGTGCACCAACTTTGGTGTATTCTTTACTGAGAAGTGGAGGGGTATCTTCAACAGCTCAATATCGCGTGACCTCATGCTTGAATTATGTGTTAGAGGCACTTTCCGGTGTCTTTCCCAAAAAAGTTGGATTTCCTAAAAGATAGGACACTATGTTTGCGTTTAAAGTTTTGGGTAGTTAAGATATACCTAACCCAAAACACTAGCCATTTGAAGAAATTTCAACTCAAAATTGGCCTTTCAACCCTAATTCAAATTCCATGTAATTATCTGTTAGCCAATGAAATTTCTTTAAATTTGAAATACCGTATAGGTCTTAAACACTTTGTTAATATAAAGTTGGGAATAGGTATCATTAAAAAAAAACTACATTTTTGTTTGTATTTTCGACATATATCCCTGTGTTTTTACTCAAATTTAGAGCGAGAGAGCTCTCTGGATGAAGAATTAAATCTTGCATCCAACAAGTACCCACTATGCATACTTTTGACGGACCCCGCTACCCCAAAAACAAGAAATACCTGAAAAATGTGATGATGATGTCATCATCACGTTTTTTAGGTATTTATTGTTTTTGGGGTAGCGGGGTCCATCAAAAGTATGTAGTGTGGGTACTCGTGGGATGCAGAATTTAATTCTGCATCCAGGGAGCTCTCCTGATCAAAATTTTAGTAAAAAGACAGGGATATATGCCAAAAATACGAAGAAAAAAAGTATTTTTTTTTCTTTTTTTCCTCCAAAATTAATAAATATTTTTTTATTATTTTATTATTTTCCTTATGAGGCCCATTTTGATTTGAAATTTCCTCTAATGCTATACTAGTGTGTTTCGTCCCTATAAATAAACAGTTACTAATAAATTTTAAATATTAAGCATTTATTTTAAAGGGTTGTTAATTACTCATAGGTGGTGGCGAAAGTGAAGTAAATGGTGTTTTGACTCAAAGTTGAAACAAAATGAATAAGCAAAGAGAAATGAAATGCAAAAAGGAAAAACTATTCTGTTTCTTCTTCAAACATAAACTTGAAAGTGACAAAAGAACAATTTCTTTTTATTTTTTCAAGAATAATGATATGGAGTACAATAAAGATAAAGCCCTAATCTATATGCATATTAAACAACTATATGTTCTTTTTATTTTTCTTTTATAAATGCAAAAGAAAAACTACCTACAAAAAAAAGTATGCAGATGACAAGAACAAAGCAAAGAGTTGGTAACAGGAACGAAGAATATTTTGGTCGGTAGCCAAACTAGATAGGTAGCCACCACAGGATCCACTATTACAGTCATTGAGGACTTATTCTACTTCATCATGGGTTACGAAATGACATGTTATTATGTCTAAACTGTGTCAGTAAAATACATCACCGATAAGGAGGTATCGAGTAGCTTAATGTCGAATGCAGCAACAATCTTCACAGCCTAAATGGCTCTAAATTTTTGGGTGCACAACTAAAGGAGCATTCCACCATACCATGTGTACTCTATAGAGATGAATAAGAATTCATCACATAGATTGATCGTGATAGGAGGCAAGGTAGACAACGATGGGAAGTATTCCATCAATGAAGATAATGCAAAATCTTTTGGTGCTTTTGGGTGAGAAAAATTCCAAGTCGTACTCTTGAAGAAGGAGAATCCACTTGGGGGCATGACCTTGGATAAGGAGATAACTCAAGAGATAATGCATGGGGTTAGAATCAACTACAACTCAAGTTCGAATCATGAGAATGTAATGATGTAGCTTCTTCACTAAAAAGACAATGACTAGGGCCATCTTCTCTTTATGGGAGTAAAATAATGGTAGTCCAAAAAGTTACTGACTCACATAATAGGGAACATGCTCTTGAAGAGCATCGTATTCTTGGAGTAAGGCTCCAGTGATGGAATTTTTAGATGCTAATACGTAGAGGATAATCTCCTTGCTGAAGTCAAGAGGAGAAAACAAGGGAGCGGAAAGTAATAGCTTGTTTTAATGCAATCGAAAGTGGCTTTCACTTGCTCCTCCCACATAAAAGGAATGTTGGTACGAAGCAAGTGTGAGAATCCATGGACCTTCATTGAATAATATGGAATAAATTGGAAAAGGAAATTGACCTTGCCTTGAAGGCTCTGCAATTGGTGCAGAGTATGTGGAGGGGAAAGATTCAAGATGGATTGAACCTTCAAGGGAACCACAGAAATCCCATTTTGGGACGTGATGAATCCTAATAAGCAACCGAATAGGATGAGAACACACACTTGAGGGGGTTCAGGAGGACATTATAGTTGCGACATCGAAGGAAGACTGAGCGTAAGTCGTCCAAATGTTGGGAACGCATCCAAGATCGAGCCATGAGGTCGTTTAAATTGACAAAAATCATGTGAGCAAGGTCATGGAAGAAAAAGGTCATGGCTCATTGAAAAGTAGCTCCAGCATTTTTAATTCCAAATGAAATTAAACGATAAGAAAACATTCCCCAAGGTATTGTAAACTTTGTTTTATACTGACATTCTCTGCGGATCTAGATTTGATTGTAACCGAAAAAACCATCCATGAAGGAAAAGACTTCATTTCTAGCACGTCATCTATGATTTGGTCGATAAACAAAGTGGGGAAGTTGTCTTTGGGAAAATTAAAATTCAAATCACGGAATTTAGTACACACACAAATGGTTCCTTGTTTTTTATTAAATTGAATTGGATTAGAAACACGTGGTATATGCAATGTGGTATATAAATACTACTTAGTGCAGTTTTTCGATCTCACAGGGGCCTTTGATGGGTGCATGGGTAATTTCATTTGGAGAACGGGGGAAACAATAGGCCATGTTTCGATGAAATTTTCAACAATAGATAGATAATGCCTAGGCATTTCAGTATAGGACCAAGAAAAAATATCATGAAATTTCTGAAATTTTTTTTGTAGGTGGCCCGACTTCCTCAGGAGAGCATGAAGCACCAATCGTGATATTCTTAACTATCCTAGGTTTCATTGAGATATCCAATTTAATGGTTGGTGAGATATTGGCCATGTTACCTTCTTTAAAACGATTTAGGGGACAAGATTGGGTTTTTGAACAAATTGACACTTCCATGAATAAATTTGTTCAATTTGAGAGAGAATCAGTCCAACTATGAGGAAGGTTCATTGGGGATGCAAAAGAGAGATCACGTATATAATCCCAAGGATATTCAGGAGTCGTAAGAGCTTCACAGATCTCTTCATCGTTCCAAAAGTGGTGAGTGGATAGATAAGAGGGACCTTCTATGGTCGATGAGGGGGAAGGATGAATGGAAGTGGAGATCATAAATATGGTGTTGTTGGTGTCTAAGGAATAGGCGGGAGGGTGGTTTCTTCGAGGACAGTGATTTTAGACTCTAAGGAGTGCTTGCAAAAGTTAATGGGGAGGTACCAAAACTTGGGAACGTTTGGGAAATGATGGGAATAATCACTGTATAAAACACAAACTGCACACGAGTGGTTTGCTCATAGCGATTTATTCTTAATATGATGGATGTTTGGTACCTTAACAACTAGACTGTCTCTAGTATCTACTATTGTGCATTGTGGGTGTGAAGAAACAACAAATTAGGACAATTTTACGTTGCATGGCTGATGACATCGCATAAGGAATAAGTAGGCGGTGGATGTGGTTCTGTAGGGGATTTTTGTACCTTTCCCTCGATCTTAATGGGAGGAGGGGGTACAAGAGTAGAAGTAGAAGCAGTCAGTTTTGTACCACAAGGTCGCTGTGACACTGTCTCATAGGGTTGGACTAGTTTCAGCACGATTTATGGTGTCAGGGTGGGATTAGATGGATCGAGGTATGACAATGGAATGCCCAAAGTGGATCCTAGAAGGTTTAGAGTAGCCATGACTAGTTTAATCATGATTCTAGAGGGTGGAAAGCGAAAGGATATGGTTTGTATGGGAAATGAACCCTAATAATTCCTCAGAGAAATACTGGAGTTGGATGTGGTCTATGTTTGGGGATGTGGCTAAGGTTTCAATGAGGTCAAAAGTTAATCGAATGTGATGGTGCACAAATATGATATGTCATTCATAGAGGGAGGAGGTTGTAAAGACAGAAAGGTGTCATTCAAAGTGGTGTTGGTAAACAAGCCTGGACCAATGGAAGACAAGGAGGGGATGGATATGCTATCGATTTTGGTGTTGATGGTAGGGAGGACATGATTCGGAATGGATGGTCCTTTAGGATCATAGTACATAAACTTATCGATGATTGCAATATACTCATCATGGGGGAACATTAGGAGTTAGAAGATGGTTGAAGCAACAAAATGCAATGTGTACATGTAAGTACGTCCAAGAAGAAGGTTGTAATATAGCTAGTAATTTACAACCTCGATGGGGATCAACACAATTTTGCTGGCCAATTGAATGGGTACACTCATGAGAATGCCTTGTGGTTGGGAATCATAGACATCGTAAGCATGAAGGTTGGTGGTTAAGGGTTGAAGGGTTGGGGATCCGAGATTCTACCAAATGAAGGTTGACATAACACAAGTGGATTCACCCTCATCGATGATGCATCAATGAATGACCAAATTTTGAATGGTGGGCCAAACCTAGAAGGTTACAGATGATGGCATCCAAGGTTCTCCTTGATCCAATTGGAAGGTGATCAACATTGAATCGGAGGGGTAGATGGCACCTAAAGAAGATCACAAGGCTTTGCATTGTGAAGCACAAGTTCACAAGACTTCTAGAGAAAACATGGAAGACGCACACTAGGACAATTCATTGATGATACTGTAATTGAGAGAAGCTCTAGCAGTGGGGTTGTTCACAACATGATGCAAAGGGAACCTAGGGACTTTGGAAGCCTTGTATGTGGGGGGTCTCGAAAAATGTAAGGACATATTGAGTGCAGTGAAGGTATATGTCATGGAGGGATTAAGGGTTTCTAGGTTGGAGACATTTTGGTTGCATCGAGTATGTAAGTTAATGTCAGATGACAATGTCATTAGATGATGGACACCAAGATTGATGGTTTGACTTGAAGAAGTGCTTGCGGTGTTTTTTTGGACCAATGGTTGGATTTGAACCATACCTTAGTTTGATAATGGATTCTGCATCTCCATAGGTAGAGGACCTAGTGGTGCTAGGTTTGGACGTGCCGGAGTAGAAGCATTGGTTTCACGTTTATTTTTGGCTTATACTAGGTGGAAGACTTGATGCATATGGGGACAATGATTTGTATAATGGCCATAAACATCACAAATGATACTCGTATGGTTAGTTCGTAACTAAGGGTTATTCCCAGGTCTAGGTGGATGCTGGGGGTTTTGTTTAGGGGAATTGGCTATGTTGTTGTTATCAAGGTTCAGTTGTTGACTACCCCTTTGAGGTTGGTTGTTTCCTTGGTTCCTACCTCTATTTATTCTTCCCTACCCTTTTTGGTTATTGGAGGCAGGTTTATTTCGGATTTTTTGCTAAGAATAAACCTATCCTTCAAGAACATGAGGAGTCGGGGTCATAGCATGCGTATGCTGTACAAGTGGGGGGTAGTAGGTGGGAGTGGCTAGAGGGGATTCAAATCCTACCATCTGGCCATTAAAAGAAGGTTCTAGGAAAATCGATCCATGAACATGAGGAATGGGTGCGGGAGATGTATATGAAAGCATGGCTTCGGACCGAGCCACTACGCATGAAATGTATGGGGTGTAGCCAAGTTGGGAAACACTACATGAGTTACCAGAGTGAGGCAACATAGAAGGAGAGGACATGTACATGTGGGGGTGTTGGGTGATGGATCCAATGAGTCCATGAGCAGCATGGGATTCTGGCTGACGTATCTCATCATAGGGAGGAAGCATGAAGAGCATAAGGGATGATGGTGTAAAGGTAACCCGATTGGGAATAGATAAGGTTGAATTGTTGTGATTTGAGGATTACTTCTTCATTAGTTTGTGTGCGCTCAGATGCAACATCCTCTGCATTAGGGGAGAGTAAGAATTTCAGAAACCAATCAAGGAATATCATGTCATCTAATTGTATTTTTCATGAACTATGGCGACGATGCCACTCATAGATGTGATACATGGTGTGGGTAATAGCACATTTGTCTACAATATAACAAGATGTCCACACCTTCATCATAACAGATGGGTATCTAGACGTACTAAAGGAACATCCAGGATAAAGAGGAAAAATCAAGCTAAGTGGCATGGGGAAGCTCAATATACCATTTGTCTACAAGAATAGTAAGTGTGCACTAGAATGACCTTAGTCAGATAGATACTTCCACTATGACGTTGGAGGAACACCATAAATGGAAGGACATAATATGGTTCTAAGGGTATTCTCCCTCCTTATCCTGAAACTTAGATATGTATGAAGGGATTTGGGTAGGCATGGGAGGTCACAATGGGCCACGACAGATGGGATCACACCTTAACCATGCCAAATCGAGTAGGTTCAGACTAGTCATGAATGGAATATGGGGACCTAGACTAGTTATGGGAATTCCAACAATGGTATTGGGGTCGACGGGCATGCACTTACTGTGGGAAAATGGGGATTGGTAGGGGTTAATTTTTACAATAGGATTAGTCACTAGAATGGTGATAATAACTCAAATAGTGGTACAAGGGCCAATTCCCAAATTCATAAATGTGGGAAAGGTTTGAACCACGATTGATTGAGTGGGGCCACCACTAGTGGGTAGTGAACCAACAACGGTGTGTGTGTTGGCAAGGATCCCACTAGGAATGGGGCCTATAGGGCCAACAAAAGTGATATATGGTATGACGAGTGGAGGGTTCACAAGTCCAGTACCAATAATCCCCCATGGAAGGGGTTGGGATGTGCATTAGCCATGAGGAATATGGGTAAGTTAACAAGGTAGGTTAATATTGATAGTCATCTAAATATGACTCAAATGTATTGTATGGCTCTGAAGGTGGTGAGCAATGTTGAATATGGATTAGACGATGGTGATTTAAAGAACCAAACTGAGGGGTATCCCCCTAAGTCTTTGGGAGAATCCTGGTGGATAAATGGTGGCATTATGGTGTGCTATATGATGAATGAAGTATCAAGGGTGTCAAGCACAAGCTCAAAAATCCAACTACAACCAAGTGTGTAGAAGGAGAGCTGATAAATGGTGGCACACACGCCAAAAATCAATGTATAAAATCGAACTGTAACAACATGTCAGAGAAGCCGAGTCTACAACAATGTGACTATAAATCCAACAAGAAACACTACGTATGAATAAAATGGCACACTAACCTATGGGATATAAGTGCAACCAAACTCCTATGTACAAGATGGAAGCCCCTCACAAATTGTATCCTCTGCTGGGTGGTGAAATCCATAGTCAAACAATACGAAATGGAATAAAGAAATCCTAAAATAATCCCACTTCTGAGAGGGACCTCAGGTAAAAGAGCCCTAAAACACTATCAAATAGGCTACCTCATTCATGACACGTTCAGGATGGTTTCCTAGCACTTTAGTACTTTGGTCCTTGAAAACCGATATGGTCCTTGGCATCCACAAGGAGGATTATGAAGGGTATCCTTCAATACAGAATGGAGTGTGGTATTCCACCCTAACTTTTGGAACCCCTTCATTGTGTCTTACACCTACAGAGTGGGATGCTCCCCAATAAACTGGCTATGACCATGTCAACAAATACTAGAGAATTTTTGTTCCCTAGAAGACAACAACTATGTCTCAGATGTGAATGAAAAATGTGTGTTATTTGGACGCATATCCCCAATGTCCTAACTTAACTACCATATTGTTTATGTCCTCAAATGAGGTTACAATGTTGGTTGAGTTAACATAGATTTTAGGCTCATCTTGGGGTCATGAACCAAGCATTTATTTGAAGGTGTGAGATGTGTGCACAAGTGGAGTGTGATATCTAAAAAATGAGCGCCCTCATTCCAGAGACACGTATACTAAAAAATAAAGAACAATACATAAAGTAAATTCCTTTTAACACATAAACTAATTCTTCCAGAACATATGCAAGTAAACAAGAAAATAAGGAACTATGTAGGCATTAGGAAACACACGGGGGTCTTAACTACTAATATTGACTAAGATAGGCTCACATACAAGAAAAAAGGGGACTGCAAAATCCACCAAGGGGTTGTAGGGTATCATATCTAGGAAAATACAGTCACTGCAGGGGCATATCATAGATAAGGGATCTTGAATGGGTCTCAAACACCTCACACAACTAGAAAAACCACTGGTTGCACTTTTCAAAGGAAGAAGTGTGATTGGGGTCGCATAGGACTGAGAAATAGTCGCGACCAAGAAAAAAAAAATTGGAAAACAAAGGTCACACTTAACAAGCATTTTCATGCAATAAATCACACCAAAAAGGGTAATAGGAGAGAACTGAGTCATTCTGGAATGCAGGACAAGAGTAATATGGAATTTAGTTCAAGGTCACACTTATCGGGGAAAAAGGTGTAACATGGTGTTGAGGCCTGGAAATTCACAAGAAACAACAGCAAGGGATTATCCCCAGTCAACATTCCCAACTAGCCCATGACTATTCAGTATGGCGAATCCATCTGGTTTGCGGTCCGGTTACCATAGGTCAAGTAACAAAAATAAAGTGTTTTACTGGTTGCGGCCTGGTCCACCGTGTATATTTTTGTATTTTTTAACTTTAAGTATGATATGCAAGTTCCTATCTAACATGTAGATTGATAAAGAATATGAGGAGTGGTCACAATGTGATGCACAGATTCTTACCCCTCGTCTTAAACTCTCTCGCATCTAAATCACACACAGCAGAAAACAAGACTAACTAAGCTGTCCTTATGGAGCAAGATTATCAATTAATGAGCAATGTATTACTGCTCATATGTTTAGATAAGTCACAGATAGCTCTTCTTAGAATCAAAACACATAAACATGAATAGAGATATGCACAACAAGATAGCTCGTCGTTTGTTAAAACATTCATTACTCATAGTGGAAATTATCATAAAATAAACTAGAGAACATTCATACAAGAACATAGGTTTAGAAAGTTATAACGATCTCACAGTTAATGAAACCCAGCTGAAAATGAAATAGTTCCCCTTCAACATTGTTCATTTCACCACATTTGAACATTCCACACAGTACTTTCTTCAACAGGAAAAATTGTAATTTTATTATTGCAAAACGAAATAGTTTGTCTTACAACAAGTTTTTCACAAGTCTCACTGGGAAAAATCCCCCTCTCTATCTAATTCTCCTATACTTATACAAAAAGGAAAAAACTTTTGGGTTGCCCACAAATGACCCCTAGGCTTCCCCAACACTTCATCTCCCACAATTTTCTCATATTTAGTGCTTATACAATTTACAATATGTTACATTTAAATAAACTAATAAAGCACTTAAGTGGAGGGCCCCGCTTGATTGTTCAGGAACTTCTTCCATGCTAAGGCTTCTGATGCAATGTTCTCTAACTCAAAAGGCTTGAGAAAATGAATATTAATCTTGAACTTTGCTGCCTGATTTCTAATTACTTCAATCCTGGCTGAACTTAAGCGTAGTTGATCTTCCAATAACTGCACACTAACTGCTGAATGAGCTACTTCATCTCTTAAGATCTGCTCGTCAAGGGCCTTGACCTGTTGAATTCTCTATTCATCTTCTTGATATCTATTCTGCAACATCTCTATGAATAGTTCATGGTCTGGAAACACGTCTATTCTCTACTCAGTAGCCACCTAACATCAATTGTAAGTGCTCAAAAGTATCCTACAAAAATCAGTGCAAGATCCCTTCGTTTTCTTTACAGCCTTCTTAAATTCTTCAGCTGTGTTTATGGAAAACTCTAATAATTCATAGTCTTGTTTTAAGCCTTGTTGATCCTTTGCTGATAAGTCTGCAGGGACCTCCTCATTGGCCTCCAATCTTGCTATTCTTCCCATCAGGACTTCTAAAATGTCCCGAGTGTTGAAATATTGTAACTTCGAAGAATATTCTATATGTATATTTTTGTGGTCCCCGATGGTCCTACCGAGAGAACCACTAGTATTACATTGTACTCCAATGCTCCTAATCAGAAGAACTAATAAGATTCATGAGGTAGTCCCCTCTAATTGTAAAGGTGGGTCATCAGCACCCCAGTGTGGTTACTTCAGCCTACATGTGTAACTCGAGACTACATGATTTAACTCGAGCCTACATGTCAAATGAGTTAACTTAAGTGAACGGATGAATATAAATAGAGGTGTATTTCTCCTCATTTGGAACACACACACACTCTCACTTGTGTAGCACATTAGTGGAGAAGAGAAGAGTAGCCTGGAGAAGGAGGAGGATCAGGCTTTGATCTCCTTATTGGTTTTACCTTTTATCTTTTTGGGGCATCTATATTGAGGAAGCTTTTGCTGGGTTTTTCCCTTTAGGGTTTTCCTAGGATAAATATTTGTGTTCCTTTTGTATGGTTTTGCTTGTCTATCTTTCAGTGATCCTGTTTATATGCTTTTGTTATGAATTCGAAGTGAAATACTAATGATCTAGCTTAGCATATGAAAATTTAACATGGTATCAGAGCCACCCTGAAAGAAGAAATTATGAAGCTACAAAGGCTAGGGCTTCTTAATTTTTGGGTCTCTATCCACAATTGATCAGCAAAAGAAGGCTAGACTGACTCTCTATTGAAGGGTGCATCTTTCTGTCAAAGCGTAGTTCGATTCCGAGCATTTTCAGTTTTGGTGTGGAAAATTAGGGATTTCTACATAAGAGGAATTTTTGAGTGAACCTAGCATAGGATTGTTCTCCTCATCAAAATCGAAGTTTAAAGACCTGGATCAAGAAATTTGTTTGGGTGAAACTCCGGGAAAGTCAAGCCCTAGTTTGACCCCGAGCTAGAAAAACACTAAATACTAAAAATGTTAAGTTTTTGTACTTTCGCTATATTCATAGATTCGTGAAGGATCAGGAGTTGAAAATTGTAGAGGATGAAGACACAATATAGATGTACACTGTATCCAAACTTCAGCCTTAGATTCGCTATGTTATGGGAGATGTGATCCATCCAAGTTAGGGTTCCAACCTCTTCCAGAATTCATCCCTATAACAGGTCACCTTGGGAAAAGGATCATAAATCCCAATTGGTGAAACCAATTCTGATGAAACCTATGGTGTTGGATCAGGGGCATGCGAGGCTACCTCAGTGCATAATTTTAGACACAGAGGAGTATTAATTTCGGATATATCATAGAGACAGTGACAGGAATTTCTACAGAATAAATTGGAAAACTAGGGCTTCCTGTTCCGGGAGCTTCCCTCCACTGTTTTCAGAAAATGAGTACATTGGACAGCTCCATTTGAAGAGATATATATTTTTATCTAGTCAGATCTAAAATATTCCAAGTTTTTAAAATTAGGATTTCTCTAACAAGCCCTAGATCAGCCAACTCTGAAAACAGGATGGACACCTCAAATCAGTAAGATCTAATCTTTTGCTATTTGAATTTTAGGTTCTCATTTCAAAGTGATCTATAACATCAGCTTGTTGATGAGATTGATGAATTTGATAACTTCCAAGCATGGAATTATTTGATCTCTTTGAAGAAAATGAATTGGACACCTACATGAGTAGAGAGGTTCCAGTTCTAGAGGGAGATGAGGCTCAAAGCCTTACACAAGAAGAACTTGATCAAGGCCAAGAAGATCATTGTTGATTCAATCATGGATCAACTTGTAACACAAGTGTATTCCCTAAAGACACCAAAGATGTTTTATTCCTTAATCAAGCTATTTGAAGATAAGAACTTAAATCAGAAGATGGCTTTGAGAAAATAGTTGAAGAATGTGAAGATCCAGAATGCAGAACAACTTGAAGTGGTAGAAGAAGAAGTGGAGAATGCAGAAGTGGTCATAGCCACCTTGAATGGCCTCCCAGGATCATGGGATTCATTTATGCGAAGAATGTATGCCAGAAGGAAGTAATTACTTTCAGCTCGACTCATAAGAAGAGAAGAAGAAGATGGGAGCAATTGAAGATCAAGCTCTCACCATTCAAAGAAGATCCCTCAAGCGATGAGGAATATGAAGAACTCAATTCTTGAAGAACCTCTTATTCATATTATCATTTGGATAAGAAATGATGATTTCATGAATGAAGAAGATGATAAAGCAGGATGATCAAGATGGATTCTACCCACGAAACAAATAAAACATAAGTATTCGATTGTCATTTCATGATATTGTTTTGTTTTAAATCTGATTATATTCAGTTGATGTGTTATGCATGATGGATTGTTTGCATTAATGACTGTATACTCTAATATGTATGTGATGGCTAAGTAGCTCATGGTGCTATACAACTCTCCATTGCTACTTATCAAACCTCTTTGCTGACATATTGGATTAGTGCACAATCTCAATGATGTCATGGTAGAGATGGAAGGCATCTAGAAAGTTTCTGTGAGATATGGATGAATGTTGTATTGGATAAACAGTTGCATGATGCATAAGAATTTGTCGTTATGCATATGAAATAGTTCTAACCATGCAATTGGTGCATTTGAATTGTAGGAAAGGTCCTGTACAACCTCCTACAAGAAAAGAAGGATGAGACTTGTTCCAAAGAACAAGTGATGACAACTCAATAAACATGAATCTGAAGCTCCCAGGGTCAAAGACACCTTCAGAGAGCGGTAGATCCACCTCGAAGGATGAATACCACCATGGGTATGAGAGATAACTCAAGATGAAGAAAAAGAATGCTATGAAAGAAGCTATGATCAAAGAATGACAGTTGATCATGAGGAATGATGTATACGATATGATTTCGAGACATAAAGGAAAGTATGTAGTATCCTCCATATGGATCTACAAGAACAAGTGTACAAAGCAAGGTTCATGATTTGCCTCAGAAAGAATAGACTATGACATGACATACTCTATTGACCAGTATATATCAAGCATAGAACCACCTGTATAGAATGAAGAAGGAAGATAATATTCCACTTCAGGGGGAGTGACTATAGAAGATATCTGAGTTCGACACAGTACGACATGATGGATAGCTTCCTGATGGATTAAGACTTTACCAAGAGTAAAGTGGGTTACAACCTTCAAAGTTGAATGCAGAAGACTAGGATATGTTGATGACCTAACAAGACAAACTCATGGAAGATGTTATGATGAAAGAATACTAGAATGATGTTTGGGATATAGTACTGAAACCAGAAGCAAGAATGTGGTATCTCACAAATAGATTTGCAAGATAAAATATGTTGTTGATAGAATAAAGGAAAGACTTGTGGCTAGAGGTTTCTATAAGAAAGAGGGAATTAATTCTGAAGAGACACTTACTCCAGGAAGCAAGGTACACTTCCTTCAGAACCATGATGGTAGTTGCTTCCATGATGAAGTACATACAAGCCTTCCTTAATGGTATGATTGGGAAAGATTTTTACATCAAATAGTCAGAAGGATTTGAAGTTGAAGATAGATGGACTCACATATGCAAGATGAAGAAGGCCCTCTATGGCCTGAAGCAAGCTCCCAGAGCTTGGTATGGAAGAATAGATAGTTTCTTAATGAGCATGGGATTTACCAAGAGTAAAGTCAATCCTAACCTTTACTACAAGGTTGTAGAAGATGAACCTGTCATACTATATTTGGATGACTTATTCTTGACAGGGAATGAGAAACAAATTGTAGAAAGCAAGAAGAAACTAGCAAAAGAATTTGAGATGAAAGACCTTGGGTTAATGCATTGTTTCCTAGGTCTAGAAGTATGGCAAAGTTCAGAAGGAATCTTTCTCAACCAGGGAAAGTATGCGGTAGAGATATTCAATATGTTGGAATGCAAAGCAATGGCTACTCCTATGGATTCCAACCTGAAGCTGTTAGCCAATGAATCATCAGAGTTAGTGGATGTGACTCATTACAGACAGATCATTGGGTCATTGATGTACTTAACAAATACTAGACCAGACATTTGTTTTGCTGTGAACACCTTGAGTCAATTTCTTGTTCAACCAAGACTGGTTCACTTCGTAGCTACAAAACATGTGATGAGATATCTGAAAGGGACTATAGACTTTGGTCTATACTATGATGGTAGCCATGAGTATAGATTGTATGGCTACATAGATGCAGATTGGGCCAAAAGTATATCAGATAGAAAAAGCACTTCAGGTGGATGCTACAATCTGGGATGTGCTATGAGTTCATGGTTTAGCAGGAAACAGTCCATTGTTTCTCTTAGCACAACTGAAGCAGAATACATAGCAGATTGCTCTACTAAGTTGTGAATCCATATGGATTTAGAAGATGATATCAGGTCTGTTTGACCTGAAGATGGATACTACAATGATTCTATGTGATAACCAAAGTCGTGATGATAGAGAACCCCGTGTTCCGTTGTAACACATAGAAATACGGTATTTCTACATACGAGATAAGATGCAGATGATGATGTTTCAGTATTTACATACTATAGATGCAGATGATGGTGATTTTGTATTTCTATACTGAATATAGAGATGATGATGCTTTCAGTATTTCTATACTGAAGATATAGATGATGATGCTTTCAGTATTCACATACTGGAGATATAGATGGTGATAGTTCAATATTCACATACTAAAGATGTAGATGATGATGGTTTGGATAATGATGTACTGACAAAGCCTCTGTCTCAAGTAAAGTTTGAACACCTTCAGGACAAGCTTGGTGTTGTTCGAAAGGACCTTCCTCGAAAGGGGGAGTAGTGATGATTGCAGTGGGATTGTATCATCCCATGGAACTTTCCCTAAAGTGACGCAGAGACCTCGGTCTTCGAGAATGAAGAGGGATTGTATCATCCCTGGGCACTTTCCCTAAAGTGACCCAGAGACCTTGGTCTTTGAGAATGAAGAGGGATTGTATCATCCTGGGACATCTATCCATAATAGATTCAGTGACCTTGGTCCTCAAGAACGTAATGGGATTGTATCATCCTTGGGAACTTGCCCTAAAGTGATCCGGAGACCTCAGTATTCGAGAATGAAGAGGGATTGTATCATCCTGGGACATCTTTCCATAATAGATCCAGTGACCTCGTTCCACGAGAACATGATGGGATTGTATCATCCTTGGGAACTTTCCCTAAAGTGATCCGGAGACCTCGGTCTTCGAGAATGAAGAGGGATTGTATCATCCCGGGACATCTGTCCATAATAGATCTAGTGACCTCGGTCCTCGAGAATGTGGTAGGATTGCATCATCCTTGGACATCATCCTAAAGTGATAGGGACTGATTCTCCCCTAATCAATCTGATGAATTCGGTCCTCAAGAATGTGGTAGGATTGCATCATCCTTGGACATAGTCCTAAACTGATAGGGACTGATTCTCCCATAATCAATCCGGTGGCTTCGGTCCTCGAGAATGTGGTAGGATTGCATCATCCTTGGACATAGTCCTAAAGTGATAGGGACTGATTCTCCCATAATCAATCCGGTGGCTTCGGTCCTCGAGAATGTGGTAGGATTGCATCGTCCTTGGACTTTGTCCTAAAGTGATAGGGACTGATTCTCCTGTAATCAATCCGATAACTTTGGTTGTTGAGAATGTGGTGGGATTGTATCATCCTTGGACTTTAAGTCCAAAAGTGATCCAAAGACTTTTTGTCTTTGAGTTGTGGTTTGCAGGTTGTTGCTGATGATGATGATGTCGTACTGATCGAAAGATTAGAGTATGATGATGATGATGTACTGGTCGAGAGATCAGAGTATGATGATGACGTACTGATTGAAAGATCAGAATATGATGATAATGATATACTGATCGAAAGATCAGAGTATGATGATAATGACATACTGATCAAAATATCAGAGTATGATGATGATGACATACTAATCAAGAGATCAGAGTATGATGATGACGTACTGATCTAAAGATCAAAGTATGATGATGATGACATACTGATCGAGAGATCAGAGTATGATGATGGCGTACTGATCAAAAGATCAAAGTATGATGATGATGACATACTAATCGAAAGATCAGAGTATGATGATGATGACGTATTGATCTAAAGATCAAAGTATGATGATGACGCACTATGATTATGATGTTTCTGATCGAAAGATCAGAGTATGTTGATGATGTTTCTGATCAAAATATTAGAATATTATGATGATGTTTCTGATCGAAATATCAGAATGTGATGATGATTATGATCGATAGATCAGAATATGATGATGATGATGTTGCTGCTGATCGAAAGGTCAAAGTGTTGATGATGATGCTACTGATCGAAAGACCAAGGCGCTGAAGATGTTGTTGCTGATCGAAAATTCAAAGTGCTGAAGATGTTGCTGATCGAAAGGAAAAAATGCTGAAGATGTTGTTGTTGATTGAAAATTCGAAGTGCTGAAGATGTTGCTGATCGAAAGGTCAAAATGCTGAAGATGTTGTTGCTGATCGAACAGTCAAAATGCTGAAGATGTTGCTGATCGAAGCAGTCAAAGAATTAATGATGATGAATACTGAAGATTGAAGATGAATACCACATGATGTTGAAAAGCTTCCAATGATTTATAGATGTGTTACCCTGTTGATGTTGATGATGTCTCCTATCTCTACTCTTGTTTTTGTTGATGTTGTTGTAGAATACCCTTCTCATTAAGGGGGAGAGTTGAAATATTGTAACTTCGAAGAATATTATATATGTATCTTTTTGTGGTCACCGATGGTCCTATCGGGAGAACCACTTGCATTATATTGTACCCCGATGCTCCTAATCGGAACAACTAATAAGAGTCGTGAGGTAGTCCCCTCTAATTGTAAAGGTGGGTCATCAGCACCCCAGTGTGGTTACTTGAGCCTACATGTGTAACTCAATCCTACATGATTTAACTCGAGCCTACATGTCAAATGAGTTAACTTAAGTGAACGGATGAATATAAATAGAGGTGTAGTGATCCTCATTTCGAACACACACACACTCTCACTTGTGTAGAACATTAGTGGAGAAGAGAAGAGTATCCTGGAGAAGGAGGAGGATCAGGCTTTGATCTCCTTATTGGTTTTACCATTTATCTTTTTGGGGCATCTATATTGAGGAAGCTTTTGCTGGGTTATTCCCTTTAGGGTTTTCCCAGGATAAATCTTTGTGTTCTTTTTGTATGGGTGTGCTTGTCTATCTTTCAGTGATCCTATTTATATGCTTTTGTTATGAATTCGAAATGAAATACTAATGATCTAGCTTAGCATATGAAAATTTAACACTAAGATCTGTCGATGAAATATTAAGAAGTCTCCAAAATTTCTTCTAATCTATTATCTACCTACAAAACCTTGCACCTCTCTTCTTCTATGGATACTTCCAGCTTATGCATTTTTCTTCTTTGTGTTAAAACATGTTCTTTGAAAGGCTGAATGCTGGTTTGTTGTTCCTTGGCTTCTTCTGAAGATGCTACTAATGAAGCAATTTTTTTTTTAAACTCTACTACTTGCACCTGAGATTGTTTCTCTGACTCCTCCAAAGTATCCTTTTGTGATTCCATCTCCCCAATCTTACTTCCTAGCTAGTCTTTTTTTGCATGAAGACTTTCATATGCTATTTTCAGCTCATCCTTTTCTGTCATTAGCTCCTGATATTTCTGTTGCAATTTTGCTTGGCTTTCCTGGGAAACCTCCAAAGACATCTTCTCTACTTGGAGGGACTGGAGCTCTGCCTTTGAAGACTTTATTTCATTTTGCATTTCTTCAAACTTCCTTTTCAATTTGTTTCTTTCCTCTCTCTCCCTTCGTAGTGTATCTTTTAGTTGGGCAGCAGCTTTCCTTGATTGCTCAAGGTTAGTCATTATCCGATCCACATTATCCTCAATGGCATGGATCAATGCTGCTCCAGCTCGGATAGTGAATCTCGGGTCCTTGTCTGTTCCATGCACCAAGGTTGTATCATTTATCATCTTCCCTGACTGCCCCCTAGTTTCAACCCTCCTCTCGGTCCTCTTCATGATTCTTTTCTTTTCCTTGTCATAAAAAATTGTATTGAAGTATGTAACTTCTTCCCCTTTATTTTATTCGAAAGGGATCAGTCTTAGGCCATAAACAACAACCTGTCCTAAGGTGTTGCTAGCAATTGCATCAAGGACTTGAGAATCAGGATCACCCAGATCTTGAACATGAGTGTCTGTAGGGTCGAAAGTTTGTTGCTCCGTCATGGACCCTGTCAGTTTCAATCTTTCAACTTCTTGTTTCCTGAGTTCCTGATCCTCTTTCTTCTTCCTTTGTTCTTCTTCACTCCAGGCAGATTCTTCTGCAATTTTAGTTACTTCCTGTTCGGCTTTATTCTTTTCTTCTTCCTCACTTCTAAGCCAACTTTCGGCCTCCTCTGCTAGTCTCCTATCATCTTCTTCTCTTTTCTGAGCCTCCTCTTCATCTGCTTTCTTCTATTTAGCTTGGCCTTTCCCACCTTTAGTAGTGATGTTCTTTTTTAATCTTCTTTTTAATGCAGTCATGTTTTCTGCATTTCGAAAAATTGATTCATCCTTATCCCAATGGCTTGTATACTCAAAATGCACATTAGATTCCTTACAGTATTCTACGACTTTATTTCGAGAATCATTCCTATGGAAATTTATTTCTCCAAAATGAAATTTCTCCAGTTCTTCTACAAACTCATCAGCCCTTTTGACTCTTGAAAACTTATAACTTCCCAATCTGAACGGTATGGGAGGATAAGTTGCCTTCTTGTGCTCAAACAAAAAACTCCCTATGCCATCCAAGAAAATCTTCCTGACTACCTCCTTGTGTACCACATAATCAGTGGCATATTTGGGAAGGAGTGAAGGTGCTATAGAGTAGCCATACATTCTAATATACATTATATCCTCAGTTAAGTAGTAATCAGCATACTCAATGACTTGCAATGCCTCTTCAGACATGCAATTTCATTCTTTCAAGAAAATCATTGTATATAACGACATAATAAAGTGTTCACACACTTCTTTGTAATGACCGTAGTATTTATGTGCCCATAATGGCTTGTAGGCTGTGTATACTGGTGTTCTGTCTGTATCCCAAATACACCTCAGGTTTGGGAATGACTGGGTGCACAGTATGCAATCAATTAATATGGAGCTCATGTAGAACTCTAATTTTTTCTGGGACACCCCTCCCAAGGCTGAAGCAATGCAAGCTGAGAGACTATTTGACACAATGTTCACCCAGTTGAACACAGTCCCTTGGGTGGCTACATAAAAGATGATAGGAACCCACCCCAACTTAAAACTTTTACCGTGCTCTCTCCCAAAGATTCTGTTCAGGATTAAAGAAATGAACCTATAAGGGGTTCTTAAGGTAGTTGTGTCATGTTCCCCTAATGGCCTAGTCCAGAAAATCTTACCAGGTACCGTCATTCTTTTCAATGTTTCAACCAGGTCAAGATTAATCTCCTTTAGCCAATCCTCGGTTAGGTAAACCTGGGCTTCTGGTAAGTGGTAGGCTAATGATACATAACTAGGGCTATAACCAGCATAACCATGTTTGTCAGTGTTGGACAGGATCATGGTAGTCACGTCTGCCCTAGGCAGAATCCATCCAATTACTTCTGAGCATCGAAAAAGCTCAGGCCTGGTAGCAGTCTTCATCAAATCAGATCTTTCAATATTAGCATATGTCATTTCTTCTTCAAAACCAGTGTCAGGTACTTCATGGTGTGATATCAGTCTATAAATTTTGCCCCACTTGTATTCAAGTTCCACTCCTGTGGTGCATATGGTGTCTTCGTAAATATACTCAACCTTTGTGAAAACTTCTACCTCAGGTTCCTCTTCCACTACAGGGACTTTCTTTTTCTGCCTTTTCGACATCTCGTTCTCAGAAAAATTGCCCTGTCATACAACACAAGTCATTTAGGTCTTGTTGAGCCGTTCAACCAATATTCAAAGAATGAAGACAAAACTGCATAAGAATTTACCTCAACCATGTTAGTCATGACTGAATCTATGTAACAAACTGAACCAGATCTAACTACCAAGTACTCTTGCACAAGATAAGTCTGCAAAAATCCTAGATTCTGGCCAAGACTAAAAACTAGCTTGATCAACCAATAACCTCATGTCTTCGCTAACAATGTAGAATTTCTCCTGGAAAAGAAAATAGTCTAAAAAAACTACATCCTCGACGCTATCAATTCCAGAATAAATCGTCCTATCACCAATCCCACTCGAAACGATGCACAACCTCAAAAAACCACAACCCTAGTCCCAAACATGCAAACGACCAAAACACCGAAAAACCAAAACCTTCGGCGTTTCGAAACAAACCAGGGAAAAATGCCTTCTTATTGAAAAAGAAAAGGAAACCTCCCCCCAAACGACCATATGCAAACTAGAGAAAGCTGGTGGAGACAGCGTAACGCTTGTCTGCACCAGTTTCCCAAACAGTCAGGTAAGGTTTGAAAATTCATAACGGCCCCACAGTAATCATCAGGAAAACAAACCCCCCCCGGACGGCCATACTATCGAGATGAAATAGATATATGCTGAAAAAACCATAAACCTAGGTGTCCATTAACCATGGAGGTAGAACCTAACCAAGGATGACAACCCTAGTTCAAAACTCAAATGAAAGGGTAGAATTGAAATGATTGGCCTACCTGGCAAGGAGCTGTGTAGCTGACAAGAAGAATCTAAAATATTCCATGGCGAAACCACCGATGAATGAGCTACCGACAGTAAGTACAAAGCCCTGTTCGAAATGACAATGACAACACAGGCACGGGTTCGCAGGTAAAATAATAGAAAAATGCCCCAAATCCCCCAATATATATCTCCCAGTAAAAACATTCGATGGGAAAAACACGATAATCGGGTGGTAGAGTAACTAAGGGATCGGTGATCAAGTCTGCTAATGCACCGCAAAAACGGAAGATGAAACAACTGTGAGTTCCACAGTGCCAAGCGAAACATCGACAAGAAAAATAAAATAACTCCGCATCGGAGCTCAACTAGACTATAGCCTCAGACCATAAGTTGGTTGGAACACCGCAACGACGGAAGCTGTAAAGACAAAGAGTTCCTTAGACCAGTCAAAATCAGAGGGAAAACAGAAATGACTTAAGCAAAACATCGACAAAGCAGCAAACATAAACCAAACTAAAGCAGAAGATTAGTCCATTCTAGAGCCACAACGGTGGAGCAACATAGACTAAGGCCTTGTGAAACAAAACTGATGGGAATAAAAAAATATTGAAACATCCATCATGGTGCTCGCAATATGTCATCCGCAACGGCGGAAGCTGTAAAGACAAAGAGTTCCAATGGTTTTCCAACAAGGACACCGATAATAAAATAAAAGGAAAGTGCATCGGTGGAAAGTAGTACTATGGATCGGATCTTTATTCAACTGCACCTCTGGAATGGCAGATGCATAGTTGACTGTGGTTCTGATTCATAGCTTCAACAAATTCCAACAGCGAGGTAAGAAATCAATGTAAGTCATAAAAAACAGCATCAGCATAAAGATATTCCTTTAACAATCGTCATAAAAAAATATGAAATTGCAGTAAAATCAAGCAGTCCCAAACAAGCTAAGCAAGACAATATTAAAAGGAGGGTCCCGAATTTTTTAGAAATTTGGGAAATCATTGCAGCTGCAACACGTGAGTCACGTGTTTTTTCTGAAAAGGTGCGATTCGGTCGTAACTAAATTTTTTTTATGAAAACATTTTGGTTAAGGTCGGGGGAGCAGGAACTTGGAAGGAATTGGTTTGGATTTGTCGAAAGAGGGTCATATCTGTGATTGCAAAGGGTACCCAAGTAGAACAAACCAACAAAAAATATTCAAAAACAAGGATCCAAGAGGATCGAGCAAGTGGAGTTGCCAAAACTATAGTGGAGATTTCTCTCCAACTATGTGCAAAAGAACCTACCTTAGATCAATCAGATCTAAGGGTAGAGTTCATGGTGCAAGGGAAGTGCTCAAACTTGATTATCAAACAAGTAACAATAAATAGTTTTTAGATTTTATGATTTTGTTCTAACTAATAAAACCAAATATAGCGTACCTTTCATAAGATGGGCCACTGTAGTCATTTGAGGATATGGCCTGACGACTCCCACGATCTCATTCTCCGATATTCTCCAACAAGGGTTTTCTATGTGAAAGGAATCAAGGGTTTCATGGAGTAAACTCAACATGCAACATGGGATGGTATGGAAAAAGGTGTAGGAATGTAAGGTTCTGGAATTCGTGTAATGAAAAGTTCAAACGTGTTTTTAGGGAGACCTTCACAATGTATTTATAGGATGATCCAAGATTTTCTTTCCCATGGTATTGGTCGATGGTTTCTGACCCAATCACAGTTTAGTGTTTTTTGGTCCTTTTTGGGAGAATGGGGGTTATGTTGCTATAAATTCCCGTCTTCCCTGTATTTATGAGGGAAGAAATAATGATTTTTTGGTCCAATTTGGGTGGAATTTAATTATGAAGTTCAAAGTGGAGGGAATAATGGTGGGATTATGATGTATAATTATGGTTTGGACCATAGAGATCTATATGGATAATTTTTGGCATTAACAAAGGGAGCATGAGGCACCATATGTCTTTGATATACAAGTGGGGTCCAATACTAGTACTTGACTCAATGTCACAAGTAATTAACTAAGGAGGCTCAACCATTCCCTTACATGTACAAATGGACTACCCAGGTACAATAGAGTGTTGTCCTTGAGTACTATTGTTCTTGGTGTACTATAGATACATGGCAACTAATAAATTCTATCTAAGTCTAGTTCTAGGTAATCCAAGTGTATTTTTTATATACGTAAGGGTACATGGATGCGAAATTACAAACACACATACACAGACAAATATGTGTGTGTGTGTGTGTGTGTGTGTGTGTGTGTGTGTGTGTGTGTTTGTGTTGTGTTTGATGTGGTACTACTACTTGAAGCCATAGAAATATAGGTTACAAGGGTGCAAAACAATGTGTCTTAAGTTCCCTTTTGTTTTATGCATGTATGATTCCACAGCCACATGTTTACTTGCTAAATAATAGATCCATGTGTTATTTAAATGCATCATAACATGTCAATAAAAATAAAAATAAAAATAGAGCTTCATAAGCTCATAAAAAGCATTACAATAACTAGAAATTAACTTAGTTTCTAAGGTAAGGTTTGAGCAAAAGAAAACTGAAATAAGCACAATTTCGTGTAAAATCCTTATTTGTAGATAGTATTGCAAGCTCACCTTGAAGTTTTGGTAATTATTAAATTTATGCAACATTGAGTCTAATTATTTTCTTTATAGTGTCATGGTTTTTCTAATTTGCAATGCCATAGGGTTTAGTGAATTTTGATGTGCCAAAATACAATTAGGGTACTTTTGGCAAAAAAAAATTATTTTTCCCTTATGAGAAGGTATAAGTTTAACTCCTAGTGATACATCGAAATTTATAGGTCCAAATATAAAATTGCTAGGAGATATACCTTCGTTCATCTTCTATCCAATACAATTCGTGGAATTTAGTTTAGATTTATTTTAAAATTAGATATCATGATTTTAACTAGAACAATTATGTAAGGCTAGTTTATGGGCGAGTCAAAATGCCTAACTTACATAGAGTGTATATCTGAAATTGTAGCAATCAAAAGATTAAAAAGCATAAGAGAGAAGACACTAAAAATAGATATTTATGTTCACTTCAAGAGGGAAACTTTGAAGAAAAAACCTCCAAATACAATGTCACTTCTTGACTAAACATTATATATGTGACTATTATATTTGTGGTTCTTTAATTGTCAACATCCTAATTACTTGTGGTCCCATTATTAATTAGGTTCAATTACTTAAGGACCTTTATTTAGTAACGAATACTCTTTTATATTAAAACACTATAGTTAACTAACTACTAAACTTGATAACCTTCTAGATTCATTAAGTAAGGTGTTAGGGTAAAGCCCTAACAAATAGTTAGTTAATGAATATTGCAAACGCTTGGATGCTCAAAAGCTATTAGTTCTTAAAGGCCAAGTCAAATAGGTAACTCAATGATAAGGGCAATAAAATAGCTAAGTGAATGATAGGGGCAATGCGTGAAAAGAATATAAAGATAATTTAATGTCTTAGTGGGATTAAGGATTAAGGTCAGGGTTAGTGGATAAGGCATTAGGGGTTGGATAAATGTATTAAGTCTCATGCATTTAGGGTATTACTAGTTATCGATCATTTTATCTTATTTAAATAATATAAATAAGATTATAATAATTAAGAGTCAAAGTGTTTCCCTAAGAGGACATATTGTATGTAGGAAGTTATACCCAAAGTCAAATCAAGTGATTAGCATGTTAGGGTTTGCAATGTGTTTACCGTAAATTGGTTTCTGCGTTTGGGCTATTAGTGCAATGAGAGTTTCTGGTAAAAGTTTGCAACGCAGATTGAGATGAAGAATCATTGTTAGAGCCACTACCCTCTCGCTACGAATAAAATAAGATACAAGAAATAATTGAATGGTACGTTTTTATATATTTATTTAGTCAAAGATATATCAAAAGATCTAAATTCATTTTAGTAACAGTCGTTTACAACTCTATTTTCATCTCTGCAAGAAATCCTTTCACACGAATCTGAAAGTTTGAATATTGGACCAGGGGAACATGATAAAATATTTGCGAACAACAAAAGAGCAAAACAAAATCCCCGCTGCGAGGTAGCGGAAGCTACGGAACAGCGCAGGGATTCTTCTTGCAGTTTGCTTAGAGGCAAGCAGGCACAAACAAACAACAATGGCTGGTCAAACATAATACCATGGCAGGAAATATAACATTGGATCCGCCTCCACCCTTTCCTTCTGAGGCAGAAAATACATAGCATGCGCAGAGTATTACATCCTGCAGCAGCAATATGGATCATTGGATCTCAAATGGTTGAGATCCAACAGTCTACAAAGCTGCTGAAGCAGTATTTAATACTTTGCAGCATGCTATGTATTTTTGGCCTCCATCTGATAGCTGCTATGTATTTTTGGCATCCTTCTGATAGAGGTGATAGAGGTGGTGTCCCCTTGATCTGGCAGCCATTACTGGATGACGTATGTCGACTGCAGGCATGTTCTTAAAACACTTTATATTATTATTAATAATAAGGTCGCATAGCTTTGGCTTTCATTCTTTGAGTTTAATCATTGTTATATATTTAGATGGACATATAGGCTCCTCCAGAGTGACCGATGTTCACAGTGGAATACGGATTAAAAACGAAAAAGCACATGAACCACTTAAGTGAATCGGTGGAGTCTTTGTATAATGTATATTCTTAAATGCAAAAGCTGAATCGCAACAGTTTTTAACTACAATAATTGCTTGCCAGAAACGTGGATCCATAATACAATACATTATGGAGCAGACGATCTTGTCGATATGTTGTTATATTATGTTTATAGTTATGCAGTCTGACATCGTAATCTGTTACTACAGAGATATAATGATATTGAACAAATCCGTAACTGCAAAGCTTCAAAGCAGGTTAATGTAGACTGTCTCCAAATACATTGCTGTACTTATAAAATGTACAATCAATGTCAACTATGAAGGATAATTTTGTTGAAGTCGTAGAGGTTGAAATAGTTTACTATCTAAAAATGGATATGAATCACATAAGTTAGGTGGAACTTACATGTTAATGGAACATTATATGTTGGATGTGTTAAGAATTGTACTCTTAAAGGACCACTATCAATAGTGCATTGATTAGTTAGTTAGTTGAGTTGGTCACATTAAGTAGAATTAGTGATCCATAGTATTCACAGACCCATGGTATTTACCTATGGTTTTGCTATTATGTAGTCTTATAAATAGTACTGCTTAATATTGAGAAGGTAATTCATTTGCCGAGGCAATCAATATGCCCATTGTGTTTTCAGTCTATTTTTTCTGCTTTTATTGTTATCTTTAACATGGTATCAAACGCTATGGCCTGATCCTTTTCTTTTTGTTTTTGGGTAAGCCTTTTCACAAAGTGGAAAACACACACACATAGATCTGATCTTATTGGAGGTTGTGATCGAGACAAAAAGATTGGAAGATCGAAGAAAATTGAAGATGGAGCTACCAGAAGCATTAGAAGAAAAGATTGAAGAGGTAAGAAATCTCTTATGGAAAAACTTTCATGGCGATGAGTATGATATATGGGCACTCAAAGTAAGTAATTTGTTGAAATTACAAGATATGTGACATTTCATAGTTGAAGAAGATCCTAGAGATCTAGATTCATTTAAAACTTTGATGGAGTTCCAAAAACAAAGAAGGAAAGTTCTTATATAATATTCATTATTTCATTAAATTGTAGAAGCTCATACTCCAAAAAGAGAATGGGATATACGAAAATAAGTGTTTATTGAAGAGGAACCAGCTATAGAAGAATCTGACTTTCCAAGTCATGCAAAGCACGAGGAATCCCACAGTGAAGTGGAACATAGTCAATAAGACTTTGATTATGAGGCAGCCAGTGATCATGTAATCCTAGCAAAGGTTGTTGATCTACTTGTTTTATCTAATGACAATAAACCTTTTAATGTACTAGTACCCAATGATGTGAGTGATAGTCTCTATGAGCAAAAGACAATTGATGGAAGCATAGAAGATGAAACAGTCGCACAAAACAGACAATTGATAGCAACTTAGAAGAAACACTAACAGACAGTCCACTCCAGATCCAAAAAACCATAACCTTGAGGGAGATCTATGGATAGACTCTTGTTAGTGATGAGCATCTACAACATGCTATATTTTATTCTCAACCCACAATTTTTGAAGAAGCAATGAAGGATGCAAAGTGGGTACATGCAAATGAAGAAGTCAATGATAATGATGAAGTACTTTCCATTGATGAGCAACACCAGGATATGAATGCTCTCGAATAAAAGATGAAATATATTCATATTTGTTTCTCACAAAAATTTTCAGTGTGTAGGTAAGGATGGCAACCATAAAAATCATGTTGAAAGAGAAGAAGACATGCACTATGTTCCAGAAGCTGAAGAAGACACTGAAGAACAACCACTTAGCATCAAGATACAAAAGACAAAGAAGAAGAGGTTCAAGTACACTTTAAGGAAAAAAGTGAAGCTGAAGTTTTTTGAATAAAATGTAAGCCTACCGAAGACATAGATCAGCATGCATCATTTTGCATTGATAGTGTTGAAAGTATTTCCCTAGTTGAGATTAGGGGGGTGTGTTAAGAATTGTAATCTCAATGGACCACTATCACTAGTACATTAATCAGTTAGTTAGTTGAGTAGTTAAGTTGGTCACATTAAGTAGAATTAGTCTATGTTACAATAAACGAGAAACTAGGAGCGAGAGAAAATAAATAAATAAAGCGAAATCAAAATAATCTTATGCAAATTAATATAGAATCTATAGAACAATTTATTGTTGAGTACAAAATTATAAATGCACAACACAGAATGAAGTTGAAACTTTAGGTTACATCATATGGATGAAAATTCTCCACATAGCTCCAACAAAAAACATAGTTATTAGCAAGAGTCACTTAAACCACAATCACCTAACCTGGTGGATCATAAGAGCATTCAACAATCCCAGATAAAATGTGGGAAAGTATGTCCTCTAGTTCCATCACATGTTTTCAAAGTTCAAATAAGTGAAAGGGCATATACCTCATACACAACATTTCTCATATAAGGTACACAACTAGGACTTGTGCATCAACTATGTTGGGAAAGTAGCTTATGCCTAAGACATTCAAACATATATCAAGATACACAATTTTTTTCATGGTTCTTCTTATTCAAGAGACACGAAAATCACATAATAGGAATGAAGGTTGACTCGTACAAGAGAGAGCATTCTCAATTTATACAATAGTATATTTGTCCTAAATACTTGATGAAACGAAAACAACTTCCAATGCAAGAAGGATTGAATTTTGTTTTGTTTCCAAATAAAGCCACAAGATAGATCCACTAGCCATATATCCACTAGCCACCGATCTGTTTTCTTTCTCACTTGAAATTTTCATTTGACTATGATGATTTGCTTTGAACTTAGATGTATTACTGACTCCAATTTCATCATTTGAACTCAGATGTATAAATGACTCTAGTTTCATCTCATGTTTTAAAAGTTATAAATGTTAAGGGGCATATATCTCATCCACAACATTTTCCACATAAGTTACACAAACATGACTTGTGCATCAACTATGCTAGGCAGGTAGCTTATGCTTAAGACATTCATTCATATCCCAATCTATACAAATTGTGTAAGACAAAACAGAGCATTTTACTATAATTTCGATTGAACTCAAATATTTGACAATTATTTCTGTTAAATTCAAATATGTAAATGATAGAATATATATCTTTAATACAATAATGATTTTCATTGTAAAGAAAACTTTAGTTGAAACAAAAAAACTAACTAGGAAAAAAAGAAATATGGAAACAAGATCCTATGATTGTCAATGTAAAGAAAACTTTCGTAGAAACAAAAATAAGCGTGCTAACTAAAGAAAGCTGAGATGTCAATTTCTCAAAGCTTTACCATGCTTTGTTAGATAGGGACATATAGTGAAAAGCTAAAATAATCTTGATGTCTCATGAAATTTATGAATAGGATTGAAAAAATGAACATTTATTACAAACACAAGCTAAAGACTAGGTGTTTTTTCAAAGTAGAGGAAATAGGGGGCCTAAGAAAAACACAAGAAATAATGCCAAATCCAAATTTTGTTAAGAGTATGTGACCATTTCAAGGCTCTATCTTCATGAATTCATAAAGAGCGCATGGATTAATCGATTTACCTGTTGGTAAATGAATTCATAAAGAGGGCATGGATTAATCGATTTACTTGTTGGTAAACTTAAAGTTCACACAAAGATATGGACAACGACCTCATGAAGGGTTATAAAGAAGAAACCTGTCTGTTCACATGGACACTTAATTATCAGATTTGGTTTTAGAAGGAGAGATGTTCAGGTCCTGAAGGCATACAAAATAATTATGAGCTTGCCATTGAAAACAAACAATTGCAAAAAACTTTCATGGTAAATACAGTAGCTAGACATAATTTTAAAATTAAAGGAAAAACATCGAATATTGATGAAACGAGAATTAAAAATAAATAAATAAATCATAACATGTATGTAGGAAAAACATCGAATATTGACGAAACGTAAATTAAAAAGAAATAAATAAATCATAACATGTATGTGAAAACCTAGTATTCTTTGCGCTTCAAAGCTCAAACTCCAAGCTAGCAGCTTCACCCAGTTCTCTTGGGTTTAATGCAGAAAATCGGTTATGAGGTGAATGAAGGTATCAAACTTCAAAATACACTTGGATTTGATTAACAGTACAAACACTGTTACAATGGAAAACTTCTTTTCTAGCTCATTCAATTTTGGCCAATGAACATTAACCAAGTCATCACACTTACAATGCCACCCAATTAAAAAAATGAAAAAGCATGAGTGTTTTGTCTCAGAAACATACATCCTGGTCACGTTTCTGGTAACACAGGAATTAGTGACCCATAGTATTCACTAACTCATGGTATTTACCTATGGTTTTGTTGTTATGGAGTCTTATAAATACTGTTGCTTAGTATTGAGAAGCTAATTCATTTGCTTCTGCAATTCTATGCCCATTTGTTCTGCCATTTTCGGCTTCTCTTTTAGTCTTCTATAATCTTTAACAGGATGCCCTTGATTGTCTTGTGATAGAAAATTGGAAAGTTATCTAATAGTTTTATCCATTTTGGAATTGTTTAACAAGCTTACAAAGAGAAGAGAAAATTAGTGAGAGTAGATATTTAAGCACTTTCAGATTTAGTTTACTTTTGATTTAAATTCATAAACAAAATTTTATATACAATATAACATAATTTTTTTTTAGTGAAAGCAATGAAACCAATGTTGGGTTACTACTCAATGTTAATTTATCAAAACTTATGATAGTCCAAATAGACAATGAGAACTATTCCAACTATAGACAACATCCTTTATTAATTTGCACACTTCCTCTTGCAATATTCGTTTTCCCCCGTTTGTCTTCCATCGGTATGGATCATTCTACTATTAACTAAGTGTTACGGAAGTTAGTGCATCGTAACTAAGTATTACGGAAGTTATTCCATATCTGAACTATGCGAGTTTTTATTTTATAAAGATTAAGTGAGTTGTGATGAGCATGCTATCTTTGGAGTGATGTAGTTTTTCTTTTATCTTAATATACTTTTAGAACTTTACTTAATAAAAGTTTTAATGTTTTTGGAATTTGTTATTCAATAAATATATTAAATATCAAGGCCTTCTAACATTCCTCTTCTTCTCTTGACTATAGTATAGGTGAGTACGTATATAGACATATTATGAGAGGCGCGAACTATGAACAAAGTAAGCATATTATGATAGATTATATTAAGAAAAAATTGAAGAAAATTCATATTGAAAATGGGAATTTATATGCATAGAATCATAAGAAACTTGAAGATATTGTTTTAATTGCAAAGTCATACCATTTGAAAGGAAACAATCAAACCAAAATTAAGTGTAAGATCTAATGTTCTTAGATTGGGAGGTCTTTCATTTTTTTTTTATGACTGAACGAGGGAGTTTTACGGAATAGCAAACCGTAGCCTCTTATACCGTGGGAAAACTACTTCACAATATCTTATTTCATGTTGCCTGTGATACTATGTTATACTTTTTAGAAGTTTCATTCCCAATAATAAGAAGATCGATGAAAGAATGATAGGAACATCAAGACAAACAAGACACAAAGATTTATCTTGGGAAACCTTAGTGGGGAAGAAAATGCAACAAAAACTTCCTTGATATAGAATCCAACCAAGTACAACGTAAGACCACAAGACTAAGATAATGATTGCTTCTTCTCCTCGAGATGGACTCATCTTTCTCCCTCTAGCGAACTTGCTTGAGTTGTGGTGTGTCCAAATGAGGAGTGTGCCTCATTTATTCGTATACATCAGCTAGGAATTCTAATAACCCAATAAGGCCGACTTGCCTTGGGAGACACAAAAATACATTTTAGTAATTCTTTTGTGGGTACTATTGACCCAAATTAAAATGGAGGTTTTACCTCAAGACTCTTCATGACCAATTACATCAATAAAATCACTAACCGGAGGAACAACATCTACATAAGGGAGGGACAACAAAAATATAATATAAAGTACAATAGAATATCTTTTGAAGTTACATTATTTTAACATAACGTTTCCCCCCAACTTTGTCGAACGCGATGTCTATTCTAGGACTTCTATTCTCGATTGTCAACTTGTTTAATTGTCGTTAATTAATGCACATACACATTGCACCATATTTCTTATTTACAAACAGGATTAATCCTCCCCAAAGAGACACACTAGGTTTTATATAACATTTTCCAATAAGCTCTTGTAGTTAGTTTCAACCCTACACGTTAAGGTGTATTCACGCAGTACGAGACTTTTGAGATTGGTACCCCCCTGTACTAGCTCTATGGAAAATCTAAGTATCTGTTGAACATCAGCCTCGGTATTTCTGCCAGAAAAACATCTTTAAATTCCATTAGTATAGGGAAATATTTAACTTTCTATTTGTTTTCCTCTTTAAGGTTTTGGATATTAACAACATAGAGTTTGCATCCCTTTCTTACACATTTCTTAGTATGTAAGGATGTTATTTTTCTCACGAATATTTTCATAGGTACCCCTTGCACCATTATTAGATTCCCTTGTTTGTTAATGCAAGTAATTTTTTTTTATTTAGGAAGTTTATGAGAACATGGTGTCGTTCTAACGAGTCCATGTTGTTAATGCTCAAAATGACAGTGTTGGTTCAAGGGAAAAAAATTGGAAGCATCATTGGAGGGTTGGTCAAGGGGATGAACGGTTCAGGTAGATAGGATTCAATGAAAGTTCATGGCAATTAATGCATAAATAAAGTGAGAGCGAAACATGATCAATGCTAATAAATGAAATAGCACTTTCAATGCAATAATGCTAGTCCATTAATGAATCTAGATGGCACATATCTAACCATGCAAATATTATTTCCTAAAAGTGTAATTTAGTAAATAATGTGAATGTTAAAGAAATGAGTTGTAAACTATTTACACACGAAGAACATAATATGATTAATTTTATGAAAAATAAATATTTAGTCATGTGTATATAAGTGCATCAATAATTCAATAGGTTTTGAGGCAAGTGTAAATACAAGTAGCATCCTTAATGTTGTAGAAGTAAATATTCAATTTCATTAATCTTGGAAATTTTAATTGCATCACAAAGTCTAAGTTTGGTAAAATGAAATAGTAGAGTTAAATAAAACATAAACCTAACATCTTAGTGGAAAATATAAAAATTGCAGCATTAATTGTATTCATTTTACATCTAAGTATTCTTGGAAAACATATTTAAGTGTGCAAAAGAAAATATTTTGGTTCAATTTGCAATTTTTAATGCAATAGAAATTCAAAATTTGTTACTGCTGAAAATATCATGTGTTGATCCAGTAAGGTTTATTAAATGCATTTCAAATTACCTACTGAAATTTTATTAAAATTTGTTTTGATATACTCAAATGATTCTATAAAATTAGGGAAACTCAAAATTGAATAAGGAGAAAACACTCAGAGTTAGAAAGCTTAACCACTAAAGGTAAAACAAATAAATAAATAAAAATTTGTTCAAAGCTCTTAGTAAAAAAATAAAATAATAAGTGATTTACAATCGTGAATACACATAATACAATTTTGCAAAATGTAAAAAAAGTTAGAAAAACAACATCAAGGATGACAAATAGGCTGAGGTGGGTTTAACCCTAAGAAAGAGAGGTTTCCTAGAGGCTACACAATTCTCAACAACTGAGATTTATTCAGGAGAAACTGAGATTAAATTCATCTGGGCAAAACTGAGATAACCGAAGGACTTTAGGCTTAGATTGTGTTACATTAGCATCTGTGCATAAAAACAAAAGTAGCAAAAATATACAGAAAAAAATGAAAAGCATGCAGGAAAGTAGACCATAACTTCAGCTGAAGGACACTCTGTCTTCACCCTATGGATAGACCTACTTCATGTTAGGCTCATGGACCACTCAGTATGGAGGGAAAATATAGGGAAAAATACATAAGTGAACGCTAGCAGTACTAGCTTCTTGCCTTCGATATTAGATGATGGTTTCAACAGCTTGGCCATGCTTTTAAAGGTTGGGGCAAGGGATGTGAAGTGCTACCGAAAGTGCTGTGAAGGAAGACAAAAAGTCTGAGTAACTATTGGAAGCTGAAAAGTTGCTACATCTTTTGGTGTTCATATTTCTTCATGTGAGTCCAAGTGACAAAACTTAAGCATTTTTGGTGTCGTTTTTTGGTTTCACATTCCTTTGTTGTTCTTGCGTCTTTGGTTTTTCTTATGTCTTCTGTCATTTTTTTGCGACCCAAGAATAACCAACTACTCTTCTTGTAAAAGGAACTTTTTTTAAATATCAATCTTATTGACATGAATAAATAAAAAATTGCAGTTAGGTCGAGGATTATCTTCCCCTGTCTGCCTCCCATTGTTTTGTATACTGAACTTAGTTAATCTTAACAAAGTTGGCGAATATTGCGCCAAAAGCTGGCCTCCTTTTGAAATTATATATGGGATACTCTCTTGCATCCTTTTTGCATCTACACGGCTGCAACATGTTCCCTGGTGTTTTAAATATTTGATCTTCTTCTGAACAGATATTCTAGGCAACTTATAATGGGAAAGGATAGTTTTCTTCATATCAACCGCGTTGGTTTGCACTACTTCTTGATTGTCAGGATAAACAAACTACTCTTATGACTTCGAGCAAGACTGTGGCACGTCCAAAATCATACACAAATCCAATGGATTAAGAAGCGAGGGTTTTACACTTTGGAATCAAGCTACTTTTTGAGTATTCATACAGAAACAATCCTTATCTAGATAGGTGAGCCAACGAGCTGCTCCTTAATGAATATTCCTCGACAACAGTGAATATCTTCTATTGAGACGTACCATGAGGAGAAACAACAATAAAGAATTCGAGGCGCTCTCATATACAAAGACATATCAATATCCTCTCAGATGACAAGCACAATGTATTCTTGAATCTCGGGATTGCATTAAAGCTTAAACCTATGCAAAAATGAAAAATAAAAACAAAATTTCATGAATCGCAAGCTTCGTTCAGAGGTACTTGAGTCGTGACTTGTTAGTTGGATTGGTGTATTGTGTGTTCTGTTTATCTCAACCACTTTGACATTTTTCTTGTTCCTAGTTTTTTTTGTTCCACGTATAGAGAATTTAGAGTTTGAATGTTTATTACTTTTAAAATGGAACTTCAAGCAGGAATATGATTTTGGGAGTACTAAACGGAATAAGGGGATACTAAAAATAAGGAAATGCACGACAAACTTATAGAAATAGGACTTTTTTTAAAATTAAAACGAAATAAAAGATTATGGGTAGAAGGACTTAGAAACGAGACCTCAATATTGAGTATGCAAGGATCACCGTCCTCTCCTTTCCATAGAAAGAGAGGTGGGTCGGTGAGTCTACCATGACAAAGATCTCCCTTTCCGCGTTCAAGACACATCACCAAAATGAGGTTCGAGTCTCCCATAGTGGGGGATAATGTAAGAGTATGTACGAATCACCATCATCTCCCTTCCATAGAAATAGAGATGGGTTGGTATAGGTTGAGTCTTCCATGGCTGAGATTTCCTTTCTTCCTCCATGATACAACACCCAAATTAGAATTTAGTGTCCCAAAGTGAGGGATCACCACTCTTCATGCCAATGCAACAACCAGATCTGGGTCGAATCTCCCATAGTGGATATCGCCTTATTGTTTATATTATATCACGACATGAAATAAAAGATACAATTAACTCATGCATGGGTCGATGCCCTTTAGGATTTCCCTACCTAGGTCACCAGAATCTAAAATACATAGATCGATATTTCGTTCATTAGGATTGCAAAGGGAAAAATAAATAAAGAAATAAAAATAAAGGATTGTTCCCCTCGTCTTTTATGTCCAATTCAATAAGAAATGACTCTTTCATAAACGTAATCAAAACAATCCTTCTATAACTCTCATTTAAGGATAGCAGATTGGCATCTTTACAAGGGATGTTTTATTTAAATCAACATGACAGAGTATTTCAGAGTTACTCTTCAACTAAAACTTCGTAACATGCTAGAAACCAATGGAGATATACCCATTATATTTAATCTTTTCTTTGGAATCTCATAAAAATATTGTAGGTTTACATAGATAAACCACATTGCCGACATTCTAGTTTTTTCTTTTTTCTTCTTCTTTATATATATATATATATATATATATATATNAATATTAATCAATTCATCGTCATATTGCATATTCATACTACTAATTACAATAGACAAGTTAAATGTATATATGTGAGTATCACATAGAAACGTTGTTATCTTATGTAATGTCTTCAGTTGTAAACAACTATGGGAACTAACCTTTACTTGGGAGCTAATGCAACTTTTGAAATTTTACCTCAATCTTGAGGTTTCTTGCATCTAATGCTTGTGAAATTTCATCCTTATGAATGATCAAATATATCAAATTAAATAGTAATGTTACACTTCCCTTCAACCTAGTTTCACTTGGCATCCCAAGGGAATAAATACCATGTGAGTGTATTTCAATACCATATTGTTACAAACCATAGGACAAACTTTTAAAGGAATATAACATATATGATTTCTTATATTATAACAAAATATATCATAAATACTAATTCTCCATTCTTTTCAAGATGTGCGCTTAATGTAATATCCCCAAAAAATTGAAAAAAAAAATATTAGGCTAGTCAAAACTACCTATGCTGGACATTAATTGAACTTTGCGGAATGTGTCGTACTCTATTTGTATTGTTGTATGGTCGTAAGCTGTTCTTACCTCCTGCTTCCATAATTCTCGATGCGGTTATTATTAGGTTTCTTACGTTGTCATAATGTTGATTATTGTTTGTACTATGGTTATGCATTGGTGTGTAAGTTAGTTATTTGTTTATGTACTTCATTGTTTATAACATGTGCTTACTGTCGTATACATGATTCTAACTTGACTTTGTAAATGGATAAACGGGTGGAGTGGTGGGACTAGTTTCCCTTGTAACCCCCTGAGAGGTAACAATTTATACTTGTCACATCAGGCTTGCTTAGTTGTGACGAACTAATGCATTCTTGTCCCATTTGCATGCAGGTGCACTTGGCGACATAAAACTTGTTTATAAAGCTTAGAGGAATGTGTTGATCATTTTAGTCACCAACACTCGCATTTGCAGCTCTATCCTAGTGACATTACATTGATTATTATTGTTGTTATTATGGACTCTATGATAGTGACATGGTAACTACTACACTTACTAATTGCGTGACACCGAATTGTTACTTGTATGATAATTATTTACCATGGTGTAAATGCTTACGACTTGTTCATGCCCTAAAATATTCTTACTATATGGTTTTAAAGTTGATAATATAATTGTAAAAATCTTGGCTTGTATTATTCCATGAAATAGTTCATATGGCATATTTCATATGCCATGGGTTTATGACTTGACCCTAAGTAATTTGATGTATGAAAGGGTTTATGCAAATCGAATTGGTTTGGGACGAGGTTTATCAAAGTGGCAAGAAATATGGATTTGTGGGTTGTTATAAATCATAATGGAGACCAAGGTGGCAACATAGACGTGCCTTGGGAAAGGTGGAAAGCCAACTTAGGGCTTGGTTCAATTGTTAGTTTGGATCATTCGCAGCTTTGCTTCTTATGGTCTACTCCTCCATGGTGGAAAGAGGCAAAGCGACAATGGCTTGACAGGTATGACGGTAGTCTGGTTTCACATCATAATTTGCTTATTTGGTTTAATTATGGCATACTTATCATTGCAGTTTCTTTTTGTGGTTGCAGGTTACAGGGTGTGGTGAAACGAACTTGGGTCGTTGCTAGTGGGAAAAGATGTGGAAAAAGTCATACCCATTCGGGTAAGCTTGATGTACAAGTGTTACTTGCTCCCTCTTAGATTCATGGTTATGACAGAGTTTTTGCTCGTTGAGGGTTTGGATTTATTGTCTCTGGTTTCAAATGGATGTGTTTTGGTTTTGGGGTTTGAATGTAACTTAAAGAGCTTTGTGTTTTGTAATTGTGACAGGCATGGGGTTTTGTTGTTGGGGTTTTAATTGCCGTCGGGCCTGAGCTTGAAATGTATTGGGGAAATATCAATGGGTGCTCTATGTAACAAAAAGGGCCTAGGTATCTTCTCGACGGGCTCTATGTAAATGTTTTTAAGTTTATTTTAAGCGCAATGGGAAGCACCATTGCTTGTAATGGTGCAAGGCCGGAATTAAATGACTCTGTGAACTCTTTAATGGTTTTATAAAGACTATGTTTAAATATATATGTTGCGTTGATTTCTATGGTTATTATTTGTGGACTGTGTGGATTTGTAATCATTGGTTGCATTGTTTATATGGATGAAAAGTGTAACAACGTTATGGATTTGGGGCCATGCCGTATGGCATTGGCGTTTCCTTCCCTTGTACTATGATAGTGTAATTACTGTTTATGGTTTCTGTTATAGCTCATTTTACCACACATGGTTGATCACATATTTATGGCCTTCCCTATCCCTATGCAAAATCTATAGACCCCATGGACTTGTATTATCCTTTGATGTTCCAACATCATCCCTGAAAAACCATGTTTATTGTTGTACGAGACTTTTGGCCAAAAACCCATGTATGTACGCGACTTTTAGCCAAAAACCTGCATATATAGAGAAGACAGTGGTTAAAAGTAGGCCAAGGGTCAAACCACTCTAGGGGAGTGTCAATGGATGAACATACTACTAAATGCGACACAAAAACATGGAGAAGTAGAGAGAGAGAAACTTCATATGGCTTGGGGTGTACCACAATAGACAACTAGACATGAGAAATCAATCCTTTCCCAATATGCAAGAGAAACCAAACATCTAACACTAAGGGACCCTGAATCATACCTTATTCCGGACGGTTGAAGTAGATCCACGTTAAGATTTTTCCAATCCTGCTTGTGCTAACAATTTGCTCTCAACAAAAGCAAACAAGACAAGCATGTTATATAATTTGGTGTTAGATATACTCTAGCATATATAATCAACAACATATAATAAATTAAACATATCCATGGATTCAATATTTACATTCAAATGCACATTATTGGACAGGAAAAGATATTTCTATTAATCAAATCAGAGATTACACAAGTGACAACCTATGTCGGCACATCTATGAACCGGAGAAACTGAGTCCTCCACCTAGGACTCCACCACCTCAGTCATCCATCTCTCAATAGAAATCTCATAAGAAAAGACAAGCTTGGGAAGAACACAAAGTGCTCCAAATGGACAAAGGGATGCAGACTCAAGTATATGCAATCTATGGCAACAATGAACTATAGTTTTGTTGCTATTCAATTCCTCTCCTTCAATGTATCCAAGGGGTTCCTTATATAGCACTCCAAAGGGTTAATGGAGGGTCAAATCTGAGTGATATCAAGGCATGGGAAATGCCAAGATTCAAGTGGTTCAGACACACATGAAGGAAAAATCCAAAAGTACTTGCATTTATGCACACATCCCGATGTATGCGGGTTTGAGGTCAAAATTCGCGTGTACACGTGAGTATGGGTTTAAAAGTCATGTACAACAATAAAAAGGGGTTTTTATGGATGAACTTGGAAAAATCAAAGTATAATATCAGTCCATGGGGTCTAAAGAGTCTGTAGAGGGACAAGGAAGGCCATAAATATGTGATCAACTATGTGTGGTAAAATCAACTATAACAGATGCCCCCTAATGTGTGAGGTCAGAAGGGCAACATGATGGCTGAAATACATTATAAAATCTATCCTAGAAGTGGAGTGATGAAGAACCAGGTGGAAGAACCAACTATCCATTAGTATAGTACAATAATCAATCCTTGCATGTGACTGCAAATACATATCGCAACCCTGAACACATAAGAGTACAATGGCCATGAATATCCCTAATATAAAAAATGTTACATGTGTTCTCATTGCCATGTACAATATTTAATAGATCAAAATCTTCATGATGAAGATATACAATGGATCAAGATCTCCATAGAAGCTAAAGCTATACAATGGATCCAGATCTCCATAATGGATGAAGATATTTGACATACACTCGAATCAAATCATGAGAGCTAAAATATCATGAACACTGGCACGATCAAGGACGTAGCATATGTGGAATGCCACCAAGCTGGAAGGTCTTCTACACAAACCGCTACAAGTACATTTCCTGCTATGCAAATAGAGGTGTCGAGGTCGAACATACTAGTCTATTGTCTAATTACGAGTCATTGATGTATACCATTAATAGACGCGAGATCACCCACCGATAATGAAAATGGGAATCAAGGTACTAGAGTCAAATCTAATAAGTGTGAATATATGTGTTGAGGTAGAACACTTGGAAGAATCCATCAATCAAGGGACATTGATGTATTCCCAAAACTATCGATGGCAAGAGAACCTACCACTGATGAGTGTAAGTCTCAAGGAACTCAAATGACTCTAGAATCATATCCCATAATAAATGATATGAAGTCAATGGGATAGAATCCATTGGAAAGAGGGAATTAAGGAATCCCCCATCAACCAACACGAGGTACTCAGTAACACTGTATAATTTGTTAGAACTCAAAAAATATGTGCATGAAGAAGTAATAGTACGAAGAATGGTCGACATGCAAAGTCAAGATAACTGAGGAATGGTCGACTCGGGCTTCAACTTCCTTCGAACATGAGCATAAAGGTGAATGGTGACTGAAGGTAGGAAGCATGAACCTTATATGCAAACTGGGACATCTCTTTAAAAAACGAGGCATCAACAAAGGCTCCATAGGGATTGGAAGCTCAACCACTCGATGTAGATAAAATCAGAGTAACGAGTACAGATCCTAAATTTAAACTAATAACCCTACCAATGGATGTGATATAGATTTCTATGTTCAAAGGTGACACGAATCGACTACTACCAAAGATAACATCTTTTCCTGTCCAACTTTTTAGTTTTTTGATTTTTTTTGGACTTTTTCAGATATTTTGAAAAGCTTGAAAAATAATAAAAGTGCTTTATAGTTACAAATCTAGGAGGGGACGAGTGTCAGGGGAAAATAAAACTAGTTCCAAGCAGTGGAACATACCTATGCTCAATGGAAGGAAATATGTGCAATATAATGACACTCAAGGGAAGGCCCCATCTCGGTAAAAACTGGGGAATCAAGCTACAAAATAAATGTAAAAAGGATCTGCTTAGCTAGACATGAGACAAGATCGGGCTATATGGCTAATAATCAAAGTCAGAAAGCCAGCATAAGGCTTAATAAGGAAAGAAAAACTCATGATAATGCAATTACAACTTGAGATATACAAGGGAGTCCCGGGGGAATGGCCAACATAAATTTCAAGAGGAGTATGAGGCTCTTGCTCAAAGACATGGTGGTACTATATAAAGGACTCCCACACCCTAAAGGAGGAATATCAGCATGGGCACCAAATGCAATACAAGATCTAACTAGGGTACCCATGTATGGGAAATCTCTACTATTCACATAATGTCACTTCTAAAAGAAGCATGAAGGTTCCATGACAAGATGGAATGGGTTCGTACTTAGGGTTAAGATGAAATGATCATAAGGCCATGCAAAATGTGAGCGGATGTGAAATCCTAACCTATATGCAAGTTTAGACATAATATTGAAATAGGCACGAACGGGTCAAAGACATGGTCAAGCCGCATTCAAAACGTGCTCCAAGAGCATCAAATTAGTTCAAGCGGTCCAAAATGGTCAGAAACGGTAAAACACTATAGGAAGTGGGTAAAAATTTCAAACATTTTCTATAAAATAATTAAAAATTAAAAATTTTCATACCATTTTGAATTTTCACCCACCATAATGAATTTGAGTCCAAAAATTCAGAAGCGAATTCCGAGAGCATCATCCAGCAGAATCACTCCACATTTGATTCAGGTAAATTCCCTTGCCCCTCCCCTTCATTTTCATGTAAAAATTTTAAATTTTCATGGTCAAATTATTTCCTAAGGCCATCCCAACTTGGGCATTTCGGCCCATATAGATATCAAGCATTTTTCTACATATAGGGATGACTATACGCAAAAAATGCCATGAAATCTGCGTACCTACACAGCTGTTTGGCAAAAATTCGTGTATAGGGATGCGAACATTCTTTTAATGGGAAAATAATGATAAAAAATTGTAATTTATGTGTAGGATGGTACTAGATGGAGAGAGAGGGAACATGGTGATGTTGAGGAAGCTGTTTAGGCTAACCTGATGGCTCAATAAACATTACGGGCATGCAGGATATAAAATTTTTGGTGTCTTGGCAGCTTGAGGGAAAAGCCAAGACTACTCCAGCTACCAGTAGATTACTGGGATCCAGAGTTTGAGACATTTCATATAGATGGGATGTCACTTAGCATTGAGTTCAAGGACATATACTTTATCACAGGTTTGTCTCGACGAGGGGAGGTAGTGAACCTCTGATCTCGTGGGGCAGGAGGCGGGATAACTATAGAGGACTACATAAATGTGTACTGCCTTCCTGATATAGAGAAGGTTGGGAGTCAAATCTTGACAAACGCAGTTCATATTTTGGGGCTGAAAGCCATGCTATTAGCATTAGGTAGGATCGCAGGTTTGGAATCACTCCACCAGGCCTCAAGGCCATTGGTGTTCTGTACAGTAGAGTGTATGAGGCCTACGATATATGACTATATTACTACACTGCTGAGCAACATGAAACAACAACTTAATGATTGCAAGATAGGTAGGGTACAGAACTTCGGGTTTGGCAGCATACTGAGCACATTCATTTTTGAGAGGGTTCTAGGGGTAATCCCTAGAGTAGAATTTCTCCACATGGAGTCCGGGATCTGGCTCAATGACACTGGCCAATTTCATGCTCAGACTAGGAGGTGGAAGGGTGGCTAACCCCTACCCTGCAGAGTTCTTTCCATGGTGGTGAAGACAGGTCATCACCATAGATGACTATCCCTATGCAGGGATCGACTTTTGTGGAGACCCAGACATGCCCCTACCACCAGGAGCAGCTTATGGAGACATAGGTAACGAATCTCAAACCCACTTTTAATTTTTGAATTATTTTTTGTTTTTGTTTTTTGATATATGAAATAAAAAGACATGTTTTTGGTGTGACGACACATAGTGATACTTTGTCATGTATATACAGATGTAAGACCATGACGACCAGATGGATTTCCTCATCATCGACGGAGAGGAATATGTGATGAGATCTTGGGTGTGGATCTGGAGCAGACACTCCAAAGCATCCACATGAACTTCATTGGATTGACACAAAGAGTTCCCATGGAATAGGTTGAGGACTTTCCTGAGGCCATGCAGTGCCAGGTGGTTGGAGTACCACAGGGATGGACTTTCGATGGCTAGCTAGATCCATGGTGTGCTACCATGATCAACACCCTCCTCTACCTCAGGCTTAGAGACCTAGGTGTATATTTTTTGTATGACCGTGTAGTATATTTTGGTGGCTCGAAAGCCCCAATTTTGTATATGACAATTATGTATTATGATGTCACCTTTTTTAAACTTAATGAAAAAATATTTATGATGATCAATTATTATTCTATTTACATGTGTACAATCTGTTTGTGAAATTCTTATGGTTTGTGAAACAAATTCCAATCTAGTACATAGTTAGCATGTGAATCATCAACATGATTAAAATTTCTTGGAACATGAATGTATGTTATACTCTCAAATTGTCGTTCCAATAATCTAACACGTAAAAATATTCATAATAATGTTGGATCCCTAATACGATACAAGCCATTAAGCTATGAAACCACTGACTCCGAATCAAGACGTACCTCAAGAGAGAGAACACCATGCAAAATGGAATCATGCAATAACTCAATGACGACACTATATTCAGCAACATTGTATGTCGAAGGCAGTAAATATATGCCTCTTGAAGACAATACTTGACCCATAGGAGTATAGATCACCCAAGAAGTCGAAGCTGAGTTTTCAGTGTGGCGGCTCGCACAATCAGCAAATCCTATGTAAACTGAAGACACCATCGACATCTGCCATAACAAATGAAATCTAATCAACAAAACCTATCACCATAAGAAAACCTAACTATGCAATGCAAAAATGTACAATAATATACCAAAATCATCCCTGGTTGAATATCATGCATAGTATTTTTTGAGATAGAGCCCATTTCTAGGCTCTTCCAAGGCTGTCCCTTCATAATCCACTAGCTCATAGGATCCTTTATCTAAGACACGCTTAACCACGTAAGGACCATGCCACATAAGATTAAACTTTCCTTCCCCAAAGGGTTCCTTAGCTTGATCCCACCAAAGGACCAAGTCACCTTCACTAAACCTCCTAGGATAGATAGACTTATCATACTGGACCTTAACACGATGCTTTTTAACCTCAAGAGCCACTAAGTCATCTCGACATTGCTCATCAAGCTACTCCAAGTGGACCAAATGCTCTTCCAATGCGGAAGTCTTTGGTAAAAGCTCCACAGCTAGCTTCAAAGAAGGGATTTCACATTCATTCGGTAATATTGACTCCACCCGATGCACAAGATGATAGGGATAAAAATGGGTGGTAGTCTTGACTGTGGTTCTAGAGGCCCACAAAACAGGATACAAGATGATATGCCAATTATTCTTTCTCTGTGTGATGGTTCATTGGAGAATGGACTTAAGTGACGTGTTCACTACTTCAACCTGTCCATTCACTTAAGGGTAATAAGAAGAGGAGTGCTCTTTCTTATATTCTAAATTTGAAGACAACTCTTCCATCATTTTGTTCTGAATGTTCCTTCCATGGTCGATGACAAGCTCTCTCGGAATGCCAAAACGGGTGATAATCTGGTTAAATATGAAATGCGTGACTATTTCACTGTCTTATTTAACTGTGGGCATAGCCTCTTCCCTTTTCCTAAAGTAATCGACACCCACAATAGTATGATTGTTCCCCCCAGCTGAAGCTGGGTTGCAATCCATAAAATCAAGGCTCCACTTGGTGAAGGGACCAGCGGTGACAATAGGATGCAAAGGGGCGGGACATGAGCAAACACCTGGTAAGGGTGGCACTTATTGACCACATTAACGCAATATTTAAAGATGGATGACCAAAAATAGGCCACTCTTAAGATTTTTTGGGCTGTAGAAAGCCCAGATAAATGACCATGACACTCCCCTCCATGGAAATCATTAATCATGGCCTCAACCTCATCATGAGTTAAACAACGACGTAAAATGGAATCAACCCCACGGCACTACAAAGTATCATCCACTATGAGGTATTTATTCGCTACGTGATGTAGTCATCACCTCTCATCTAGTGAGAGGTGAGTAGGGACCATCAATGTTTGCAAATACATGATAATATCCCCGTACCTGTTACCACCTAAGTTGTACTTAGTGGTTTTTATCAAGTGAGCCCAGTGAACCGGATAGGGCTAACTTGTTCGGACTTCAAAAAGACCTTTGGAAGTACTTCTGGGAAGTGCTTGTTGTGCTATATCACATGTTCATACCCCATGAGGGAATTGTAATAAATTTTCTAGCATGATAGTGTCTATAAAAGACTCGGTCTCTTAGACTTTATTTTTCAATCCGATCAGCCCAGGGTGTTTTTTTCCTTGGTTATTATTGGTTGTTGAACAAACGACTGATAATTTCTGAGTTTTTCACTCCATACCTCCAAAGTTTGGGTGGTCGGCTTGGCATTTAGGCCTATTGAGGTTATTAGAGTCTATGTGTCAATGTATAAACATGCTAGACATCATTTTTGAGTCATATGAACATGTCTAAGTCCCCCTAGGTGTTTTTCAATTTTTCAATTTTATAGTTTTTTCAGTGTTTTTTATTAAAAATTAATTTTTCCAAAACTTAGGCTATTTTTTAATAGTTTAATTGGAAAAATTGATTTTGTAATAAAAGTGGGCCA
>LPNX010058514.1:376413-514647 GCA_001517045.1 Pseudotsuga menziesii
TGAAATCAGGCAGATCTGAAGCAGATTGATTGGATCTGACAAATCCTTGACTGAAGGAGGTGATCAAATCAGATCCAGAGTTGATCTTGAGCATCCTTTATGAGGAATTTTACCCTCCCTCTCTCCTCAACACGTTTTTGGCTCAACTGGATGATTTCTGGTGGATTCTTCAGTTAACAGGTTGAGGTGTCAGTCAAATCAGCCCCCCGATTGACAGTTGCACTCAGTGAGACTCAGATCTGGCTCAACTAGACACAGATCAGGCATTGATGGACTCTCCATCAATTGATTTCACTTGATTCCATGAGTAATTGCGCCCCCCCTGGGCTAGATGGCCTGCAAATTGTATATATCCAGGCACAGCCTCCTCTTCCAAGCTAGTTAGAACTGGGATTGAGGTGTTGTTGCTCTTGTACTGTATTGTTTTTTTATTCTGGAATAAAGAAGCTTTGGAGGCAATATCAATGGTGTAATCCTCTTCATGTGTGGATGTTTATTGTCAAATGCTTATGAGGTATAATCTGCTTTTGTTTATCATTGTTCTGGTGGTTAATTGTTGGCCTTGAAGGAGAGAGCTCCCTCCTGTTAGGGTAAGAGTTTATTCTAGTTTGATTTATGCTCTTACTGCTTCTTGTTCTAGATATATTGGATTTGTATGTATTTTAAGTTTAATTGCATGCTTTCCAATCATCTCTTTCGGCAGCACCTATGTTTTAACCATCTGTTTGTGCAAGGGTTTTCAAGTTGCAGATGATCTCGCTGGTAGAAGAGGTTGAGCTGGTTTGAATATTCATCATCTTCAGCATCTTATGAATGACATAGTCCCTCGGTGTTCCACCAAAGCAGAATCCAAAGCCCAACATTCCTAGGCTTCAAACACTCTTTCTCTCTCTTCCTCTAAAAATTATTAAACTTTCCTCAAACTGTTACTTTAAGGTTTCTTTTTAAATCTGATCTATCTCATCAAGAAAATCATACATAGATCTAATTAAAAATATCCCTTCAAATTTCTAGATCTTAGTTTCATTGTGCACATAAAGTTCAAATTCAAGAGATCTAGCTAAATTGCCTTAGTTTCGCAAGTAGTTTATTGAAAAATTCATAGCTTGCTGTTAAGGTAGTTTCATTTGCTGTTCAATAATTTCAATATTCTGCAATATCAGTGATTTAAATTGGCTGCACAAACAGCAATCCAACATCCCAAGGAAATCTTGCTTTCCTTGGTTCCCTGTTCGCCGTTTTAGCTAGTTTAATTTCATTATTTTTTTTGAGATAAAGTAGGCTGACCCAAAGGTACTCTTAAAGTGATTTTGGGCATTTGTTATTCTAACTCGCTCACTATCACTTATCAAGTATGACAGAGAATAAATGAAGCTTCTGTCCAAAGTGGCTTTTGGAGCGCTCAAATCCCCCCATGGGTCTCTCTTTTGTCGCATAATTTGTAAATTTTTTGTATAAACTGTAATATATTGGTTTCAGCCTGTATAAGGACCAAGAAAGCTCTTTTTCATCGGTGCTTTGATATTTTAACCTTTGTATTAAAATCATCCTTTGAATAGGCTCTTTCGAGCCCATTCCCCATCCCCCCTAGGGGGATTTGCGTCGGTGCCATTTTCATCGTTTTCTGCTTATTTCCTTTTACTAGTATTGATCTGATTTGCAGGGTAGTATATTTGATATTGTTGTTAATTCCATATTCCATATCTTACTTTCAAAAGTAATCATAATACTTACCCCACGATTTCCCGAGTGACCCGAAAGGGGAAAGAGATTCGTGGTAGGATTAATCAGAAAACCAGATTTGTGTATTTTTTTTTATTTTTTCTATCATTTGTTTATCAGAAGCTTTAAAATTAACCCCTCCTTGATTCCCCGATTGAGATCCACTTGGATCGAAAGAGGTTCTTGGAGGCTTTTCTTTTAAACAAGAACACATCTCTTAAAAACTTATTCAAATTTACAAGACTCCAGTGTGTATGCTCTGCACTTGGCTGTGGTTCATTCGATCAGTCAAGCTGTATCAAAAGCACTTGGGTGACAAGCATAATTAGGACTCACCCTCCCCAATTAACAAACCATCAGGTGAAAATCCAACACCTCGATCAAACCTTTACGGTGGAAAAATACCCAAAGGAAGCGGGAACCTACTGAAAAGTGACCTCGGGGCGCCGATCTCTGTCACACCCTAATGGGTGCATTACGAACATAGCCCCAAAGACTCCATTTCAGCCCACATATTCCTTGCGGGTAGCCGTATAGGTTTTGTTTTGGACATACTCCAAGTACTCTCGGGTATATCTGGAGTCCCCCTTTTAGCCTAATTTAATCAATTCATACTTCAATTTTAACTTAAAACATACCAAGATGCAATCGCAAAACATTCACTCCAAACACATGCAAGCACACTGATCTCTTTGATTTGACTCCATTATTAAGGCATTGGTCATTTTTGCTTCACATATATATTGTTTATCAGCTTTGTGCTTTCGTGTGTTATCTTTGTATCTTGTCATCTTTAATTGTTTATAGTTAAAATATTCGAACTCCTAAGTAACTGATTCAGTTTAACATCACTACACTAAGTAATCATCCTTAGTAACTTAATAGGGTCTACCCCCCTTGGCTCCGTTAGGAGTTGAGCCTAAACGGAGGAGTCAAGAACAAGGTGACAGCCTTAACTCGAGACTTGCCCCCAAGGACACACCAAGTGGCTTGAATATTTCTACCACGTGATCCAGGTGTGTGAAAAGGCAGCAATAGTACCAAGGGTCCGCAGTTGAGACGAGGAAGATATGTTCATCAACAAAATAATCCTCATAAACCTCCTCTTTATCCAAATTTGGAAAATATGATATGAGCTCATCAAATATTAATGGTTTCTTCGATTTCGCCAAAACAAATTCGAGATCAAACTCTTGCAATATCACAATACATTTATTATACTTTCCCCCAATCATCTTTCTTGTGAGGATGAATTGAAATCGATTGATGTGAGCTATGACCAAAGTTTGGTCATAGCTCAATCAGGTTTCAGCTCAGATAATATATGATATGCTCATGGAGCTCCTCGTCCTCCTTAACCAATACCATACCAACAGTCTTCTGAGACGCAGCCACATAAATAAAAAATTCATGGCTATAGTCTAGTGGACTAAGCATAGGGGCCATTGCTAAGACTTCCTTCAATGCATTGAAAGACTCCTGAGCTCGCTCATCCCAATAAAAAGGGGTGTCCTTCTTCAACAAATGAATGAAGCCTTTAGTCAAATTGGTGAACTTGACCAAGAAACTTTGTAATAATTTCACCATTCCTTGTAAAAATTGAAGATGTCAAATGTTACGCGGGGGAGACAATTGAAGTATTGCCTCAATCTTCAATGGATCGACTCTAATATCCTCCTTGGATAGGATGAATCCTAGTAAATGACCAACCTTCATGCAAAAGATGCACTTATGAGGATTTAAACGAACTTGATAATGACGAAACCTTTTGAACACTAATTGCAAATAAGGATGATGCACTCTCAAATGAGAGTGAGCAGCTAGATAATCCAAATATACTTCAATAATATTTTTAAGATCATGAAAGATCAAGGTCATGGCCCGCTGAAACGTAGCTCCCGCATTTTTAAGGATGAAGGGAATCTTTCGATATGTTAAATTTCCCCAAGGACAAATAAATGCAGTGTTATGCTGATCCTCAGGTTTAATTTGTATTTGATTATATCTAGAAAAGCCATCCATAAAATAAAATACCTCACTTCCTGCACACTCATCCAAAATTTGATCAATAAATGGTGTAGGGAAATTATCTTTAGGACATGCTCGATTTAAATCATGGAAATCAATGCATATTCAGATTGCTCCCTGATGCTTATCCATTGGAATGGGATTTGAAACCCACTCCCTCAAGGGAATGGGATAGATAAAACCAGCTTTGAGCATTTTCTCTATCTCTACTTTAATGGTGGGAGCTTTCCTAGGATTCATGACATGCAAATGTTGTCGAACCAGTTTTGCATCTGGATAGGTTTTGAGTTCATGTTCGACAATACGAGCGTCTATACCTGGAATTTATTCATATGACCAAGAAAGAACATAACGAAACTCTTTAAAAATTTCAGTATACTATTTAATCTCATCGGGGGAACAATCTGGCCCAATGCAAACGTTCTCAATCTTAGCAGGATCAAGAGAAATGTTGATAGGAATCATTAGTTACAGGTTAGCCATGTTCCCTTCAGCAATCTGACTAGGAGAGCTTAATGGGACCACAAGGCCACAAAATTTATTTCTTAAAATCACCCTAAAGTCATCACATTCTAACCAATCAAGCTTAGGAAGGAAATACGATCTATGGTGCAACTCTTCCCAAGGTTGTTATATCCTAGACATGGCCTCAAGAATAGCTTCATTTGACAAAAAAAAATCATCGACACAGTCTTGAGAGTGAGATGACTCTACTGCCCATGGAGGAAGCACATAGGGGTCCTCCTCCTTAGTTCGTGAAGAGGAAGGACTAGGCTCTACAACATGATCAATATTTGCTTGATATGCCACCAATGTTGTAGGAAAAGGCACATCTGTCATGACAGGCATAGAATTATCACTCGAAGTACTTGGTGAAGGAATAATCCAAGGATCCTCCATATGAGAAGTGTGAAAGGATACCAAATTCGATGAGGTCGAAGCCCCACCAAGACTAGACCCAATCATAAGAACGGGCGTAGGACAACTAAAGGTTCCCATGAGAGAAGGATACATACCAACACCCACATTCTCAATTGTCGGCTGAGAATGATTGATAATCGGGATAGAATATCCTAATGATGCTAATAGACTTGGATTTTGGAAAGAGTTCTGATTGATAGTAACGATCTTCCCATTAAATGGAAAACAAACCACTTGGAATAGGGAAGAGGCTACAGCTTGCATATTCTACATCCAATTCCGACCCAATTAAATATTATAGTCAAGGGGCATATCAACCACCTCAACCTCAATTGCAATAGTCTTCCCTCCCAATTGGACCTCTAGACAAGGAAGTATACCGTGTGACCGAAATGATCTTCCATCAAAATAAGTCAACATGTTGGAATACTGAGACAACGTGGGAGAACCTAAGCCCTTCCAACAGGCCAAACAAATCACAGAAGCGGAAACACCTTCATCAATCACAGTACGCATGATGTTGTTATTGAGACACTCTACATGAATCAAAAGAGACACGTGGTAAGGAAAGCGAAGCTGGATTAGATGAGTTTAAATTTTGATCATGGAAGGAGAGCTATCATAACCAACCCAAAGAGAAGTCAACAAGGCCTTTCTCTGGGAAGGACAAGTCTAAATCACTTCTAATGCAGACATTGCACAAGGAGTCTAACCCAAATCCTTGACAATTGAATAGTTCTAGGTGGCTCCAGCATTAGGATTGTGCCCCGAGTGCTTCAAGACTCCCTTAGGAATGCGACGCAGAGCTTCATGCTTATTTGTAGGATTTTCAATTTGCAAAAAGCTCTTGGGTTGAGAAGGTTATTTCCCAAGGTCAAATTGTGATGAACCATAGTATTTTGGACGCGTTACAACGTTTGTAGCATTCACCATGTTTATGCAACCGTGACCACTAGTGAAATCTAACCAGTTTGGAATCCCACTAGAAGCATTGCTAGGATCAACGGTCCTCAAGTTCATATTTTGATTATTAGGTAAAGGATTGGTAAGCACAACTAGGCCCTATGCTATGAACTTCGAGGCATCCTCTATACGAGGGTACAAGTGATTGAGGTGATCGTCCTTACACAACTTACATGGAAACTTCACCTTATGCTTAGATTGCTTTCCCCCCCCAACATTGTTCATTTTCTTGTCATTATTATTACCATTTTCATTTTTATTCCCACCCTTATGATAATTTTTTCCTTTCTTTTTATTCCTTCCAGGCTGCTGGTTTCCTTTCGGGTTCGACGATTGCATTAAAATCCCACTTGCCGATTGGGTAGGATGAGATGAAGCCGTGGCTTGTCCTGATGCAATCTAGTTAAGAGATAACTGGATCACTTGTTTCATAATTGAGTTTGCAGGTTTGGTACTTGTGGAGCTAACAATACCATCAGCATGTGGCCTAGTTTTAATATTGGGGTCTAAATTGGATCTTGGAGCATTCAGGATAATCTCATACAAGAGTCCAAATTGAGCATAGATCAAATCCAGCTCTTGAGCCCTAAAAAATCTTGGTCCTCATTTTGAACTTTAGATGTGGAAACATCCTTCACGATATAAGGTAAAAATGACTCAAGGAACCACTCTAGAAGAAACTCTAGTGGTATAAAGGCTTTAATTAATCGTTTACATCTACGCCACTCTTGAATATGATCTAAAATATGCATGGATTTGTCTTGTCGGAAGGTCGACAAGAGTTCAGTATCGACATCATGACATATGGGTAGCTGGAAGTGATTAAGAAAAGTGAGGGCAAGGTCATCAAATGTAGTATAGGTCCTCCCCGGTAACTCTATATACCATTTCGCTGCGGGACCCATGAGGGTGCATTGAAATAGGCTCAAATGGAAAGAATCATTGGTTAAGGAATTAGAAGAGCAACAAAGGTGGAAGGTTGTGATATTCTCACCAGGATCTTCACCATCCTTACCTTCAAACTTGGGAATGTCTGAAGGAAGCTTGGTAGGGACTGTCAAGCATGTCGAATCATGATATATAAGATCATTTGTCAATCTCGACAAATCAGGTAGGTTTAAGGTCACAAGGAAAGGGGGCCTAGGTTGAGCTGATCGATGCCACGCTCCCTGATAGGACTGGTTCATATAAGGTTGATTTCTATACACACCATGGACTTTGCCATTGGGATAATAACCGCCTCCTATTTGACCCATGAAGGGCTCCATGGAAGCATTGTAATGCAAAGTAACTTAAGTATGAGGTGCTATAAAGCCATAGTCAGGAGAGTAAGTGGGTTGTTGATACCCATACCCATATGGTTGATAGTTTTGTCCGTAATACATTCCATAAGAAGGTCCATGGGAAGCTCCATAGGCTGGACCATAATATGGTCCACGAGATGTTCCGTAGGTAGGTATATAGGAAGCTCCGTGAGCTGGACCATGAGATGGTCCACAAGATACTCCATGAGACAATCCAGAAGTAGGTACATGACCTGCTGACACATAATGAGGCACATGGCCTTGTGACACTATAGTGTTAGTGGACATAGGATGAACATGACTTACAGTATAAATCTGGCCCGAATGACCACTAGAGTTAGGAAGAGGATGCGTCAAAAAGGAATTTGAAGGAACATGTTGAGAATATGATGGAATATGTGAAGGAATATAGCTTGTACCCCCAATATTCACATGTCTCGGTTGAGGTCCCCGAATAGGAACAATAGTGCTAGGTCTAGGCTGCATGTGTGAAGGAATTTTCATGGTTGGAGTGGATGGTGCAATGTGACTACTATTACCAAACTTCTATGCATGGAAAGGAATGGAAGTGCCCCCAGGAGTAGTACTAGGGTAACCAATTGATTATACATTATAAGCCAGACCAGTCCTGGGAATATCATTCATGCCATACCTAATGTGGCCAGTGCTGGTGGGCGCATGGAAAGTCTCTTCACCCGAATAATATAACTAATATCGGTGGTTGGAGCTATTGTAATCATGAAACTGTGACAGATCTTCTTGTGATGGTCCGGCCCCATAAGGACTAGACTTAGGCGGAGTCCCATATATGCTAGAAGGTTCAACTTCCATCCCCGGAGGTGGGGAAGGGGGAAGCTCTGGGACCTCATACTCATGATGAATCATGGTGAGATATCTGTATGAATCAAACTGATGACTAGTCCACCCAGACTATATGGCTCTCTCTCCCAAGGGAGGAGGAGAATTAGAAGGCGAAATACCTGCTAAATGACAAGAGCAATGGGTAGCCAAACCCAGATCCACAATGACTCAACAAAAATAAAAAGACTCAATATAACTATGCAACCCAAAGCAATCTAATGTGCACATTGAATACACCTAAGAAAAACTATAGCCAACAATCAAGAGAACCAAGGGTAGGATATATTAGCTCCCGAATGAAGTAGGTATGTCTCTCCTAGGAGAGGCTTGAGACTCCCATACACAACAAGAAGAGGTTCGTAACCAATTATAGTGGCCCTCAGCTTCAACGCATATAGTGGCTATGTTGTCCGACCCCTAATTGGCCAGGACACCTACATAATAACCTTTGCAAATACCCCTCAATAACCTAGGTAAGGAAACTAAGGTAACCTCAAGATAACCAATGCTCAAGTGGGCAGTCGAAGGCAGGATTGATCCTATGGGTAGGGTAGCAAAGCCCAAATCTTGAAAGCACAACTTGTACCCCAAGGGTGCTGCAATCAATACCTCAAAGGCCCCCAGATATGAACACAATGTTTGAAATATCTCCGGTTCTCACAGAAAGTGACTAGGGGTCATCCCAATCACAATCAAATGCATTTCCTCGTTCTTAAGTCCAGTGTAACATGAGTGTCCTATGAAACACTAATTATATCAAGGGTTTCATACTCTCATCTGGATAGACACCTAATTGTTTTGTTTAGTGGTGTTGGAGAATTAACTCATAATGAACTATTGCAAGACCCTAAAACCTAATCTTGTTGATACAACCTAAAAATAAAAGAGTGTAATACATTTTATTAAGAATTGATTTTATTTGGTTGTGATTACTCAAAGGGTAATGGTCATGCAAATTATGAATTTATGACACAAAATGAAGTAAAATGCACACTTAACAAGCAATGAAAATGCAATGTGTAGAATGAAGAACAGGGTATGCTACTATGTGAAGTGCAATATTTTTCCTTCAAATGTAAGTGCAATCATTCCTATATGAAAATATGACTATAATTCACCTAGCAAACCTAATGCAAGTACCGTGCCAATGCAAAATGCAAGCAATGCATAACTATGCAAAAAGCAAAATATTTTTGTATTTTTGAATTAAATGACATATGAAAGCAAAAAGATGACTCTACAAACCTCAAACTCTGCAACCACTCACACATAGTAGCCAAGCAAAGCACCAAGGTAAAAGAGACCTAATGCACTAATCCCAAAACAAAAAGTAGAAAATGAATGACAAGAACATTTCTAAAAAATCAAACTAAAAATAGTCTCTAGTCAGAATCAGATGGTGTATGCAGACTCCAGAAGCATCCAAGAAGACTCAGCAATCATCCAAACTCACCCATCAACACTTAACCCTCCCACTAAGGCTCAAAATCAAGGTATACATGATTGTTCTATGTAAACTAGTGTACATACGTGACTGTTTAGGGAAAACCATGTTTATATGTGACTGTGAAAGATAAACCTGCGTACAGGAAGAAATAGGAAGAAAAATAGGGAAAACGGACAAGATAAGACAAAATTTACTCCTTTAGGACCCTACTGAGCAAACGTTCCCCCAGAAATGACACAGAAACAGAGAAATTAGAGCAATTCAAGTACATTTAATACCAAAAACCCGAAAGCGAAACAACTAGGAACCTTCCCAGTATGGTTGAAAATTATTTTATGGAGAGAAACTTCCTATGGCTTGGGGTGTACCAAAGTAGACAACTAGACATGAGAAATCAATCCTTTCCCAATATGCAAAATAAACCAAACATCTAACATTAAGGGACCTTGAATCATACCTTATTCCAGACGATTGAAGTAGATCCCCGTTGAGATTTTTCCAATCCCGCTTGCACTAACAATTTTCTCTCAAGAACAACAAACAAGAAAAGCATGCTATATAATATGGTGTTAGATATACTCTAGCATATATAATCAACAATGTATAAGCAATTAAACATATCCATGGATTCAATATCTACATTCAAATGCACAATATTGGATAGGAAAAGATATTTGTATTAATCAAATCAGAACTTACACAAGTGACAATCTATGTCGGCACGTCTATGAACCAAATAAACTAAGTCCTCCACCTGGGCCTCCACCACCTCAATCCCCCATCTCTCAATAGCAAACTCACAAGAAAATGAAAGCTTGATAAGGACACAAAGTGCTCCAAAGGGAAAAAGGGATGCAGACTCAAGTATATGCAAGTTATGGAAACACTGGACTATAGTTTCGTTTCTATTCAATTCCTCTCCTTCAATGTATCCAAGGGGTTCCTTATATAGCACTCCAAAGGGGTAATGGAGGGTCAAATCCGAGCGATCTCAAGGCATGTGGAAGGCCAAGATTCAATTGATTCGGACACACATGAAGGAAAACTCTAAAAGTATTTGGATTTATGCACACATCCCGATGTACGCGGGTTTGAGAGAAAAAGTCACGTGTACACGTGATTATGGGTTTGAAAGTCATGTACAAAAATAAACATGGGTTTTTAGGGATGAACTTGGAAACATAAAAGTATAATATAATTCCCTAGGGTCTAAAGAGTTTGCACATGGACAAGGAAGGCCATAAATATGTGATCAACCATGTGTGGTAAAATCAACTATAACACCCCTAGACCCAAAAGAAACACAAGGAACCTCCCCAATATGGTCACCAATTCTACTATGGAGAGAAAATTCCAATGGCTTGGGGTGTACCAAAACATACAACTTTGACACAAGAAATCAGTCTTTCCCAATATGCAAGAGAAACCAAACATCTAACACTAAGGTATACCGAATCGTACCTTGTTCCGGATGGTTGAAGTAGATCCCCGTTAAGCTTTCCAATTCATGCTTGTATTAGAAATTCACTCTCAACAGCAGCAAACAAGACAACCGTGCTCTATAATAGTGTGTTAGACCTACTCTAGCATATATATTCAATAATGCATAAACAATTAAACATATCCATGGATTCAATATTCATATTCAATTGCACATAATTTGACATGAAAAAGATATTTCTATTAATAAAATCAGAGATTACAATAGTGACAACCTCTATCGACACGTCTATGAACTGGAGAAACAAAGTCCTCCATCTCTTGATAGAAAGATCACAAGCAAAGGCAAGCTTGGGAAGAATAGAAAGTGCTCCAAAGGGACAAAGGGATGTAGACTCAAGTGTATGCAAACTGTTGCAACAATGGACTATAGTTTACTTGCTCTTCAATTCCCCCTCTTCAATGCATCCAAGGGGTTCCTTATATAGCACTCCATGAGGGTGATGGAGGGTCGAATCCAAGCAATCTCAAGGCATATGAAAGGCCAAGAGTTAAGTTATTCAGACTCCTATGAGGAAAAATGAAAAACTATTTGGACTTATGCACACATCTCGATGTATGCAGGTTTGAGGTCAAAAGTGACGTGTACACACAAGTATAGGTTTAAAAGTTGCGTACAACAATAAACATGGGTTTTTCAGGGATGATCTTGGAACATCAAAGGATAATACAAATCCATTGGGTCTAAAGAGTCTGTAGAGGGACAAGGAAGGCCATAAATATGTGATCAACCATGTGTGGTAAAATCAACTATAACAGTTTCGTTATGTAATAAGATTATGGGGCTGTCTGTGGTATAATCTCTCGTTGGAAAACATCGTTGTTGTTATTTTGTTGACAGGGTTTGTAGATTGCAACATTGATGAGGTTGAGGCCATAGATTATAGGGTTGGTTGTGTATGAGGCCGAGGCCATAGATTACAGCGTGGATGCTTTGTATGGGTCTCTCAGCCACATTGTAGAGAGTTTATGTTTGGTTTTAATACATCCTACACATATGTAATATAGCGTTCCTTTTGATTAGTGGAAATGTTTCGGTATGAGGTAGGAATTGGGTATCAAATCCTATAGGAATTCTTCACCATGGTTTTGTAAAAGGAAAGGACCCTATAGGATTTGATCCTGGGTCGTTTATACTGGTGAGGGTTTATATTTAAATGGATATGATTTGGTCTTGGATTCCCATAGGGATCGATCCTGTGACCTCTGTGAAATTATGTTTGTTTTAAATGAATACTGAAATGATATTAGGTTGGTTTTTAAATTTTTTGCCGTAAAAGATATTATGTTGGGTTTTATTTATGTAGGGACTTTGGTTTATGGCATATGATTTATAATAGGATTCGTAGATAGTTAAGGGTTTGAATTGTGATAATCGCAAGGGTTTGTTTATGTGGATAATTACTGCATAAGCTTTCATAGATGTAATTGTTAGTAATAATATAAATCGTGGACCATTAGATGGTCTCGATACTTGGACTATTGATTTGATTTATGAAAGGTGATCATGATTATCCTAGTTCTAAGCATGAGTATATTTACACAGACCCCTAAGAGGTCTTTATCTTGGCTTAAATACTTTTGAATTTATGGGTACTCTTAAATGTGATTATAGTGTTGCTAAATTAGAATTATAGTTATGTTTTATACCTTCAATATAATATATAATATGTATTTATTAGGTTCTACTTATTATAGTTAGTTATCGATAATTTATATTTATATGTGTTTAAAGATTAACCTGAAACTACCTTTTACTTGGAAGCATAGCTCTACTGGCAATATTAAATCTCCCAGTACAGTTCATGGAAAAAATAAATAGATAGGTACTTAATAGAAATAATACCTAGGTTGTAGGAAAACAAGGTTTAAGCTGTAAAAGAAAATACGGAAGTAAAACTAAAAGAACAAAAATCACTTATACTATCAAATGAGAACTTTATACTAAGAATGAGAACTCTAGCCATAAAAATGATGATTTTTGCATTAAAAAACACCAAAAACACCCTCCAAATAGAAAAGTGTTGATACCAGTATACACATTTTTTTGGGGGGTAAAAAAATAGGGCCATGGCCTAAACATCGCATATTGTTGTTTACAAAAACTTAAAAATCAACCCCTAAATTGAAAAACTATTTTTTCCGTCAAGAGATAAATTACAACTTTTTTAAAACTTGCATATTAAACAAAAACAATATTCCATCAACAATTTCACCACTCTAACCATATAAAATCAAAGAAATTATGATGCGATTCATAATGAAATCATATATTAGACCATAGAAGAACAAATTATTGATACAAATATTAAAAAACTACTTTAGAGTTTCAATTACAAACATCATACAAATAAAAAACATCTAAAATGTTATGGATGTGAAATTATTCAAATTCATCCATGGATTCAGACATTCCATCTGAATCTATATTTTCTACAAAGGAAGGACTGGATATAATAAAAAAATTTAAAAAAAACCCTAACCCTCTAAACCCCACACAACATTACATTAAGTTCATAATTAAGCTCAATCCATTTGCAACAAAATCACTTCTAATTCACAATATCAAAACTTAGAGTATGTCTTATTTACAGTTTTACTATGTATGCATGTTTATGGATTTGTTCAACTCATATAAGTTACACAAACTAAAATATGATTACAATAATAAATGTTGTTAAACTTTACTACACTCCACACATTCCTTTGATTCCTCCTAATCATGATCTTTTGCAACTGTATCCCATTCTTCTTAAGAAGTTAGGTAAGACATATAGTCACATTAAAAAAATTGTATTTGGTACAATTATAATCGTCTCTCTCTCTACATTTTTTATTCCAAAAAAAATCCCATAAGTCTTAGGACATGCAAGTTCTTATTTATTTTCTATAAAGTTATATAGTTTTATAAGGTCCCTAACCATTATACTACATGCTTCATTTGACTTCTATATTTGAAGAATTCTTATAGTAAATGGTATGCAAGTAAAACTATTAATTGAAAATGTTTTTGTGTTTTGAAGGTGAGCTATTTTCCCATATAAAACTTACAGTTTTGTTGATGTGAAATGGATTATACAAGATCACAAGGAATCCATTGCAAGAATTGAATCCAACCAAGGCTACTGATGATCATGAGGAAAAAACATGGTTAGCTTTAGGGATCAAGTCCAAAAAGAAGCGGGTGGAAAGAAAAAGAAAGGTTATATCTCTTTAGCACAATATATTTACCTATGTAATGTTATATTTAGTTTGTTGGTGTCTCAAATTGTACCATAAAAAAAATACTTATTATTTTATTTGTTATAGGAAAAATGGATGCTCAAGAAAATTTAGCATATGACACTAGAAATAGGGTTGCTAATATGCATACATGCCAAGGTTGATAGGAGGAAGCTTACTAAAGTCCAAAGTGAGTTACATGATTCCATTTCAAAGGAAGTTTGTATTTTAATAGTATCATATCTTTGTGACTCGACTCTAAATCCATTTGATAGTCTACCGTAAAAGTAATTGATCTATGTTGAATGAAGAGATTGTGTTTTTTACCCATTCTATAAGATTGTGTTGTTAATACTTATTTATACAATGTATAATTTCTAATTAGATTAATGAATTAATTCTCTACATTTCATGCATATCATATATCACATATGTTTTCTATATCCATCTAATTTGGATTTGGAGTTTAGTCATTAGTAGATCCATATCAACATATATCCATTTTAAATTCGATCTCTTAGGGATCTTGAGGTGTAAAAAATTAAGATAAACAAAATTTACACTTCAAAAAAATTAATATATATGAATGCTTTATAAATCCTCCACATATATCCCTGTAATAACTTTGTATAATTTTTTTTGTTGTCACTTACATGTCAACACCTCGTGTAATTAATCCTCTAAGCTAATGGTTATTTCTTATTGTACCTTGAAATTTTTTTAATATAATATATTGAATATAGAGTAGTAATCAATAATTCACATTTGACTCCTCAATGTTGGACCTCAATTCCCCTCACAAGTTACCTTAGTTTTCATATTTGTTTCAATAATATGTTGAAACTATGATTTTATTTAAATAAAGACGCCTATATTAGTTTTCCTTTAAAGCAATGTAGATAGTTTATGTTTGGTTTTAATACATCCTACTCATATGTAATATACTGTGGGTTTTGATTAGTGGAAATGTTTCGGTATGAGGTAGGAATTGGGTATTGAATCCTATAGGAATTCTTCACCGTGGTTTTGTGAAAAAAAAAAGGACCCTATAGGATTTGATCCTGGGTCATTTATAGTGGTGAGGGTTTATATTTAAATGGATATGATATGGTCTTGGATTCCCACAGGGATTGATCCTGTGACCTCTGTGAAATTATGTTTGTTTTAAATGAATACTGAAATGATATTATGTTGGTTTTTAAATGTTTGCTGTAAAATATATTATGTTGGGTTTTATTTATGTAGGGAATTTGGTTTATGGCATATGATTTATAATAGGATTCGTAGATAGTTAAGGGTTTGAATTGTGATAATCGCAAGGGTTTGTTTATGTGGATAATTACTGCATAAGCTTTCATAGATGTAATGTTAGTAATAATATAAATCGTGGACCATTAGATGGTCTTGATACTTGGACTGTTGATTTGATTGATTAAAGGTGATCATGATTATCCTAGTTCTGAGCATGAGTATATTTACACAGACTCCTAAGAGGTCTTTATCTTGGTTTACATACTTTTGAATTTATGGGTACTCTTAAATGTGATTATAGTGTTGCTAAATTAGACTTATAGTTATGTTTTATACCTGGTATAATATATAATATGTATTTATTAGGTTCTATTTATTATATTTAGTTATCTATAATTTATATTTATATTTGTTTAATGATTAACCTGAAACTAGCTTTTACTTGGAAGCATAGATTTTCTAGCAATATGAAATCTGCTAGTAGAGTTCATGGAAAAAGTAAACAGATAGGTACTTAATAGAAATAATACCTAGGTTGTAGGAAAACAAGGTTTAAGCTGTAAAAGAAAATCCAGAAGTAAAACTAAAAGAAAAAAAACCACTTATACTATCAAATGAGAACTTTATACTAAGAATGAGAACTCTAGCCATAAGAATGACGATTTTTGCATAAAAAAACACCAAAAACACCCTCCAAATAGAAAAGTGTTGATACCAGTATACACATTTTCTTTTTTGAGGTAAAAAATAGAGCCATGGCCTAAACATCTCGTACTGTTGTTTACAAAAACTTTAAAATCAACCCCTAAATTGATTTTTTTGTTTTTTGTTTTATTTTATTTTATTTTATTTCCGTCAAGAGATAAATTACAACTTTTTTAAAACTTTCATATTAAACAAAAAACAATATTCCATCAATAATTTTTCCACTCTAACCATATAAAATCGAAGAAATTATGATGTGATTCATAATGAAATCATATATTAGACCATACAAGAACAAATTATTGATACAAATATTAAAAAACTCCTTTAGAGTTTCAATTACAAACATCATACTAATAAAAAACATCTAAAATGTTATGGATGTGAAATTATTCAAATTCATCCATGGATTCAGACATTCCATCTAAATCTATATTTTTTGCAAAGGAAGGACTGGATATAATAAAAAAAATTTAAAAAAACCCTAACCCCCTAAACCCCACACAACATTACATTAAGTTCATAATTAAGCTCAATCCATTTGCAACAAAATCACTTCTAATTCACAATATCAAAACTTAGAGTATGTCTTATTTACAGTTTTACTATGTATGCATGTTTATGGATTTGTTCAACTCATATAAGTTACACAAACTAAAATATGATCACAATAATAAATGCTGTTATACTTTAATACACTCCACACATTCCTTTGATTCCTCCTAATCATGATATTTTGCAACTGTATCCCATTCTTCTTAAGAATTCAAGTGAGACATATAGTCTCATTAAAAAAATTGTATTTGGTGCAATTATAATCATCTCTCTCTCTACTTCATTTTTTATGCCAAAAAAACATCCCATAAGTCTTAGGACATGCAAGTTCTTGTTTCTTTTCTATAAAGTTATATAGTTTTATAAGGTCCCTAACCATTATACTACATGCTTCATTTGACTTCTATATTTGAAGAATTCTTATAGTAAATGGTATGCAAGTAAAACTATTAATTGAAAATTTCTTTGTGGTTTGAAGGTGAGCTATTTTCCCATATAAAATTTACAGTTTTGTTGATGCGAAATGGATCAGACAAGATCACAAGGAATCCATTGCAAGAATTGAATCCAACCAAGGCTACTGATGATCATGAGGTAAAAACATGGTTAGCTTTAGGGATCAAGTCCAAAAAGAAGTGGCGGGTGGAAAGAAAAAGAAAGGTCATATCTCTTTAGCACAATATATTTACCTATGTAATGTTATATTTAGTTTGTTGGTGTCTCAAATTGTACCATAAAAAAAATACTTACTATTTTATTTGTTATAGGAAAAATGGATTCTCAAGAAAATTTAGCATATGACACTAGCAATAGGGTTGCTAGTATGCATACATGCCAAGGTTGATAGGAGGAAGCTTACTAAAGTCCAAAGTGAGTTACATGATTCCATTTCAAAGGAAGTTTGTTTTTTATTAGTATCATATCTTTGTGACTCAACTCTAAATCCATTTGATAGTCTACCGTAAAAGTAATTGATCTATGTTGAATGAAGAGATTGTGTTTTTTACCCATTCTATGAGATTGTATTGTTAATACTTATTCAGACAATGTATAATTGCTAATTAGATTAATGAATTAATTCTCTGCATTTCATGCATATCATATATCATATATTTTTTCTATATCCATGTAATTTGGATTTGGAGTTTAGTCATTAGTAGATCCATATCAACATATATCCATTTTAAATTCGATCTCTTAGGGATCTTGAGGTGTAAAAAATTAAGATAAACAAAATTCACACTTCAAAAAAATTAATATATATGAATTCTTTATAAATCCTCCATATATATACATCTAATAACTTTGTATAATTTTTTTTGTTGTCACTTACATGACAACACCTTGTGTAGTTAATCCTCTAAGTTAATGGTTATTTCTTATTGTACCTTGAGAATTTTTTAATATAATATATTGAATATAGAGTATTAATCAATAATTCACATTTGGCTCCTCAATGTTGGACCTCAATTCCCTCACAAGTTACCTTTGTTTCTTTCATTATTTTTAGCTCTAAAATAATCAATTTGCTAATTACACGTAATAACTCCAATAGATGATAAAAGTGAAGCGAGATCCTATTCGAAGTCTTATATACAAAAAATGGATAACCATGTCATTACAAATTTGAAAAATGAAGAACCTATTTCATTTGATGGAGTTACAAATATTTTAAAAGAACAGAGTCTTGGATTATTGAAAAATGTGAGTATTGAAGCGAAAATTGTCATCGCAGCTGAATTGAATGTTAGTTGATGAAACATGGGATTCGGAATTATGAGTATCTCTTTGATATTGAAAGCACGTGTATTGATCGAAATTTTTAGGGTAGGCTTTATCGTTTGGTAAACAAGCTTCTATTTTCATGATATGGTTGAAAATATGGAAGATATAGTTTATCATCTCTGTAGCTATGGGTTTCAAAATACTATATCACGTCGATGACTACAATTGGAATTGTGGAAGATATCTACCGGTTCCCATTTCTTTGTGAAGCTCTCTATTGCTCTTGCTGCCACTTTATATTATGCACTGTTGTATTTAGTAGTCTCACTAGAATATTTGTGGTTATACATCGTATCTTTACTTATTTGGGTATAACAATTTTGTTTACCTCAAAACCCCCCAGCTAAATGATTACTATCTTTTACCAATTTTGAGTGGTTTTGATAAAATGGAAATATAGTACAATGAAACTAATTTCAATGCATTCTTGTAATAAATTCAAGTAACGTGGAACATGCAGAGATCACTCGTTTATACCTTTTACTTAAGTTTTTTTTTTTTTCTAATAAATCCAATAGTGGGCCGGTAGCATATTTTTACACGATTCTATTTTGATAGGTTTTGAAAAATTTCCCCGAGGTGAAATATAGTAAAAGGAAACCATCTCATGAGGTTGGGATCTGACATTATATTTTTTAAATTACAATTCCTTTTATTCCTTTTGGTTTGTTCTTCCTTAACTATATGATATGAGGTGATGTAGCTCTTCACTCCAACAATTTGCATCAAAATTGAATTGCTTGAATTTTATGATAGGATGTAGAGATCATTATCAAAGCTAAATGATCCAAACTTTTAGTAATTGATGAATGATCTTATGCGGACTCGCGGGAGAATGGTTTGATGATTCTAAAGAGGAATGGGATGATTTGTTTTATTTAGTGTGTATAATGGTGGACAAATTCTACAATGAGCTCATATTGGAAATGTTATTTTTGTCACTTAAGTATCATACGGATGGAATAGGTGTCAATTTTCAAGTATGTTTAGTTGAGGAAATATGGTTAAGTTGAAAGGTATGCATCTCAGTAAAGTGTTCAGAAAGTATTTTTTTCATTGTGCTTTTATGCATGTGCTTAAAATGTTGCAGATATATGTATATAGAATGAAATGAAAATATATTAATGTAGATATAGGATTGGTAAAATATAGGATTAGTAAAATATCAAAACATTAATGTTTTTAATTATGTATTCAAGAATCAATATATTTGAAAATATTTTTCATTGAAGCAATCCATCCTAAAGTCTGACTTTGAGACTTTGTTTTAGATATTAAATTTCTATATATAAGGTTTTTAATATGTTATTTACAAATAAGTGGTATAGTTTTTCTTGAATTTATGTGAATCGTCACTTTTTGGAAAATAGTATAAAATAGTATCATTTTTATACATAATATCTCTCAAAATCCATTGAAAATGGTTTTCAATGTTTTTATTTTCTAGATTTTTTTTACAAATTTGTCAATAAAAATGTCTTATTTTAAAGAAAAAATTGCAAATTTTATATGTTTTCATTATAACTTGCTTCTAAATACATGTTATTTTGTTAAATTTCTAAAAAGCACACTTGAAAATATAAATTAAAAGTACTCTAGGACAAAGATGATTCAAAGGCCCAATAAAATGCCTCAAAATGAAAATGTGTGATACTGGTATGAACCCTTTTTGAAATGGAGGTAATAATAGCTACTATAATTAGGAGAGAGAAAAATGAGAATTGTGTCGAGTTCTCATTTCATAGTATAAGTGGTTCAAAACCCTTGATAAATCTTTAAACAGGAAATAATTTATAGCCTAGGGTTTATAATGAAAATTTAAACCCTCAAAGAGTTTTGACAGGAAAACAAAGGTGCATGGGGTTAGAAATATAATATAAAAACTTTCATAATCTAGCCATCACTTAATCTAGATAATGAAAATAGGTAGCCAAGAGCCTCATACCTGAAACATGAAGCGCTTCTAATGGCTAAAACCTGCACACTCAACTACCCATCATTAACAATTCACAAGAAGATATGACCTCTGTATAAATGACTTAATCACATGGGAACTACCAGGTTGCATCCAACCATGACCCGAAACCATTCCTGGCTCTAATTTGGATCCCCCTGAGATGGTTCCAACATGGAAGTAGCTTAGAGCTCCTAAGGTAAGGCTTCCCTAACTGGTATATTAGGTTTGGATGAGTTCTCCTTTTTCCTCTTAGGAAAATGTTCTCCAAGAACTCTCTTGATAATAATCGGGAAGAATAATGACTCCAAAAGATGGAAGAGATCCCCAGGCCTCTCTTTGGATTGGGACTTTATAGACAGAATTTTCAGTCAAAGGGGCAGTTAAATCAATAATCATTTGATTTCTTGATTTAACCCTTCTTATTTAATTCATGTACTTTTAATATTTTAACTTAGGAAATTTTTACTAGTTCCTAATTGGACTTTTGGTAGGTATTATAATATTTAATTTCTTTTAGTAATAATGAATAATATATGAAGCTTTTCCTTCTTTCTTATATTATAAATATTATTACTATGCTTATACTTTATACATACCATATATAAAATATATAATAATATAACATTTGTTAACATTTGTCTTTTGGAATCATATACTATGATCCCTAAGCATATGACACTTTCTTCATTAAGGTCATTAGGTATATGGTTGGGTCTACTAGGCTAGGAAACTCTAAACATCCTTGCATGTTAGATTCCCTCGTATAACATGATAGTTCTTCAGTACTTGATGAGAATACAGAAATTTGAAATTTCATTTAACCACTTATAAATAAGTTAGATGAGATCAATATTTTTCTCGAGTCATTTTCAATCGAGAATCATTAATTCTTTTCAGTAACTCCTAGTGCTTACCAGAGTCCATACTCAACACTAAAAATAGGGAGTTACAAACTTAGTGCAATTCCAAAGCTCTTCACTTAGCACTAATGCTAGGATGTACTTGTAGGATACACCTAGGGATACAATGGCCAAGGATCCGATGTTTCAGAGCTTATGATCAACATCAACATGGAAGGCTCCAGGGTTTATGCCCAACACTTCCAAATTATATTTTCATGTGTTCTAGAGCTTCATGCTCAACACAAAACATCCATTCACCCATGTGCTACAAAGCTCCTTGCTCAACACAAAACATCTCATCAATCATGTGCTTTAGGGTCCATGCCCAACACAAGCATATATATATATATATATATATATATATATATATCATATGTAATTGGCTTACTCCTAGTATATCAAACAATTCATCATGTTCATATGCAGTGTGGTCTTTGACCTAGTATATCAAAATAAAACATCAAGGTAACATCATAATCAAAGGGGATCATGCCCATAAGTGTTAGGTCCAAAATTCGGGATATTACATTTAATCACTTCAATTTAGCTATATGTTATGTCAAATTGTCATGAACACCAAGGATTAAAATCTACTCGATCATAAAGATAACAAAAGCTAAAAATAAAATTTGCAAGCAAACACTATTTGGACATATGGAAACTTATCATATATATAAAATATGAAGCACAAGTACATACTACTATGTTAACACAAAGTTAGTACAAGTCAATCACTCCAAAATACTATATAGGAAAAGCCCAACCACCAACTCCTAGATAGGAATCACTCCCAACCAAAATTGGTAACTCACCAAAGATCCTAAACAAGTTAGCATCAACACTGGATGATCCTCCTTGGCACATTTTCCAAGCTTGTATCACACAAGCTCTCCACACTAGCACTCTTTTTTTCCTTATAGTTTACAATCCCTAGCCAAGTTTCATCACACAAGTGCATGGAAAGTCAACTCTAACATTACCTTCAAGTTGGATGTCTTCAACTCTTACATCAACAAAAGCACTGAGACATCCATGGAACATTAAGAGTTAACCAAGTCTTCTTTCAAGCGAGGGATCACTCCAAGTTCAAGACTCATCAAGCGAGGATCTCCATGATCTTTCCCTAGCTTCCATGCATCTCACAACAATGAGGATAAAAAATCATGCAAAGCATTAGCTCTAATGTCCATGTCTTGTACTAGGTTAAAATCCCAAGTTATAGAACAAGAGCCACAAAACCATCATTATATCCAATGCCATATTCTTCTATATGATTTACTTGAATAACAGAAATCCTAGCTTGTCAAATTTGGAAAACCTTAGCATCACATGAGAAATATATTTCTTTTTTGTTTGTCTGAAGGTGTCCTCATTAACCCTAGTGTATTTATCACTATGAGACTTCTCCAAGACAATACAAAGATATAATAGAATATGATGACTGATCATTCATACAAGAGCTCTCTTCTCCATTTATGTATAAAGTAGATGAGGGAGGTTAACATAAATAAAGATACAAGTTCATAAAAATAACCATCAACACAACCTCGCATGGTGAACTCTATAAAAAATTATGTACAAGTGTCCTTGATTATGTGCACCCAATGTGTTAGGCATAATGTTGATTATAGTAATAACCTCACACGTAAAGGTGGCATGCTAGAAATCTAATTACGGTTAAGAATATTCAAAATCTAAGGAATCCATATGGCCATGAAGCATTGCTAAGGGACAAGCATTTGGTGAAAACACTTTTGGAGTAATCGAAAAAGCTAACAAAAGGTTCGATGGGCATGACCACGGCATGACAAGAAAAAAAACGTTGGACCAATGACCACCAATGAACGAAGAAATAGAACCATTGTTTTATTTATATTAAGTGTGGTATGACCTCAGATTGTGTCAAAGGAGCATAGGCTCCACTATCAATTCCATAAACACACATTACTTGACTTTCATAACTACTTGATTTAATCCTTCCACATAAAAGGAATACCATACTAGCCTTTGGGTTAGGATCAGTAAGGGTAAAAGGGACATAAGCATTGTTATACTTCCATGCATCCTCTCTCGAGGAAAAAATCTATCCATATGAAAATTAACACTTAAATCTCAAGGGATTTCTTTGCACTTTAATAGAGTGATTTAAGGCTAGACATAAAGCTTCACATTACCCTGTATAATGCGATGTAGGTTTAGATACACCATGGAAACTTACATATATTCCAAAAAATTGTGTCATACTTTAGTGGCTCCTATAATTCTTATGAAGAAATGATATTTTGGAAAAATTGGGTAATTCCATGGGTTTTGTGTGCTAAATAATGGGTAAGAGTTAAGTGGAAACTGATCTTAGGAAAGGGATGGATGAGAGTCAAGTGGAAAATGATCTTCCTAATTGATGAGGGTCAAATTAAAACCAAACTTAGGAAAGGCATGGATGAGAGTAAGTGGAAAATGATCTTAGGAAAGTATGGGTTGGATGATATGGAAGTGATGGTAGGGAAGGAGTCTTTTGTACAACCCAATAATTATTGGCACATCCGTTATCATTATCTATTCTTTGGTTGTCATGAAGTCGTCGACCATATATTTTAAGGAAATATTGTTGGAAGGATATATATATATATATATATATATAATTCTTACTATTTTAGTGTCCAATAAGATTCGATGCAACGTAATATTTCCAATTCTTCTCATCTATAGGAGAACACTCATTTTGAATTCTAATATACGCTCCCATCTTTTCTTGGCGAATACACATTTCAAAAACAAGTGTTTTGGAGAATCTCCTTTTTGGAAATTGAATGAATAGAATGAGATCTTAATCCTTTGTTGAGTGCTCAACAACTGTATTTGTAGGAAGTGGTGCATAAGGACCTACTCAACAACACTGATTGAATTTGGAGACTAAGGCCAACCAACCCCATTTCCTTACAATTGTGGTTTTTATATTTTTTGTTGATATTTATTGAGTAAGAAAATAAAGAAGTCTATGGAACAAGATTCCACTCTCGGTAGGGCACCTCAGATATAATAAGGCAGCGGGTCAAATTCTAAGAGCCTCTGTTATAGTCAATTGGCTTCACTAAAAGAAGTGAAAGTATCGAATAGAAGGTCTAAAGCTACAACACGGCTACAGAGCATGGTTGGGTCTTTGGATATACCATGCAAGCCATCTAAGGAAGGGTTTTGTATTTGCTTGATAAATGGCATAATTTTATGTAACCTTGTCAACAAGGCTCAATCAGGAGCAGTGCCCAAGGTTGTTTCAAATCATTACACCAATAGGTGTAATACTTATTATATATATATTTTTTTTGGGGGGGTGGGGGGGGGGGCGGATAAGACTTGCTTGAGCGGATTAACAAGATTGCCAAGAGAGAGAAAAATGTATAGTTTAGATTTAATTTGTAGTTTNGTTTTCATAAAGGATAACTAATGACTAACTAACGATTGACAAGTGTAATAAACACTAACTAACCCGATTGAAAGGTGTAGTGAGTTGGAGTTTGTGGAGTTCCAGAATGACAGGTGTAATCATTTGTAGTTCGTGGAGCTGTAGTTTTGCAATTCAACAACCATTTTTCAATTAGTTACAGGATGTGGGTGGTTGGATGCCGGTGGATAGAGAGAGGCAATATAGTATTGAATTGGGAATAATAAGAGTTTTCCCACGATTGCACGAAGAAGTGTAAAAACGAATGAGAGCCTGAATTATGGCTGTGAATCTTGCACCAAATTACGACTGTCAATCTTACAGGTGTGCCAAACTAAACTAGACTGAACTAGTTGCTTAGGAAAAATATAAATGTGTCATCCTAGACTTTATGCATATTTTTCATCCTACATGAAGAGGAGTTGAACGAAGCCTATGATTTAAACTGCAGGTATGCTATGCTAAACTTATATCGGTTCTTTACTACCAGCTTAGGGAAAATGTTAATGTATTATCCATTAGCACTAGCACTATATTCTTTTTAGAATAGTAATGCTACAACTATTTGAAAAATTATAAACAAATCCTTTGTACACATTGCCAATATTTGTCGATAAACTCCAAGACCAAGAATCATAAACTAAGAGTCATCTGAAGCATGGTAACTAACAACGAACTGAAATAGAGCTGAAATATAAATTCAAACAATAAGATGAACATAACCAAAGCATAATAATCCAAAATGAACGAATTCGAGTTGAGGCCTGATCATTAGGTTTACATACGCAGAGTTATTTAAAATTTTATAGGAAACCACTTTGTAGACAATTGTAGCATAAATAGAAATAAACTGTAGGGTTTGATTCTCGACTGTAAAGGAAAATTTTGAATGTAAAAATACACTGTCAAACTACAAAATGTCCAAACCCTGTGAGGTATTGAAGTGCTGGGAAACTTAAACCAAATTTATTTTACCTAATGCAGCTGTCAAATAATGACCAAAGAACATGGAAGAATAAGAAGCAATTGATAATCACAAACTGAGCAGACAACCATGAAAATATGCAATGTGTCTCTTCAAGAACCAAAACAGGAAAATATCTGTAGGATTAAACATTAACTTACCTGCTAAATCAAATTCCATTTTCCTTGGCGGCATTATGTGTTAAATCAAACAACATTTTAATGAAGGGTAAAGGTTACCAATAAAATGATAAGATGGTGCAAATAAGCATATGACATAAGAAGATGCTAGGCAGTCTTTGAACATCAAAGAACTCTGTCTGAATAAGAGATTTAGATGGGAAGGAATGCCAACCTTATGGAAAATATTAGAGTAGCGATGAACAGAATATGCATGATGCACAGTTCCATATTTCTTCATGAAGAACTCAAGCTTTGCCATGGTTGCGGATTTCTTTGTGAAGCACTCAAGATTTTCCATGGAATATGTGAGTCGAGTCTTTCGCCAACCCTATAAATTTTCCATAACAGAATTATGCAGCTCCATCTAAACAAATGGATCATTTACCATGCCATATTCCAGCCAAGTGTTGGGTGAACACTGTAACTTAGCCATGTGCCTGTTATTTACCTTCTTCTTGACAAATGCTTCCTTTACCATGGCAGACACGAGACAAGTCTTTACAATTGGCATACACCAACCAAGTGTTGGGTGAACACTATCACTTATCCATGTGGTGTTTATTTAGCTCCATTCTGACATATGTGTCCTTTACCATGGCATGCGCGACATGAGTCTTTTCCATGCCATACGCCAACAAAGTGTTGGGTGAACACTGTAACTTAGCAATGTGGTGGTTATTTAGCTCCATCCAGACAAATTTGTCCTTTACCATGGCATACTTGACATGATTCTTCGACCAACACTCTAATTTAGCCATGTGGCAGTTATAGTTGTCGAACACTTTCAGACTTGATTCGTTATATAAAGTCTCTAAATTCACTTTTTCATATGATTTTCCTACTATGGGATACACGAGACAAGTGTTGTACCAATAATGTAATTTACCCATGTGGTTGTTCCAAGTGTCCAACACTTTCAGACTTGATTCGTTAAATATAATGTAATTAAAATCACATTGTCATATGCCTTTCATAGCATGGCATGCATGAGAAGTGGTTTGGGTCAACAATTTAATTTATCCATTTGGTTGTTCCATATGTGCAACACTTTTGGAATTGAGTCTATATATAAATTAATTAAATTGATGTTGTCAAATTCTTTGCCAATAGTTGAGTTGAAAATTACGGTAGTCAATATCTTCCTCCACGTTAGAGTAGTTATGAATTTTTCCCTTACTTTGGAGAAGCCACCTGCATGGGAAAATAGAAGTTAGCAATAATGCTAAGTAAGTTTAGTAGTTTAAACCAATGAATCTTTACCAAATCTATGATGATGGATTGGTTGGGCATAACTTCAAATTTTGCATTAAGTATTTTTTACTCAGGATTTAAGTTCTCATACTCTTCGTATTTCTGCTTCGTAACTTTAAAATATGTTTACAAGAAGGACTTATTAATAATATTTCAATGCCTAGATTAACAAGATTCATGAAAGTGAAACATATGTATAGTCGTCATATGTGTTAACCCTAACTAATTTCAAATAATCTATTAAATGTATAGTCGTCATATATGTTAACCCTAACTAATATAGTATACTTTCTCCTCTAATTCCTATAGTATCTCACTTTCACACTTCACTCGATAAATGTTGCAATGCAACAAAACCATTAAGGAATTTATCATTTATACTTAAATCCTTCTGCAACATTCCTTATATCAATATCAAACTTAACCCTTAACATTTGTTGTAGTATTGTAATGGTAATAGAAAAAATGAATTGTATTAGTTATGAAATATTGTTATGAATATTGATTTTTCATATATATTTAACATTCCTAACTATATATGAAATATACTCCTAGGAATATTGATTTATGAAAAAATAATTAAAATAACAATATTGAAATGCATTAATGAACACAACCATCATGCATCCTAACCATGGAGAAATGCCCCAATCTACCTTAAAAGTGTTTGAATGTTGTAATCAAACATATCACTAGATAAATGTAGCAATGTGACATTTATATTAAGGAACTACATTAATCATTTTAACAAACTAAGTAATTATATTAACAAAGAAAGTACATTCTTTTAAAATATAGTATGTATGTATGTATCTATCTATCTATCTATCTATATATATACTAATTAAAGACATTTTAAATATACAAATATTCTACTGATTTAGTTTTATCTCTTTTCAATATATCTAATTATAAAACAAAAATAAGAAAACATAGTTAGGTTAATAGTTAGGAATATTTTTCATATCAATGGATGAAAAATCAATATTCTTAATTGTATTTAATATATAGAAATATTGAAATGCATTAACAAACGCATCCATCATGCATCCTAACCATGGTGACATGTCCCAATCTAGCTTAAAAGTGTTTGACTGTTGTAATCGAACGTATCACTCGATAAATGTAACAATGCGGCATTTATGTTAAGTAACTACATTAATAATTTTAACAAGCTAAGTAATAATTTTAACAAACTAACTACATTTTTTTAAATGTAGTAAAATCTATAAATATACTAATTAAATAAATTTAAAAATATTCCTAACTATTAACCTAACTACATTTTCTTATTTGCTTTTTATAATTAGATATACTGAAAAGAGTTAAAACTAAATCATTAAAATATTTTTCATATCAATGAAAAATCAATACTTCTAACTATATATTAAATATAGTTTGGAATATGAAATATATTTAATCGAACATATCACTTTACAAATGTAGCAATGAGACATTTATATTAATTAACTACATTAACTATTTTAACAAACTAAATAACTATATTAATAAATTAACTACACTTTTCTAAAAATATAATTAAGAATATTATATATATATATATATATATATATATATATATATATATTAATTAAAGACATTTAACATATAGAAATGTTTTAATGATTTATTTAAAAGTTTACCAAAAACAAATATTGTAAAGAGAGTGAAGAAAGGTTCCGTTACAATTTTAAATTTTTTATTTTCACTTGTTTAATTTATCTAAATATTAATGTAGTTAGTTTGTTAAGCAGATTATAAAACATGTTAATTAAATATATTTAGATAATACAATGAAAAAATTGCATTGTTTTTCTATTTTTTATTAAGATTTGTTTTTCAAACCATGAAAAAATCAATTTCTTATTATTATACTCGCGAATAAAAAAAATGTGTTTATAGACAAAATTGATGAAGTGTAACTAACGATTCTAAGTGACTGAGAACATATGAAACCCAAGAAATTTAAGTAGTTTTTATAATGGCTGAAATCTGATATTAAGTAACTACATTAACAATTTTAACAAACTAAGTAATTATATTAACAAACTAACTACATTTTTTTTAAATATAGTAAATATCTATATATACTAATTAAATACATTTAAATATATTCCTAATTATTAACCTAACTACATTTTGTTATTTCTGGTTTATAATTAGATATATTGAAAAGAGTTAAAACTAAGTCATTAAAATATTTTTCATATCAATGAAAAATCAATATTTCTAACTATATATGAATATAGTTTGTAATATGAAATATATTTAATCGAACATATCACTGCACAAATGTAGCAATAAGCCATTTATATTAAATAACTACATTAATAAATTTAACAAACTAATTAACTATATTATTAATGCAACATTTATATTAAGTAACTACATTAACTATTTTAACAAACTAAGTAACTATAATAACAAACTAACTACATTTTTTTTTAAATATAATTAAGAATGTTATAAATATAAATATAAAAGAACCATTCAATTAAGATATAAAAATATTTTAATGATTGGCTTAAGTTTAAAAAAATTATTCTAAAGAGATTGAAGAAAGGTTTAGTTACACTTTTAATTTTTTTATTTTCACTTGCTTAATTTATCTAACTATTAATGTAGTTAGTTTGTTAGAAAGATTATAAAACATGTTAATTATATATAGATAGATAATACAATGTAAAAATTGTAATGTTTTTCCATTTTTTTTTTAAGATTTGTTTTTCATATGATGAAAAAACAATTTCTTATTATTATATTAGCTAATAAAAAAAAATGTGTCCATAGATAAAATTAATGAAGTGTAACCAACAATTCCACATGACTAAACTATAGAGAACGGATAAAACCCCAGAAATTTAAATAGTTTTTATAACGACTAAAATCCAATATTAATTAACTACATTAATAATTTTAACAAACTAAGTAATTATATTAACCAACTAACGGCATTTTTTTAAGATATAGTAAATATCTATATATATAGTAATTAAATACATTTAAAAATATTTCTAACTATTAACCTAACTACATTTTCTTATTTGTGTTTTATAATTAGATATATTGAAAAGAGTTAAAACTAAATCATTAAAATATTTTTCATATCAATGAAAAATCAATATTTCTAACTATATATGAAATATAGTTTCGAATATGAAATATATTTAATCAAACATATCACTACCCAAATGTAGCAATGCGACATTTATATTGAGTAACTACATTAATAAATTTAACAAAATTATTAACTATTTTAACAAGCTAAGTAGCTATATTAACAAATTAACTACATTTTTTAATATATATATATATATATGAGAATCATTCAATAGTAAATATCTATATATATACTAATTAAAGACATTTAAGATATAGAAATATTTTAATGATTTGTTTAAGTTTACAAAAAAAATATTCTAAAGAGAGTGATGATGATGGTTAATGTCCATTGAGAATAGACTTGGTCTATCGAACCTAAAGAAAGCAATTAATTAGTTTGTTTTAAAATTGTATTCCTATGCTCGGAGAGCTTGGTGAGAAGCGTCCCGAGCTCACTATAATTTTGACAAGTTAAAAGGCTAGGAAGGTCTGTATTGCAACAAAGATTATGAAACTCAGATCTAATGTGGGTGTACATAGGGCACTCTAAGAGGAAGTGATTTTCATCTTCAGTGTTCCTATTCTCACAGAGATGGCACATCCTTTCCACCCATGGTGTTTTAGGAACTATCCAACGACATGTTTCACTATGGAGTGTAGAAATTATAAAGCCTTGATGGCATAAGGAATTTCATAAATAGGCCAAGGATCTAGGCACACAATTATCCTCACATAGAATTGTAGAGAATTGGCATAAGGAGAGAAGAAGAAGAATTAATGAACACACATTAATGAATGATCAATAAATGATAATTGATATTATTACATAGGTAATAGATACTTATAAAGGAAAAAGGAGTTGCTATAATACAAATCAAGCTAGCTCATAAAGCAGTCTTACTAATTATGATAAACCCCATAGTTAGCTAAAGCACTTTCCCAATATACCAAGCACCTCACGAATTAGAAATAGCATGTGTGAGTGATGATGAGTGAAGGAAAGACTTGCTATTTCTAGAATATGGAGAGAAAACAATGGAGGATGGGTTGGAAAGAAAAGCTTCCAGTTTCCTAGTTGGCTAGCTTTACCTTATCCACATAAAAGTAAGATAAAGAAGATAAAGTAGAATAAAGCAGAATCTATTGTAAAGCGCAGTTACCAATTCTGGATGGCCATAAAGTGGTCAAGATCAACCCAAAATTAGAAATAAATCATTCCTAGGATATAGATGGCAAGTGTTGACTCTAAGGTGCAAGTGGATGCCAACTATCTAAGCTAGCATGTAGGAAATTAATCAAATAATGATTAATTATTTTATGAGTGGGTTTATTATATTCCAACACCTGCCTTTAAGCCTAACTTTATGATGATATCTCTGAACTAATAAGAAATATATATGCATATAGGGCCCAAAAACAAAGTTATGGTCACCCTTTTACAATTTATCTTGTCTAAACAAATGAGGAAAAAGGCAAAACCTCAAGGGAAAAATCCTCCCTCAAGAAAGGACATGAAAAGTAATGCCAAAAAATGCTGAACTGCTGGTGTTGCTGCTGCTCCAAACTAAATGCTAATTTCTAAAGGAATCTTCTTCTTAGGAATAAGATAAATATGCTTAGCTGGATCAAGGACAACTATAGGATGGAAACTAGAACCATGTACAACAACTAAGATCCAATTATGTGAAGGAAATACTGAAGGATCTTGAGACTTGTAATTAGCTCCAATATAATGATATGACATGAACTTCGAACTAGTAGAGATGAAACGAGCTCCAGATAGGTGAAATAACTGTCCAAGTGAATGTATAATGTCTCCATTTTCATTTACACAGAGAGGATGTATGCAAGTGATCATGTAGGAACATAGAGAAGGCATAGGATCAAAGAGTGTGAATGCATGGGCTCCATGGGTTGATCTAGCTTCCAAAGAATCCAAGAGATCAAAAATAAGAACAACAGTAGACTCATTGGAATATATCGGTAAATAATCCTCTACGGTAGAAGAATGTAAGGAGGAAAGATAGTGATGTTCAACATATTCAAGGAGACTCTGAGAATGAGTGCCAAGAACAAAGGAGGAGCTGCAGAGGTGCATGGGTTCAAGTATGGTAAATGCTAAGACACTAAAAGAACTTGATTTGGCTAAGAAAACATCCTGGAAGTCACTGGGTTGTGCACCATCAAGAAGAGAGCCATGCACAATGTGTGAGAGGTTTGGCATATGGATCTCAGAATCCATGATAGAAGACATAGAGAAAACTGAATGTGTGAGTGAATCATCAATAGAAATAGAAGCTCCATTAGTCACTTATTTTTCATCAACAACATCATAAAAAGATGAATCAATATATTCTACTTCAAGAGACATAGAAAAATATGGCTCTTCAATATTTGCTTCTTGATTGAAGGAGGAAGCATTCGAATCAAAGAGAGTAGTAGCAACAAGAATTGTATGAGAAACTTCTTCTTCATGATCAACTTCAATAGAGGCCGAGACATCTTGAGAGAGAGAAATCATTGAGGATATAGAGGCACTCTCCACATAGCTAGAAGGATCCTCATTGTCCTTTCCCAAAACTCTATCTAATATTGTCCAGAGATCTATTGGGTATTCAACAAAATCAATAAGATAGCATATGCTTGGAGAGATAGCTAGACAAATAGCTCCAATTTCTCTATCATAGTAATTCAACTAGTCACTTGGCTCTTCATAAAACTCTTCACCAGCTCCAATAGATATCTCATAGATACCTTGTCCCTTTAGATATGAAATCATCTTCAATTTCCACTATGAATAGCTTGTGAATGGAGAAAGAAGAGGAACTAATACTCTTGAATCCATTTGAAGTTGAACCTGCAAAATAAGCCTTCAAATCTGAAAAGGAGGATTAATTAATGAACTCTTAAAGATCTGATATCATGTGCTCTGATACCATGTAGAAATTCTAAATCCTTGATGGCATAAGGAATTTCATAAACAGGATAAGGATCTAGGCACACAATTAACCTCACATAGAATTGTATAGAATTAGCATAAGGAGAGAATAATAAGAATTAATGAATGATCAATAAATGATAATTGATATTATTACATTGGTAATACATCGTTATAAAGGAAAAAGGAGTTTCTAGAAGACAACTCAAGCTAGCTGATAAAGCAGGATTACTAATTATGATAAACCCCATAGTTGGCTAAAGCACTTTCCCAATATACCAAGCACCTCATGAATTTGAAATAGCATGTGTGAGTGCTGACGAGTGAAGGAAAGAATTGCTAATCCTAGGAGGATGGGTTGGAAACAAAAGCTTCCAGTTTCCTAGTTGACTAGCTTTACCTTATCCACAGAAAAGCAGGATAAAGTAGATAAAGAAGAATAAAGTAGAATATGTTGTGAAGCGCAGTTACCAATTTTGGATGGCCATAAAGTGGTGAAGATCTACCCAGAATTAGAAATAAATCATTCCTAGGATATAGATGGCAAGTGTTGACTCTAAGGTGCAAGTGGATGCCAGCTATCTAAGCCAGTGTGTAAGAAATTAATCAAATAATTATTAATTATTTAATGAGTGGGTTTATTATATTCCAACATGGAGCTCATGGGAGTTCATTCTTATCTTGGCTATATTATTTTTTTCTTTGAATTGGTTAAAACAGAGAGATACTTTTGATATTCCATAGTAGTGTTCATGACCTCCTTATATTATCTTAATTTTCTCTTACCCTCTAAATCTTTCTCACACGACAGTTTCTATTTAAACTTACAAGTAAAAATATTTTTTATGTTATTAATATTTTGGAATGCAATATTTTCCTTGATCTCCGAGTGGTTTAACCAGCCCCTTGTATATTTATACCAACCTCACTTGAGCCTTAGGTGGTTTTGGCTGGAATTAAAAGCTATCTTAGGGAGTCTATGGTCACCCATGTTATTGATTTTGTTCTTATAACTTTTGTTTTTTCAGTGTTGACCATCATACCCATGGTATAACATAAATCCTTAAGAATTCATAGTTACTTATCAATATCAGATGAACACCTTTCCAGAAGAACATTATCGTCGGCATAGAGAAGAACGATGATGACTATTCCAGCTAAGAACGTGCCAGGACAACCTGCTTCTTCTAAACAACCTTCTAGCTTATCGAAGTAAATTCCAAATAGGGTAGGGGAGAGACATAAAACTTATTTAACTACGACATTACACTTAATATGTCTAGACCACCCCTCATTTCTCTTAAACTTGGTGATTACATTCTTGTATAACCTTATTGTGGAAGCTCTCAACTCGAAAGGAACATTTAGCTCTTCTAATCTATTCCATATGTTATTTCTAGGTACAATATAGAAATCCTTTTTAAAGTCCACAAAGAAATGAAAGAGATTGGATTTATCATTATGACACTCCTCCACAATGATCCTGAGCATAATGGGGTGGTCCGTTGTTGAGTTTTTCCTTTTAAAACACGCTTGGCCTTTAGACCGCTTACCTTCACTTTCAAGCCATATGCTGATCTTCTTTTCCAAAATAATACCATATAAATTGGGTAAGAGGGGGCTAATCATAATTGTCCAATAATTATATCGGTCATTTGTATCCCCACTTTTAAAAATAAGGATAAAGAGCCTCTCAGTAAAAGGTTTAGGGAACCCTTGCTTGACTGCTTGATTGAAAATCTTGTGGATGTGAGAGATGAGGACATGACCTCTATTTTTTTAAGATTTCTACCTAGTAATCTTCAATGTCCTTATATTTTCCATTTTTCAAACGCTCTACCCAAAAATCTATGTCTTCTAATGAGAAAACTTCTACCGTTGTGAATAGGGTTTCAAAGTTATCTATGACATTCACGGATTCATAAAGATTTTTAAGATAGGAATTCTAGTCATGTAAAGCAACTCTATTATTATCTTTAGTTTTTCTAGTTAGAATATTCCTCTAGAATTTCTTAGGAGCCACCTTAGAGAGGTGTAAGAGATTTTCTTGTCTTTTATGAATATATTGTATTTTTTTCCTTTTAGTTACTGCTTTGTATATTTTTATCTTGTGAAGAAAGGTTTAGTTACAATTTTAAATTTTTTATTTTCACTTGTTCAATTTATCTAACTATTAATGTAGTTAGTTTGTTAGCTATTTTATAAAACATGTTAATTATATATAGTTGGATAGTACAATGTAAAAATTACCTAAACTATTATAATACCAAAACTATTTATCTTTATTTAAATTATAATCCTATTTATTTTCATTGTAATTGTAATAATATGGGTTATGTCTTTTGATTGTAATAGAAGGGGTTATGTATTTTCATTAAAATATAGAAATAATGATTTGTATAAGTTTTCAAAAAAAACATTCTAAAGAGAGTCAACAAAGGTTTATCATTGAATGAGAATATCTCTCTCTCTCTCTCTCTCTCTCTCTCTCTATATATATATATATATATATATATATATATATATATATATATATATATATNACCATGGTTTCCAACTCAACTATAGGAAATGCATTTGACAACGTTAATTTAATTATTTTATGTAACAAACCAAGTCCAAAAGTGTTGGAGAGCTGGAAAGAGTGAAAATTATCATGCTTCAACTATGCTAAACTTAACTAATAACTTAATAATCAGCTATGCGAAACTTAGGAATAAAAAGAACCAAAATACATATGTGTGATACCAAGTATCATTTACATTTTTCAGCATATAAACATCTAAATACCATGTCAAAGGAGGTTTCCATAAGTCATGACGAGGTTGGTGACCAAAAATAGAAAGCCCAAACTCTCAACGAAGAGAAGTTCAACACAATCCCAGGGAGTACAATACCAGTCCTGAAAGTTTATCGAAGGAGACTCAAAGGGGTTAAATTTCCCTTGACTAATACAAAATACTCTATAGGAATCCATAAATAGCTCACAGATGAGCTGTGATAAAGAAACATCCTCCATACGAGTTACATATCCTTTTGGAAGAACATCATAGATTTTTTCCCCATAAACTCACCATCCAAAAATATCGTATATGTAAGATTTCTCATCTCAAGTGTTAGAGATTCCTTTGATAAGATATCAACAGTAGTATTGTGCTCCCTATAAATGTGCAGGAAAAATATTAAAATGGATTAAGGAACACATCCATAATGTAGCCTAACCATGGAGAAATGTTCGAACCTAGCTTAAAAATATTAATGCAGTTACTTAATATATATGTTGCATTGCTACATTTGTCGAGTGATATGTTCGATTACAACATTTTTCCACTTTAAGCTATATTGGGACATTTCTCCTATATCATGCTTCAACTATTGTAAACTTAATAACTTAGTAATCAACTATGCTAAACTTAATAATTTAATAAATAGCCTGCGATTAATAGTTCCTTTCACAACTAAGTTATATTAAGTAAGTACATTAATAATTTTTTTATTCATCTTCATTTTTCCAGTAGAAAATGATCGATGCCTTGATATTAATTAAGAATCAAAGGAACCAAAATACATATTTGTCATACCAAGTATCATTTAGATTTGTCATCATATGAACATCTAAAGATGAGGGGACAGGAGGGTGGCATAAGTGATGACCAGGATGGTGAACAAAAACATAAATCCCTAACTCTCAACAAAGAGAACTTTAGCACCATCCAAGGGAGTACAATACCATTCCTCAAATCTTATCCAAGGAGACTCAAAGGGGTGAAATTTCCCATGACTAATGCAAAATATGCTAGAGGAATCCATAAATAGCTCATAGATGAGTTATGATAAAGAAACATCCTCCATATGAGTTACATATCCTTTTGGAAGAACATGCTAGATTTTTTCCCCATGGGCTCACCATCCAAAAATACCATATAAGATTTCCCATCTCAAGTGTTAGAGACTCCTTGGATAAGATATTAGCACTAGTATTGTGCTCCATGTAAATGTGCATGAACAATATTAAAATGCTTTAACAGACACATCCATAAGCCATTCCAACCATGGCAAAATGTCCCAATCTAGCTTAACACTCGATGAATGTTGTATATTTATATTAATCTAGCTACCAAACTAACTATAGGAAAAACGTTTGACAACGTAAATTTATTTATTAATAGTTTATTATAAACATAACATAAACAAATATAGTTTTTTTAAGTAAATATATAATACCAAAACTATTTATTTTTATTTAAGTTATAATCCTATTATAACAATCGGATGGATTTTATATTTTCATTGTAATTGTAATATAATAGGTTATGTCTTTTGATTGTTATAAAATGGGTTATGTCTTTTCATTAAAATATAGAAATATAGAAATATTTAATGATTTGTATAAGTTTACTAAAAACTATTTTAAAGAGAGTCAAGAAATGTTTAGCTTCAATTTTTTTAACTTGAATTATCTAATTATTGATTATTTATCTAATATTATTTTAAAAAAAATATTTTAAAAATAATAATTATTTAGCTAATTTTATTTAAAAATATATATATAAATGTTACAAAAAATTGTATTTAGGTTAATAAGTACAATTTTTTAAATATAAAATATAATATTTATTTGTCATATATACATACATGAGATTGTAATTATGTAGCATACCCATTTAACATGCTAAAATGTATATATATCAGCGTATATCCAAATTCTAGGCTCTATCAAGTGCTGATAGGGATCAATCTCTCGAGTTGCTAACATCTCTCGAGGTATTAATACACTATTAAAACCTATCAATGTAGGTACTAATTTAGGAATTAATATTAATACACCATACACTAAAACCTATACAAAGAAAAAACTCATTGTACATGTTAATGAAATGCTAATGAAATTATGTTACTGAAATTCAATACATTTTCAAATATGACACTTTTCAATTTGACTATATTTGCAATTATAATTAAAAAAAATTATTTAAAACATATTTGAAAAAAATGTGATTTAAAAACTTTTATACTATTTAAATTATTAAAACATTAAATTTATTAAAACATTATAATATTATACTATTCCATACAATGACTATATTTTCAATTATATTTTAAAAACCTTATTTAAATTATAATTGAAAAAACCTTATTTAAATACATTTCTTTAATTTTTTTTATAAATTATCAACTATTAAAAAACCATATTTGAATAGTTATATTTCTTAGTCTCATAATTTAAAAACCCTTATTTAAAACCTTGCAATACTATCCTAAATGTAAACATTAAATTTTTTCAAACCTTGAGATTACATACATTTTAATATTATGGTAAATATAAATTCAAGCGAGGATATAGGAATGTTAATATGATTCTCACATATTGGATATATTAAAGTATATTAGTATTCAGAACATCTACCTCATACATGGTTCTAAAACCATGTGAAAGGCCCTCCTAAACCATATACAATAAAACCATGGGTTGTAAAACCATGTGCAAGGCCCTCCTTAACCATGTAGAATAAAACCATGGGTTGTTTAGGATGCCTTACACATGGTTTTAAAACGATTTTCAAGGCTCTACTCAACCATGTACAGTAAAACCATGGGCTGTTTAGGAGGCCTTGCACAAGCTTTCAACATTTTTTTGCCCATAATTAATTAATTAATTAATTATTATTTTGTTAGGTAGGAACATTACAACATACGGGGTTGTCTTTATGGCCAACATTGTTTTTGGTCGATAATTAAAATTTATATTTTTTATTTTTTAATTTTGTGTAGGCTGACATGTAAGGTACACAATTTATTATTATTTTATTAGAGTGTCATGTAAAAACGTGATAACATCTATCCCATATTGGGATGGAGAGTGCCTCTCAGAGCAATAAAAATATGTTAACAAAAAATCAATTATAATTCCTTCCACATGAATTTTGGCTATAACCTTTCATAAAATTTTATCCTAAATATTTAAAGAACAACAATATTAATTTCTGCAAGGAAATACAACCTCCCGCAATTAAATACATTTTTGCAACCAAAACATTCATTTCTGCAGTGAAACTAACTTTTCCGACTTTCACTTTTTGCATTCCATCTTTCTGCCTTCTGCTGCGGACTTCGGGAATCAGAAACTTAAAATACGACGGAATCATCTCACCACATTCTGAATTCCGCATTCTGCCTTCTGCTACGGACTTCAGGAATTAGAAACCTAACACACGACGGAATCATCTCACCACATTCTGCCTTCCGCATTCCACCATTCCTCCTTCCGCTCTAGACTGCCGGAATCATAAACTTAAGATGCGATGGAATAATTTATCCACATTTTCTCCTTCTGCATTCTTCCTTTCCTCCATCTGCTATGGACTGGGGGAAATTATTAGAAACTTAACATGCGACGAAATCATTTATCCATATTTCCTCCTTCCGCATTTCGTCTTTCTGCCTTTCATTACGGATAGTGGGAATCACAAAATTAACATGCGACGGAATCATTTATCCACATTCCTGCCTTCTGTATTTTTCCTTTATGCCTTCCAATGCAGACCATAGGAATAAAAAAATTAAGTTGCGACGGAATCATTTATCCACATTTCCGCATTCCGCCTTTCCACCTTCCATTGCGGACTACGGGAATCAGAAACTTAACAAATGAAAACTTCATTTGTTCACAGTCCACTTTTCTCCTTCCACATTTTGCCTTCTGTGGATGCAATCTGGATCATGGAAACCAACGCTTGGCCTCGTTTCTCTTTTTTATTTTTACCTCCTGCCTTCCACCTTCCGCTGCGGACTCTGGGGTGCATAAACATAAACCTACCTTAGAATTTTTGGCTCTATTATGCTTTTTGACATCCAACTTCCAAATTTGGGTAGAGGATGTCTTGGAATACAATACCTTTACCCATTTTTTTTCCACATGAATTCTTTCTTACCGTTGATTCTTGTGGGGTCAGTCTGAATCATTGGTCTTGCGGCTCAAATATACACCGCTCATCCTCGATGGACCTACCATATTTCACAAATACAAAAGGTTCATTTATCTGCTCTTATTGACATTGCGAAATGAGCCTCCACCGTAGATCTAAATGCTTGTTTTATCTTCACCGTTCATCTTCATTGGACCTATCAGATTCCACATATGTGGAAATTTCATTTATCCATTCATGTTGAGTTCATGAAATCCACTCATGCCGTTGATCCCAAACACCATCAAATATAATCCATTGAAACATGCAGCGTGTACAATATTTCACAAATCCAAAAACTTAATTTATTCATGCAATTTGATTTCATGGAATCCACCCCTTCCATTGATCCCCAACATCATAAAATATCAGTCGTTGAAACATGCGGGGTGTACAAGATTTCACAAATCCAAAAACTTAATTTATTCGTTCATGTTGAGGTTGTGAAATCCACTTCTGCCATTGATTTGATTCACTCAATCCATCAAATGACAGAATCTACCTGTGAGTTAACCCTTCCGTCATTACAAAAAAAACGTAAGTCTAAGCATCTTTCCTTGGAGAAAACGTCTACATCCTTTGATCTTCTCCTTTTCCCATCTAGACCCTCTTTTCCTCAATCTTCCTTTAAATGGATTAAACTTTTGCAGGGAAAAGGGTAGATGCAAGCGTAAAAAATCTCAATCGAACACTATAATTAGTATCCATGAACTTCATTAAGCTTGGGATGGTTCCACCTAGAAAAAAGCTCAAGCCTCCTCACAGGGAACAGATACCCTAGGTATTTAAATCAATGAAAACATACATCATGCCAGTAAATATTTACAAAAGGTTATGACACCTTTAGGCAACCCAAAAACATCCAATACAAGTCACAGTCCTTCAAACAGGGCAGGATTATCCTTTTCCAAGAACTAAGTCAACCTATAAGTTCGAGGGGATGGAAACATAGTAGGTGCATATCCTACCATTAGAATGTCTTTCTCCCACCCAGTCCCCTGAAAGTATCCCCTCGTCTGATCAAGAAAGAAGTTAGATTATCACCCATGCCATCCAATAATCAGTAATGGGTAGCTCGAAAGAAGAAAATTGTCAACAAGCTAGTAAGATGTATTTGTTGGGTGTCCGGGAGAATCAAAATATCAAAAACTAATATTATAAGATATAGTGATACTAGTATGTTTCAACCAAACTAATTTCTCATATAAAACATGTATTTTTCATATAGAGATGATATCATGACATACTAGTAATAATTACAATGATCTACATAACCAATGCAATCCTAATCATATGAGCACATCCCATTCATCAACCCTACTTTTCATCAACAAAACTAAGGGAATTCTCTTATCATTCAACAACATTGAAGAATACAATAATACATCTACAGACACGCCCTAAGATCATTAGTAAAAGGAAATCACATAGTAAACTGGTGATTCTTTACAAAGCAGTACTACACCATTATTTTTTATATTTACCCCAATACAATGCTCCATCATCTAGCAGCAGAGTATGAAAAAAATAGTTCATACGCATTATTTCCAATAGTGAAGCTGACGCTACTAATTATCATTTCCTTGACAATGAAACACATATTTGCACATAAACCACATACCTGGATTTCAACAGAATAGTAGGAACAAAACCTCAGTGGTGAAACATGGTTGTAAATGAGCCTCAATGAAAAGGGAACAACCACGTTCCACCCAACTGTAGATTAGGCACATATCTCTTTGTCCTCAATTACTCCCGAGCTAAACTATGCATGCCAAGAGTGGTGATAGTAAAACTTAGTTCCAGTTCTCCTGTGACAAATTGCTTGCCTAACACAGGGTTCTGATGCAACCAGTAATTCTTTCATCTTTCCTAACATAGAGTACTCACACAACAAGTATTTCCTTCTTCCAGCATACTCAGCGGAGTCTCGCATCCTTGCATATGCTTCCTTATTTATACTTTTTGTTTTTGCCTCAGTATTTTGCAACTAACGACCAATTCCTCCAGCAATTTTCATTACCATTACATCCTTGATTCCCCAGGGTGGTTCTAGCACCATACTGGCATTCCAAATCCTGGCGTAACCTCCCAGAGATTGACTCTTCATGTCCCCCACTCTCGCATGCATAATTTCCTCATTCAACATGGATGTCCCTATCATTAAGATTTTTATTAGAATCATAATGTTTCAGTTGCATTTGTCCTCCAAGGACCGATCGACATATTTCAGGTACACCAATCACAGTCAAAAAAAATAAAATAGAATTTTAAAAAATATTACAAATAAATTTTATCACTTGGGGGATATTACACCCTTTCCCAGTTATTTTAACATTGTCCACACTTTTCTCATTCATCTTCCATAGTTCCTGGGAATAGACCCGAGTACTTCTTTCGCATGACATATTCTAATTCGAAGTCGCCTCCTCTGGGATAATGCGCTTCCATTGCACCTTAACCCGAGCAACGACTTGATTTCGAAGCACAATTTATTTCCTGTCCAAAATGTGCACAGGTTCCACCTATAATTTCCCCCCTGGTTCTACCTAAACAACATTCCAATCAATTATGTGAGAGGAATCATATACATATTTCTTCAATAATGAAATATGAAAAAAATTATGAATTATTAAGTGTGCTGGAAGAGAAAGCTTGTATGCCAGGGGTCCAATCCTTTCCAAGACTTGAAAGGGTCCGAAAAACTATGGCGCTAATTTGGTGCAAGTCCCTGGTTTCAAAGAGATCTTTTTGGGCTTGACTCAGAGGTAAACATGATCTCCGACCGAAAACTCTTTATGTTGTGTTTTCATGTCAACATAACTCTTTTGGAAATCCTATGCCACCTTCAAATTCTTCTGTACTTCCCAACTAGTTTTTTCCATGTCTTGCAACATTTCCAGTCCTACCATTAAACGATCCACAGGGATATCCGAACTAACAGGGGTAGTGCACTTCCTTTCATACAAGATTTTAAATGGGCTCATCTTAGAAAAGGCATGGTATCCATTATTGTATGAAAATTATGCCATCTACAGATAGTCTTCCCACTTAGTGGGTTTTTCCAAGACATACATCCTCAACATGTCCTCAATGACTTGGTTTGTTCATTCTGTTTGTCTGTCTATTTCAGGTTGATAGCTAGCACTGAAATTATATTGGTTTCTAATCCTACAAACAATGACTTCCAAAAATTTTGATGTAAACTTGACATCACGGTCAGAAATTACCATCTTTGGCACTCCATGAAGTTGAAATATCTCCTTCAGGAATATTTCTCCAACATTGATAGCCTTATAGCTCGATTTCATAGGTATAAAATGAGCAGCCTTGCTTAATTATCAATTACAACCATAATTGAATCATGTTGTTTTTGAGTCAAAGGAAAACCTATGATAAAGTGCAAAGATATTCCCTCCCATTTCCATTTTGTAATTGGTAAGGGTTGTAACAAACCTGATGTATTTTTATTCTAAACCTTCACTTATTGACATTCCAAACATTTTGACAGGTACTTGACTAGATCTACTTTCAATTTTGGCCAAAAGAATTGCTTCCTGAGGGATTTTAGCATCTTTTGGTAACTAGGGTGCCCTGCATAAGGAGGTATGTGCAATTCATTTAGTACAAACAATTTCAAATATGCAATCTTAGGCATGTATATTATGCCTTTAAACCAAATTAAGCCTTTCTGGACTACTTTGAACTCCTCCCCATTAAGGTTTACCTCATCTTTAATCAATTTATTCAGTAGATTTGTGTATTCAGCATCATGGATGCTAGCTATTTTTATTCTACTGAATAGATCACCGTTTGGTTGAGTCATGGTGATCTCATACACTTCATGAGTTCTTTGGCTGAGTGCATAGGCCAATTTATTTTCCTTACCTTTGATGTGCTTCACTTCAAAGTAAAATTCACTTAAGAAGGCCATCCATTGTGCTTTACTGGCATTGATTCCGGGCTGAGTAAGCAAATTCTTTATGCAGGTGTTATCTGTTAGTAAGCAGAACTTTTTCCATGATAGGTAATGATGCCACATCTTTATGGCATGCACTACTGCTTCCAATTCCATATCATGCACTATATAGTTTTGTGTGTGATCCTTTAACTTGTGAGATTCGTAACATACCACATGCGATTCTTGAGATAGTATTCTCCCTAATCCGTCCTTGCTAGAATCAATACCTACATTGTATTATTTATAGGGGTCAGATACCTTCAAGATAGGGTCCATGGTTAACAATATTTTTAGATTTTCAACGCGCTCCTAACACTTCTGTTGCAGCTGCAACATTTTCCCAAAATTCAAAAAATTTTGGGACCCTCCTTTTATTTCTTTTTTGCTCAGCTCCTTGGTTTTGTTTGATATTTGAGCAAGGATGACTTTTATGCCAGAAATTTTTATGATTTGTGTTGATTTTTCCCTACCAACGGAAGTATTTTTTACTATTGAGTCGGGGGTCCAGTTATCTGCACACCCACCATTGTGGAAAAGAACTGGACATCAAGAATGATCCAAAGGTTATTGGTCTCCGATGCGTTTTTCTTAATCGACGGATTTTTAATAATATTGTCAGAACATGTTGTCTCGATGGTTTCCGCCATTGCGGATAATGTATTGTGAAGTTCCTCGACGATATTATTAACCTCTTCTGATTCCCACAGTTTTTGTTTCGCCGCTTCTTAGGCTTTCAGCTTTCGCTGTTGCGGTTATGGAAGGCCCTATCTTTTCCACGTGGTTGGATTTTGTTTTCTGCGTGACCTTTATTTTTGGCCGAAGTCATGTTTATTTTTGCTCCGATTTTTGTTGGTCTACAGAACTCGGTTCCTTTATGGTTTCCACCGTTGCAACTCTTCAACCAACTATTGATCCGAGGCCTTAGTCTTGCGTGCTTTGATGTGAGTTTTGATTTGTTTCTCTGCCGATGCCATTGTGGGTCTCCAGCTATTTCATCATCCACCGTTGTGGAGATGCTACTGACCAGATCGCCGACCCCGCAGTTGTTTTGCTTCCTGATGATCTGACTTTTTCCTGCCGATTATTTGTTGACCAGGGTGTATATATTTTGGGTTGGGGTTTATTATTTTATTGTTGTCTTTTTCCCGTGCTATCATTATCATCTCGAGCATAACCATGTACTTGCTGTCGGTACCTTCTTGCTAGGTGGCTCCATCATGGATATTTTCGGTTTTTTCTCCACCAGTCACACAGCACAATGCCAGGTAGGCCCTTGTGCTTATTTTTCCTTTTTGTTCAAATGGTCAAACTGATTTTGTCACCCTCGGTTAGCTCATATCTTGATGGTTAGTGGTTACCTAGATTTCCATTTCGATGTGTATATATAGCTAGGTAATTGGTATGGCTTCCCGGTGGGGATTTTTGTGGTTTTGCTTGATGATTTGTTTCATGACTGTTATAGGCTTACATCCTGCACTTGACTACTGAGGAAACCAGTGTAGAAAACCGTTACGCTGTCCACACCAGTATCCTCCAGTTTGTGAGTGGCCATCCAGGGAGAGCGTTTCATTGGTTTTCTTCCGACATGCTGAGGTTTTGTTTCCATAGTTTGGTTGCCCTCGTTTTTGTGAACCAGGGTTGCAATGTGGAGATTACGCCCTTAGGATGAGATTGTTAAACTTGAACATGAACCGCGGACCAATGTTAGGTTCAGAATGCATTACCTAGTCTGATCGTGATGCAAGTGTTTTTACAGCAAGTAGCTTCTGCTTATTTTCTATGAGTTAAGAGCACTATCACAATGCAGTATCCTTCACTTGGGATTAGGCATCTTATTTTCTGTGTAGCGATTTAGTTCGTAGCGTCGAGAGGGAAATTTTCTTCATTCAGAAAGGCCATGATATTCTAAGTTGATTTTGCAAATATTAGTCCTGAGCTAGTTTTATCCTTTTGACAGATTGTTTTTGTGTGAGAATACTTGGTTTGGGTATTGCTTGTTTATTTTCATAACTACAATCATGTTTAGCCTAAACAAGGTAAAATCATCATACATTTTGTCTCTATTTTTGAATGTTATCGAGGAATGGCCCAACAGAACCTAAAAGCAATTTCTGTTTATGACAAGGAAATTCTTCAGAATCTGAGATGTCTAAACGACAGAAGAAGAAGGCTCCCGTAGTAGAGGAGGAACCCGAGGTTGAAATTGTCACCAGAGTTTAGTACACTTACGAGGATACCAAATCCATTGTTGGTATGGAACTTGAATATAAATGGGGGGAAGTCTACAGATTAATAACACACCGGGAGGTACCTGACATAGGTTTTGAGGAGGAAACCATATATGCAAATATAGAGAAATCTGCATTGATGAAAGTTGCTACTAGACCTGAGCTTTTCCCATGCTCAGAGGTGATAGGAGGGATTCTGCCCAGGGCAGATGTAACCACCATGATTTTGGAAAATGCTGATAAACAGGGTTATGCTACCGATAGCCCTAGGCATGTGTCACTGGCCTACCACTTATCTAAAGCACAAGTGTACTTGACTGAAGACTGGCTAAAGGAAATTAAGCTGGACCTAGTCCAAACACTGAAGAGAATGCTGGTGCTTGGTAAGAAATTTAGGACTAGGCCATCCGAAGAATATGATACTGCCACTTTAAGGACCCCTTACACGTTCATTGCCCTAATGTTGAATAGGATTTTTGGGAGGGCCCACGGTAAAAGCTTCAATTTGGAGTGGGTGCCTATCATCTTCTATGTTGCAATGCAGGAGACAGTGTTCAACTGGGAAAACATTGTCTCCAATAGCCTCTCAGCCTACATTGCTTCAGCATTAGGAGGGGTGTCCCAGAAGAGATCAGAGTTCTATATGAGCTCTATACCGATTGATTGCATACTATGCAACCAACCCTTCCCAAACCTGAGGTGTATCTGGGACCGGGAGAGAACACTAGTCTACTCAACTTACAAGCCACTGTGGGCACACAAATACCACAGTCACTTTATAGAAGTGTGTGAGCACTTCATCATGCCATTATATACATTGATTTTCTTAAAGGAGTGCAACAACATGTTGGAAGAAGCATTGGAGGTGATTGAAGAATATGCAGACTACTACTTAACAGAGGATGGATTGTATTTTAGAATGTATGGATGCTCCAAAGCACCCTCACTACTGCCAAAATATGCCACTGACTATGTGGTCCACAAAGAGGCAGTTAGGCAGGTCTTTTTAGATGGCATAGGGAGATTTTTATTTGAACATAAGAAAGTAGCTTATCCTCCCTTACCATTCAGGTTGGGAAGCTATAAGTTCACAAGAGTAAATAATGCTGATGAATTTGTCGAGGAATTGGGGAAATTCCATTTTGGGGAATAAATTTCCACAGGAACGATTTTCGGCATGAAGTGGGAAAGAACTGCAAGGAGGAAAATGTACATTTTGAATACACAACTCACTGGGATAAAGATGAATCCATTTTCCCCGGTGCAGAAAATATAACAGCCTTAAGAAGAAGATTTAAAAAGAAAATCACCACCAAAGGCGGGAAAGGATAGGATGAGCAAGAAAAGGTAGAGGAGGAAGAAGCTAGAAAAAGGGATGAAGATGCTAGGAGGATAGCAGAGGAAGATAAAAGCTGGCTCAAAGGTGAGAAGGAAGAAAAGAGGAGAGTTGAAAAGGAAGTAGCTAGAAAGGCAGAAGAGGCTTCCCAGAGTGAAGAGGAGGAAAATAAAAGAAAGATGGATGAAGAACTGATAAAGTAGGAAGCAGAAAGACTAAAACTGACAGGGGCAATGACAGAGCAATCAGCTTCTGATTCTGTAGACAGTCAGGCTCACGACTTGCGTAATCGTGATATTCAAGATCCTGAGGTAGCTGCTGGCAGTACAATAGGATAGGCCATGGTCCCTACCCTAAGGCTAATCCCTTTTGAGTAGAAGAAAGGGGAGGAGGTACCAGATTTCAATACTATTTTTTATGATAAACAAAGGAAAAGAATAGTGAAGAGGACCGAGAGAAAGGTCGGTACTGGGGGGAAGTTGGGTAAAATGATAAATGATACAACCGTAGTTTATGGGACAGACAAGGACCCCAGATTCACCATCAGATTTGGGGCTGCATTGATCCATGCTTCTGAAAATAATGTAGATCAGATATTGACTGATCTTGAACAGTCAAAGAAGTCTGCTGCCCAACTAGAGGACACCCTGAGAAGAGAGAGAGAGGAAAGTAGTAGATTGAAAATAAAATTTAAATACATACAACATGAAATAGAGTCTTCAAAAGCTAAGTTTCAATTTCTCCAGGTCCAGAAGAGATCTCTGGAGGCTGCCCAAGAAAGTCTGGCGAAATTGTAGCAGGAATGTCAAGGGTTAAGGACAGAAAAGGAGCAGCTACTAGGAAAGATAAGGGAGTTGGAGCTACAGAAAGCTACTTTGGAGGAATCTGATAGGCAATACCAGGGGCAAACTGCATAGCTTAAAGAATAGGTTACCTCATTAACAACAGCTCTAGAAGAGGCCAGGGAACAGCAAGTCAATCTTCATCCTTTCAAAGAGCACTTTCTAGCACAAAGGAGCAAGATGCACTAGCTGAAAGTATCCATAGTGGAAGAAAGGTGCAAGATTTTGCAGGTGGAAAATTGGCTGGAAGAGATTTTGGAAACCTCTTCATATTTTGTAGACAGATCAGAGTATATCTTAGAAGTCCTGACAGGAAGGATGGGGAGATTAGAAATGAATGAAGAAACCCCTGTACATATACCATCAAAAGATCAACAAGCCCTGAGGCAAGACTACAATTTACTGGAGTTTTCCATAAATACAGCCGAAGAATTCAAGAAGGCATGGGGGGCTTGTGTAGAATTCTTCAGGAGGCTGTTGATTACTTATAATCATTGCCAGATTGAAGTTGAGCGAAGAATGGATACCTTTCCAGAGAAAAGCCTGTTTTTGGAGATGTTGCAAAGAAGATATCAGGAGGATGGAAAAAAGATCCAGCACATCAAATCCTTAGACGAGCAGACCCTGAGGAATGAAGTAGCTCATTCTGCACTTAGTGTGCAGCTATTAGAAGACCAACTTTGCCTGAGCATAGCCAGAATAGAAGTAATAAGAAATCAGGCTGCTAAATTTGAAATAAATATTTGTTTCTTAGAACCTTCCAAGTTCAAAAGCATTGCCTTAGAGGCTTCAGCATGGAAGAAGTTTTTGAATAGACAAGCGAGACCCTCCTCATAAGCACTTTATTTGTTTTATTGTAATTTATTGTAAATTCTATAAGCACTTAATGAACGAAAAGTGTGGGAGGTGAAGAGTTGGGGAATCCCAAGAGTCATTCATGGGAAGCCCAATAGTTTTGTTCTTTTGTATAAATATAGAAGATTTAGATAAGAGAGGGTATTTTTCCTAGTCAGATTGGTGAAGACATATTGTAAGAAGAACTATTTCCTTTTGCAATAGATAATTACAGTTTTCCTGTTGGAGAAAGATTGGTGGAATGTTCAAATGTTGTGCTATGGATTTGTTGAAGAGGAACTATTTCGTTTTTATCTTTGTGTCCATTAACTATGAGATCATTCTAACTCTTTGAACCTATGTTCTTGTATGAGTGTTCTCTGGTTTATTTTATGAAAATTTCCACTATGAGTAATGAATGTTGTTCATAAAGAATTGGCTATATGGTTGTTCAAATATCTTTAATTGTCCATGTGTTTTGAAAGAAGTATCAGCTATCTGTAATTTTTCATAATGCATGTACAAACACATTACTCATTAACAAATGATAAACTTGATCCCTAGGGATAGGTTAGGTAGTTAGTTATAATTTCTTGATGTTTGTGATTTAGATGCAAGAGAGTCTAAGATGAGAGGTAAGAACCTACACATCACATTGTGACCACTCCTTTCATTCTTAATCAATATACATCTTAGATAGGCACTTACATGTCATACTTAAAACTAAAACAAAAAAATATACATGGTGGACCGGGCCGCAACCGGTAAAACCTTTTATTTTTGTTACTTGACCTACGGTAGCCAGACCGCAAACTGGATGGATTCCCTAGACCAAATAGTCATGGGCTAGTTGGGAACGTTGACTGGGGTGAATCCCTTGCTGTTGTTGCCTGCAAATTTCCAGCCCTCAATAGTTTCTGGCGCTAGAAGGAGGGTCGGCAGTGCATGGCTGGCCAGGGCAATCCGTTTCCTCAAAATAACTCCACCAGTGATAGTTGTGAAATTATTTTGTTTCTTGATCCAAATACTAAAGAGAATAGAGAACATTTGTTTGTTGTGGACAACTGAGTTGTTCATCCTTTGAACCAAGTAGGCCCAAGCACACCTTACTGTTCACCTATACAGACTCCTTTTCCTTTGTCTCCTCAATTTCCACCTAGACTCATGGCAAGTGTAAATGCAAATCGGCCACCTATCCCACCAAATCTACCACCAGCTTGGAAAGCCAGATCACCCTTGAACTTAACACCTCCATTGCATGACTTACCTCAATATTTTGAGAAGTTGCTGCCTAAGTTTGATCCAAATGAGAAGGTTGTAGTAAATGACCATTTGCAAAGTTTCTATTTGGAAATAGAAGGATTAGAGGCCGTGGAACATGACGATGTAGTTTGCAGACTTTTTCCACACACCCTTAAACGTGTAGCAGCGTTGTGGTACTTTGGTTTTCCTGCAAACTCTATCCCATATTGGATACCTTTGAAAGGATTTTCAGAGGTAAGTATGCAGCCCAAAATATGCATGTAGCACTAATGAAAGGCTTAGGTGCTTTAAAAAAAGAAAGGAAAGAGAAGGTAGATAGTTTCACTCAAAGATTTTCTGCTTACCTCAAGAATTTCTCTGCAACTGATAAGCCCTCTGATAAAGTTCTGATTGAGTATTATACCTTAGCTTTAGGTCTGGACTTGGCTATGTTCGCAAAAGCTCAAGTTAAGCCTACGTTAGCAGAGACTTATGAAGAAATAGAAAGAGTAGAGGCTAAAAAGGAAAGTATAGAATATTATCCTGAGTAATGTGGAGAAAATTTTTCCGGGAAAAGAGCCTTATTGCTGTCTAAATTTAAAGAGGAGCAATCACATTATTTTTAGGGGATGTTAAAGATGATGCAAAATATTTCCAATAGAATGATAGACTTGGAGAAGGAAAAAGAAGATCAGAAAGCTTATAAGCATTATTACAGAAAAAGAGAAGATAACAACCAATTCAATACCCCTCCGCATAGTTCAACATCAATGAATTTGACAAAGGTAGGGATGGAAAACTTTTGCACTTTTCACCAACAACCCCTTTCTGAAAAGAATTGTCCTCAATGGTTAAATTCAATGACATTGGTAATGAATCAGCTTTTGGATTCTAAATTGACTGAGGACAGTGATGAGGAGGAAAAATGTAATAAGACCATAGAAAAACAAGAAAATGATACCATGTTTTTATGGGATTTTGTCTCGCTATTTGATATAGAAAAAAGTACTCTTAAACCTGAGAATATACCAATGACAACAAAAGACATGAATTTGGTAAATAAAGACAATTTAATAATCTCAAAAATTAAGAAGTTGCGGGAGAATGTCAGGAAACAGCCAAAGAGCAATGTTGAGGACAAAGTACCCGAAATTACCATTATCAGCCAGGATTCAAAGCAAATCAACAATCCTGTTAAGCCTATTGAAGACCATGTAGGTGTTAACAAAGAAAATATTGAAAATCCTGACGAGCCAGAGGAAGAGATACCTACCGAAAACCAACCTATGGAGGAGGATGTCGAATCAATTGGGGAGGGGAAATCTAGGTTTAAAACCCCACCTTTCCTTTTGACGCTCGAAATTTTGAACCATAAGGTGCATAATTGTTTAGTAGATTCTAGATCATCAGTGAATGTTATGCCACTCATAGTTTGGAAAAAAATTAATGGGCAACCAAAACCTACTGCCTGGGAAGTTACTCAATTAGACACAAGCAGTGTTAAAGTAGTGGGGGAAATGGAGAATTTTCTCATTCGTTTATCTGCAAATAACAAGATATGTCAATTTATTGATATTGTGGTGGCTGACATACCAGATGGGTATGGACTTATTCTAAACTGAGACTGGTCCGCAAGGTTAAAGGGGTATTTTTCTTTAGATTGGTCACATTTATGGTTGCCTCATAAAGGGGTCCCAAAACGGATCAAAATTTTAAGGGAACCTTACATGAAACATACTATCACTAAGTTGGAAGAAGGAAATGAATCTACAAATTCTATTTTGGGGAATTATCTAATGGAGCTTGAACTAAGATATCATGCATCAGATGAAGCCAACAGTATGACTGACACTCAGCCTGATCTCCTTCAATGTTCACAGGCTGATGGGAGTGATTGTAAATTGGTAGACATAGTTTTGGGTTCAAAAATAGAAGAATTAGATCATGGTTGGGTACTTCACGTCTGCAATCAAGCCTAGCCCCTTGACTCATAAGTTGATAGATTTTTAGGTGGTGGGAACATAACTAATCAGGTAGTGGTTGGTTCTCAAATTTTACTTTGATTTTTTATTTGATGACCTTGTACATAAATAATCTGATGCATTTTTACATTGATTTACCACTGTTGTTTCTGGTTATTTTAGTTTGTTTTGAATAAAAGAGGCAAACTTTTGGTTTCATGGAAAGCATCAGGGTTCTCGATTAACTGAAATATTTGGGATAAGACTGTGCGTTTTTATTTTGAAAAGATATAATTTCTTCTAGTAAGTAGTTTTCCTAAATGGCTATGCACTCATTGAAGTCCTTCTTAACCCCTAAAAATATCTCAGAATTAAGAGGTCTGGAATACTATTTCGAGGCTCCATCCATTTCACATCTAAGATGTCCTAGGGAGTGATAGAAAAAGACCCACGGAGATGAATCAAGGTAAACAGTTTATTATATATAAATGATCCCATGCCATGATTTTAAAAGCCTAAAGGTTGTTAAGAGTCAAAACTCCTAAAAGAAGCAATACATATCAAAACAAATTATCAAAAACATAAAAACAAATCTGCCAAAAGTTCTTCTCCATGTGCGAGCTAAAAACTAAATACATCTCTCACACAAAAGGACACTATGGATAGAAGAGCTTGAATAAAATTCAAAAGGAAAGGCAGATGGAGGACTCAAAAGAACAAAAGTTCAAAAGGGAACAAAGTGCAATTGGCATGGGAATGAGGAACAAATGAATATTTTTGTTTACCATATGTTACGATCCTATGGTGTCCAAGCTAGAAACTACCCAAAGACAGAGGTAAAATAAAACTCACCTACTAAGCCTCAAAAGAGTTATCCGGACTTTCGAATATTTTGGGTGTTCCCATTTCCAAAGAATGGACTATCATCAATGATTTAAATGCATGTGTTTTCCATCTTAGGAATACAAGCATATAGAAGAATTCAACTTATGAGATAAATGATTAAACAATCTTTTACAGGGAAGAAGTTGATTTAGAAATCTGGGGTTCACCAGGTAGTCACCAATTGTTGCAGCTGCAACATTTTCCCAAAATTCAAAAATTTTTGGGACCCTCCTTTTACTTCTTTTTTTCTCAGCTCCTTGGTTTTGTTTGATATTTGAGCAAGGATGACTTTTATGCCAGAAATGTTTACGGTTTGTGTTGATTTTTCCCTGCCAACGGAAGTTTTTTTACTATTGAGTCAAGAGTGCAGTTATCTGCATGCCCGCCGTTGCGGAAAAGAACCGAACATCAAGATTGATCCAAAGGTTTTCAGTCTCCGATGTGTTTTTCTTAATTGGTGGATTTTTAATAATATCGTCATAACATGTTGTCTCAACAGATTCTACCATTGTGGATGATGTATTATGAAGTTCCTCGATGATATTATTAACCTTTTTTGATTCTCGTAGTTTTTGTTTCGTAGATCCTTAGGCTTTCAGCTTTCGTTGTTACGGTTATGGAAGGCCCTATATTTCCGACGTGGTTGGATTTTGTTTTTCGCGTGACCTTTATTTGTGGCCAAAGTCATGTTTATTTTTGCTCTGATTTTTGTTGGTCTGTGGAACTCGGTTCCTTTATGGTTTCCACCATTGCGGTTCTTCAACCAACTATTGATCTAAGGCCTTAGTATTATGTGCTCTGATGTGAGTTTTGATTTGTTTCTCTGTCGATGCCATTGTGGGTGTCCTAACCATTTCATTATCTGCTGTTGCGGAGATGCTACTGACCGAATCAACGACCCTGCAGTTGTTTTGCTGCCCGATGATCTAAATTTTTCCCACCGATTATTTGTTGACTAGGGCGTATATATTTTGGGTTTGGGGTTTACTATTTTTCTGTTGTCTTTTTCCCGTGCTGTCGTTATCATCTCGAGTAGAACCACATACTCGCTCTTGGTACCTTGTTGCTGGGTGGATCCACCGTGGATGTTTGTAGTTTTTTCTCCACCAGTCACGCAACACAGTGCCAAGTAGGCCCTTATGCCCATTTTTTCTTTCCATTCGAATGGTCAAATTGATTTTGTCACCCTCGATTAGCTCATATCTTGACAGTTAGTGGTTACCTAGGTTTCCATTTTGGCATGTATATATAGCTAGGTAATTGGTATGGCTACCCGGTGGAGGTGTTTGTGTTTTTGCTTGATGATTTCTTTCACGGCCGTTATGGGTTTGCATCCCGCACTCGACTTCTAGGGAAACCAATGTAGACGGTCGTTACGTTGTCCACACCAGTATCCTCCAATCTACGAGTGGTCGTCTGGGGAGAGCGTTTCATTGATTTTCTTCCGAGATGCTGAGGTTTTGTTTCCACAGTTTGGTCGCCCTCGTTTTTGTGAACCAGGGTCGCAATGTGGAGGTTATGCCCTTAGGACGAGATTGTTAAACTCAAACACGAACCGCGGACCAATGTTAGGTTCAGAATGCATTATCTAGTCTAATCGTGATGCGAGTGTTTTTGCAGCAAGTAGCTTCCGCTTATTTTCTATGAGTTAAGAGAATTATCACAATGCAGTATCCTTCACTTGGGATTAGGCATCTTATTTTCCTTGTAGCGATTTAGTTCGTAGCGCCGAGAGGGAAATTTTCTTCATTTAGAAAGGCCATGATATTCTAAGTTGATTTTGAAAATATTAGTCATGAGCTGGTTTTAGCATTTTGACAGATTGTTTTTGTGTGGGAATACTTAGTTTGGGTATTGCTTGTTTATTTTCATAACTACAATCATGTTTAGCCTAAACGAGGTAAAATGCTCATACATTTTGTCTCTATTTTTGAATGTTATTGAGGAATGGCCCAACAGAACCTAAAAGAAATTTATGTGTATGATAGGGAAATTCTTCAGAATCCGAGATGTCTAAACGGTATAAGAAGAAGGCTCCCGTAGTAGAGGAGGAACCTGAGGTTGAAATTGTCACTAGAGTTGAGTACACTTAAATGGGGGGAAGTCTATAGATTAATAACACACAAGGAGGTACTTGACACAGGTTTTAAGGAGGAAACCATATATGAAAATATAGAGAAATCTATGTTGATGAAAGTTTCTACTAGACCTGAGCTTTTCCTATGCTCAGAGGTGATTAGATGGATTCTTCCTAGGGAAGATGTAACCACCATGACTTTGGAAAATGTTGATAAATAGGGTTATGCTGCCTATAGCCCTGGGTATGTGTCACTAGCCTACCACTTATCGGAAGCACAAGTGTACTTGACTGAACAATGGCTAAAGGCAATTAAGCTGGACCTAGTCGAGACACTGAAGAGAATGCTAGTGCCTGGTAAGAACTTTAGGACTAGGCCATCCAGGGAATATGATACTGCCACTTTAAGGACCCCTTACAGGTTCATTGTCCTGATGTTGAATAGGATTTTCGAGAGGGCCCACAGTAAAAGCTTCAAGTTGGAGTGGGTGCCTATCATCTTCTATGTTGCAACGCAGGGGACAGTGTTCAACTGGGAAAACATTGTGTCCAATAGCCTGTCAGCCTGCATTGCTTCAGCATTAGGAGGGGTGTCCCAGAAGAGATCAGAGTTCTATATGAGCTCTATACTGATTGATTGCATACTATGCAACCAACCCTTCCCAAACCTGAGGTGTTTCTAGGATCGGGAGAGAACACCAGTCTACTCAGCTTACAAGCCACTGTGGGCACACAAATACCACAGTCACTATAGAGAAGTGTGTGAGCACATCGTCATGCCATTATATACATTAAGTTTCTTGAAGGAGTGCAACTGCATGTTGGAATAAGCATTGCAGGTGATTGAAGAATATGTAGACTACTACTTAACGGAGGATGGATTGTATTTTAGAATGTATGGATGCTCTAGAGCACCCTCACTACTGCCAAAATATGCCACTGACTATGTGGTCCACAAAGAGGCAATTAGGCAAGTATTTTTAGATGGAATAGGGAGATTTTTATTTGAACATAAGAAAGCAGCTTATCCTCCCTTACCATTCAGGTTGGGAAGCTATAAGTTCACAAGAGTGAAGAAAGCTGATGAATTTATGGAGGAATTGGGGAAATTCCATTTTGGGGAAATAAATTTCCACAGGAATGATTCCCGGAATAAAGTGGCAGAGCACTGCAAGGAGGCAAATGTACATTTTGAATACACAAGTCACTGGGATAAAGATGAATCCATTTTCCCCAGTGCAGAAATTATAATGGACTTAAGAAGAAGATTTAAAAAGAAAATCACCACCAAAGGCGGGAAAGGATAGGATGAGCAAGAAAAGGCAGAGGAGGAAGAAGATAGAAAAAGGGATGAAGATGCTAGGAGGCTAGCACAGGAAGTTGAAAGCTGGCTCAAAGGTGAGGAGGAAGAAAAGAGGAGAGATGAACAGGAAGCAACTAAAAAGGTAGAAGAGCCTGCCCAGAGTGAAGAGGAGGAATTGAAAAGAAATATGGATGAAGAGCTGAGAAAGAAAGAAGCATAAAGACTAAAATTGACAGTAGTAGTGACAGAGCAATCAGCTTCCAATCCTATAGACAGTCAGGCTCGGGACTTGGGTAATCCTGATATTCAAGATCCTGAGGCAGCTGCTGGTAGCACAACAGGACAGGCCATGGCCCCTACCCTAAGGTTAATCCCTTTCAAGCAGAAGAAAGGGGAGGAGGTACCGCATTTCAATACTCTTTTTTATGATAAAGAAAGGAAAAGAATAGTGAAGAGGACCGAGAGAAAGGTCAAGACCATGGGGCAGTCGGGTAAAATGATAAATGATACAACCGTAGTATATGGGATAGACAAGGACGCCAAATTCACCATCAAAGCTGGGGCTACATTGATCCATGCTTCTGAGGACAATGTAGATCGGATATTGACTGATCTTGAACAGTCAAAGAAGTCTGCTTCCCAGCTAAAGGACACCCTGAGAAGAGGGAGAGAGGAAAGTAGTAGATTGAAAAGAAATTTTGAAGACATACAACATGAAATAGAGTCTTCAAAACCTGAGCTTCAGTTCCTCTAGGTCGAGAAGAGATCTCTGGAGGCTGCCCAAGATAGTCTAGAGAAATTGCAGCAGGAATGTCAAGGGTTAAGGATAGAAAAGGAGCAGCTGCTAGGAAAGATAAGGGAGTTGAAGCTACAGAAAGCTACTTTGGAGGAATCTAAGAGGAAATCCTAGGGGCAGAATGTGAAGCTTAGAGAACAGGTTACCTCATTAACACCAGCTCTAGAAGAGGCTAGGGAACAGCAAGTCAATATTTATCCTTTCAAAGATCACATTCTAGCACAAAGGAGCAATATGCACCAGCTGCAAGTAGCCATAGAGGAAGAAAGGTGCAAGATTTTGCAGGTGGAAAATCAGCTGGAAGAGATTTTGGAAACCTCTTCATATTTTGTAGACAGATTGCAGGATATCTTGGAAGTCTTGACAAGAAGGATGGCGAGATTAGAAACGAATGAAGAAACCCCTGTAGATCTACCATGAAAAGATCAAGAAGCCCTGAGGCAAGACTATGATTTACTAGAGTTTTCCATAAACACAGCCGAAGAATTCAAGAAGGATTTCAAGAAAACAAGGGGGGCTTGTGCAAAATTATTCAAGAGGCTGTTGATTACTTATAATCATTGCCAGGTTGAAGATGAGCAGAGAATGGATACCTTTCTAGAGCACAGCCTGTTTTTGGAGATTTTGTAAAGACGATCTCAGGACAATGAAGAAAGTATCCAGCACATCAAAGCCTTAGACGAGTAGACCCTAAGGAATGAAGTAGCTCATTCCGCAGTTAGTGTGCAGCTTCTAGAAGACCAACTTCACCTGAGATCAACCAGAATAGAAGTAATAAGAAATCAGGCTGCTAAATTTGAAATAAATATTCATTTCTTAGAACCTTCTGAGTTTGAAATCATTGCCTCAGAGGCTTCGACATGGAAGAAGTTTTTGTATAGTCAAGCGGGACCCTCCTCATAAGTGCTTTATTTGTTTTATTGTAATTTATTGTAAATTTTGTAAGCACTTGATGAAAGAAAAGTGTGGGAGGTGAAGAGTTGGGGAAGCCCAAGAGTCATTCATGGGCAGCCCAAACATTTTGTTCTTTTGTATAAATATAGAAGATTTAGATAAGAGAGGGACGTTTTCCCAGTTAGATTGGTGAAGACATAATGTAAGAAGAACTATTTCCTTTTGCAATAGATAATTACAGTTTTCCTGTTGGAGAAATCTTGGTGGAATGTTCAAATGTTGTGCTATGGATTTGTTGAAGAGGAACTATTTCATTTTCAGCTTTGTGTCCATTAACTGTGAGATCGTTCTAACTCTTTGAACCTATGTTCTTGTATAAGTGTTCTCTAGTTTATTTTATGAAAATTTCCACTATGAGTAATGAATGTTGTTTAGAAACAATTGGCTATCTGGTTGTTCAAATATCTTTAATTATTCATGTGTTTTGAAAGAAATATTAGCTATCTGTAATTTTTCATAATGCATGTACAAATACATTACTCATTAACAAATGATAATCTTTCTCCCTAGGGATAGGTTAGGTAGTTAGTTTTAATTTATTGCTGTGTGTAATTTAGATGCAAGAGAGTCTAAGATGAGAAGTAAGAACATGCGCATCACATTGTGACCACTCCTTACATTCTTAATCAATTTGCATCTTAGATAGGCACTTGCATGTCATACTTAAAACTAAAACACAAAAATATACACGGTGAACCGGGCCGCAACCGGTAAAAACCTTTATTTTTGTTACTTGACCTACGGTAGCTGGACCGCAAACCGGACAGATTCCCTACACCAAACAGTCACGGGCTAGTTGGGAACATTGACTGGGGTGAATCCCTTGCTGTTGTTGCTTGCGAATTTCTAGGCCTCAAAAACTTCACAGACCACACCAACTTTACTCCCTTCCTTTTTAAGGAAGTAATAGGATAGGATATCCTTGAGAACCCTTGGATGAACCATCGATAGTAATCGGTGAGTCCCATGAAATATCAAATGTCAATAACATCCTTAGGTATAGGCCATTCCATAATGCCTTTTTTCTTCTATGGATCTACCGTGATCCCTTTCTCTGAGATGACATGTCCTAAGTGTTATCATCAGATCAGCTCCAACAAAATTTCAGTTTCTGGCAGCATCCAGATGTTAAAGTGATCACTCAGGTTTCAATTTGGATACGAAGATCAGATAGAAAAGTAATCATGATGGCACTCATGTGGAAGAAAAGTTTACAATTTCTGTGTTTTGATAAATTCATTTTGATTGCATCCCATGTATTCTCCATGAGAGTATAGAATGGAAGAATGTCAAGCAGCTCAGAATCTGGGATGACCTTTTGTAAAGATTGATCCATACCTATAAGGAGGGCATCGGTTTCTAGGACTTTCTCTTTCTACAGTGAACCACTATTTTCATTGTATATATGGCAGCTCTGAGAGTGACAAGGAAAGATGATGATCTTTTGGTGTATTTATTCTTTATATACCCTAGCTAAATTATTCAACAAAGGAACGATCTAGGCAAGGGATCTAAATTGCTATGCTGCATGTGGGTACATTTCTGATGTAGAGATGAGGGAGAAGATGACAATTTTTATTTTGAAAAAGCTATAAGAAATAGAGTGTGGGGCGAGTGAAGTTAACAAGCAAACTTCTTTATGGGTTTTCTTTGTTATGAGAAAAGGCACCTGAAGGTTTAATTTATATCCCCTCTAAAGAATAGTAAATAAACTGGTAATGCAGGAGTTTATGATTATACCTGTTGGCACTGGCAGGGACTGATAAATATAAATGAATGCTCGTCTTCGTTGCAAACAAAGCAGGTAGTCTTGCCAAAAAACAAAATTGCTTTGAATATCTACCACTGAGTTCCTTGTATCAGAAGGGTATACACAACCTAAAAAGCTATCTATTGAAGGAGGTAGTAATGGTGGACTTCTTGTTGCAGCTTGTACAAATCTAAGACCTAAGTTCATTCTCCCCAAGAAATGCTGCTCTATTAATGCGACCAATTATGGTTCTCAATTGTGATATATCAGCCTAGGAGGTTTGATCTAGATGGTGTATCTCTATAGATGAGGCCAGATGCAAGTTCTGGATAGTTTTGACAGAACTGTAGGTTAATACGGATATATGTCAAGTGATTTTTGTTCATTATTAAATGCCAAGAGATGTCCACCCAATCCGTCAATCCTTACGTTGCCAACAACCACAAAATGAAATCAAGAAGATTACGGGAATGGTGATTGCTGCTTATTTATTGTCACTCTTGTCGTTATGAAAAGAGCATTCAAGATCACTGAAATACTACCGGACTGCCTACAAAGTGTTATACATTTATTGGAGAAGCTCTTTGCCATTGGGAAAGAACTGCCACATTTCAGTCATAGCTAGATATCGCAGAGATTTAAGGGATGCCCACCGAATCTATGGATTCTTATATTACCATTAACAACAAAAAAAAAATCAATAAGATCACAGAATGATTCAATATACATGAGTTTAAACACTTTCCAGAGTTGAAAACCCCAACACAGCTAGATAACGAAGAGAGATTGACAATCAGGCTACTTGGTCATTTGGCACGTTGATTTTTTTTTATTTCAAGCTATATGATCTACCTCGCGCCAATTTCGAAGAAGATTTGTACCATAGATCACGGATTTTAGAAAGCTAGCACATGCAAGTTCATTGAGTTGCGCTTTGATCGCCACATTTCCACAATCAGTTTGTTGAGCTCGCTCCACTAAATTCTTCCCAATAAAAGATGCTACGAACCTTGAGGTTCAGGGGTGAAAACGATGAGGACACCAGCATACAAGAAGGATCAAAGGAATCTATTCGCCTGTGTTTACATGAAATGACACCATATTTAGGGAATATCTCAACTGCAGAAAAGAATTGAATGGATCAACTTACCCACTGAAGATATACAGGAAGCTGGACTGCTCATTTAAGAGGAGAAAAGTTCGATGGAGAAGACAGGGGCCGCACAGGCATAAAGGATTTCTCTTTTGAAAGTTCTGAAAAGGCTGCTACCACAGAGGCTGCGCTGAACAGAACTTAAAATTTCTTTTAATGTTCTGTAAATAGTGCTCCTAGAGGGGACTAGGGTTGGCAATTTTGGAGTTATGAAAGCCCAGTTTTGATCACTATCTGTATAACATAAATACTCTATAGCTTCAGTAACAGGTTCTATCTTGAATGAACATGATTATTATTTGCCTATGTGTCTTATGAATTGTTTTTCTGGTAATTTATTATGCATATGGTCCATTGAATTCCATTGCAGTAATTCTTATTTTGAAACACAATTATCCTTATACTTTCGGAAAACAGAGGTAGTTTCACTTCATGACTTTATGATCATAGTTACCTAGATATTGGAATTTGTGTTTACTTTTATGTTATATAGTTCCTGTTCGATTCTCTTATAGCTATGATTGACATACCAGCCTATTTCATCGATAATTGTTTGGTTTTCTTATAAGTTCTTATGTTATACTAGCTTAGTTCATTGATAACTGTGTGATTCTACCAACAGATTTGATTTCATACCAGCTTGGTTTTCAGTTCGATTTCATTGATTTGTTTATTCTTGAAAAAGATTTCCTTAAGCTTGAACCCCTTTAGTCTTTCTTGAAGAATTCACACTTCTCAACTTTAGCATACAGCTAGTGGTCCCTTAGGGTCTGTACTACAATTTTTAGGTGTTGTTGATTTTATTCTTCTGTCCTTGAGTAGATCAGGATATCGTCAATGAAAATTAACAAAAATTGATCCAAGTACTTGTTAAATATGTTATTCGTCAGACACATAAATGTAGCAGGGGCATTGGTCAAGCCGAAAGGAATTAATACGAATTCGTAATTCCCATATCGGGTCCTAAAAGTTGTTTTGTTAACATCTTCTTCCTTAATCCTGAGCTGGTGGTAACCAGACCTCAAATCCATCTTGAAGAAGAATTTTTATTCCCCTACTTGATCGAACAAATAATTAATATAAGGTATAGGATACTTGTTTTTGATGGTCACTTTATTTAATTGTTTATAGTCTATGCACAGTCTTAAATTCCCATCCTTCTTATTAACAAACAAAACTGGGGTTCGCCAAGGTGATACACTAGGCCTAATATAACCCTTATCTACTAGTTCTTGTAAATGGATTTTCAACTCTGTTAACTCAAGGATACTCATTCGATAAGGTACTTTGGATGCTGGAGAAGACCCATGTATAATGTCAATGGAGAAATCCATTTCTCGTGGACGAGGAAGTCTAGGTATTTCCTCTGGAAACACATCCATGAATTCACTTAAAAATAGGTGGTACCTTATATATGTCTATTTTTCATTAAAGAGTAGGTCATAAATATTTACCGCATAGAGCTTATAGCCGTTCCTCAAAAACTTCCTGAATTGCAAGGCATATATCTGCCTTAAAGAAACATGCCTACTAAAACTATTTACCTTCCTAATAATTTTATCTTCAGCTACATACGTAAAGGTTTTATCAAAGGAATTTAGTACTAGTTTATAATTTTCTAACCAGTCTATGCCAATAATCATATCATATGACCCTAGAGGAAGAAAATTCAAATTGATCCTAGTTACATGATCCTATATTGAAATTTCCCAATTAGAAACAATACCTGTTACATTCATTTTTTCTCCAGTGGCCAGTTGGACTGACCAAGGACTTACATCCCTTACCTTTGTGAGTTGAAAATTATCCACATTTTTAGGAGTGATGTAACTTAAAGTATATCTTGGATCAATTAATAGATAGAGCTTATGGTTAGAAATAGTACCTTCAATCTCTACGATTGTAGATTCATGATCTGCCTGTCGATATTCAAGAGCTACATTAATCCGGTGGAAACTTTTTCCAATTTCTACCATAGTGGAAGATTATTGCAAGTTGTGTATAGTCTTGTTGGAATCACCGAGGAGTGGGAAGTTCCTTTGTAAGTGGGGAACTTCGCACTCCCAACACTTCATAGGTTCCTTAATGGTTCCAACAACCCCTATTGGTCCAAGATGGATAAGTTTATTGTCCTTACGTTGAAACCGTCCATTTCTATTGTAGGAATTTCCTTGAGGATTCCTTGGCATGTTCCTAAAGCCTGGTGGTTGGAAGCCCTTCTTCCGCACATTGAAATTTTATTACTTCCTGTCCTTCCAAACTTTGGATAGGTCATTCCTTTGTTTATACTTCTCAAAACATAGCCTCTCTTTTCTTAACACTTCATCCAAAATTTTGGGGTTATCAAATTCAATATGATGTTTGTAGGACCATGGAAAGAAGCTTAAGAATCGTTGTAAATTTACCTTTTCTTCTTTAATGTATGACACAAAATGCAGCAGCTCTAGAAATTTATTGATGAGGTCCTCCATGGTCATTTGGCCAAGTTTCAATTAATAAAATTCCTTGGTCTTCCTTTCATTATAACTTAATGATAAATACTCCTTCTTGGAGAGTTTCTTAAACTCTGACCATTCCATGTTCTTTTCTTTTAATCCATGGGAGATATTTAGGTTTTTCCACCAAATACTGGCCTTTCCTTTCAAGTTGTAAAATGTCATTCTTACCTTGATAATGTTGGAGTAGTTGTAAATATAAAAGTACTTTTGAATATCCAGCAACCAAGATTTTACTTCCTCACCAGTACTAGATTCCCCAATGAAAACTGGTGGGTTTAATTTTCTTGAATTCTCCTTTCGGGGGGTCTAGTTTTCTCTTCCCAGCTATATGGGCTTGATTCCTATATTTTTGAGTTTCCTCAAAGGAACTGTCTTTTCTTTCGGAACTATCCACAACTTTAGGGTCCATCCCTGCCTCTGCTAGTGGTTGATCCCCATTGTTCCTCTCCTGCAAGCTTTGCAATAATATCTCATTGAGCTCTTACTATTTTTCTTGATCCCTTTTCAACTGTTCATTTCTACTTTGAAGCTTTGCAGTTCTACTATAAAATTCTTCATGGTTTCAAGTAACTGGATAGCTTCAAAACGCTCTGGTTCTGGCTACGTTGGGTGAGGTACTGGTGTACCCTCTTCAAGTGGGTACTCATTTTCATTTTGTGAGGCCATCATTGTACCCTGTTACAGAACAATTTTCATTTGTACACAAAACATTCCAAACACAAAATGTTAAGGTTAGAACAAAGTTTTTCCATAGTGAAACAGATTAGATGTTCCCCAAAAGGTGATAGAGTTGAAACCTGTGGATCTGATACCATATGTAACATACACACTTAACCTGCTAAAATGTATATATGTAAAACAAAATTCAAGTATAATTTCTTCCACATGAATTTTGGCTATAACCTTTCATAAACATTTATCCTAAAGCTTTCAAAAATACACGACATTAATTTTCACAAGGAAATACAACCTCCCACGATTAAATCCACTTATGCAACCAGAAAAGTCGTTTCTACACTGAAACTAACTTTTCCAAATTTCACTTTCTGCTGCATACTTCAGGAATTGGAAACTTAACATATGACAGAATCATCTCACCACATTCCTTCTTCCGCATTCCTCCCTTCCTCCTTCTACTGTGGAACTAGGGATTCAGAAACCTAACATATGACAAAATAATCTCACGGCATTCCTCCTTTGGCATTCTGACTTTCTGCCTTCCGTTGCGGATTGTAGGAATTAGAAACTTAACATGCGATGGAATCATTTATCCACATTTCCTCCTTCCACATTTTTCCTTTCCTCCTTCCACTAGATGTTGCAGGAATCAGAAACTTAACATGCAACGGAATCATTTATCCACATTTCCACCTTCTACATTCTGCCATCCACCATCCGCCGTGGACTACAGGAATCTGAAACTTAACATGCAATGGAATCATTTATCTACATTTCTGTCTTCTACATTTTTTCTTTCCACCTTCCACTGTGGACTGTAGGAATACAAAACTTAACATGCAACAGAATCATTTATCCACATTTACACCTTTCACATTCTGCCTTTTCCACTTTCACTGTGGACTACGGGAATTGGAAACTTAACAAACAACACCTTCATTTGCTCACCTTCTACTTTCTTCCTTCCGCCTTGCACAGAGGGACTCTGGATCAAGAAAACCAATTCTTAGCCTCATTTCTCTTTCTGAATTTTTTTTTCCCACCTTCCTCCTTCTACTGCAGACTCCGGGGTGTGAAAACATAAACTTACCTTAGAATTTTTGGCTCTTTTATGCTTTCTAGATTATGACTTCTGACTTTTGGGTAGAGGAAGTGCTGAAATAAAATACCTTTACTCATTCGTTTTCTGCATGAATTCTTTCGCGCCGTTGATTCTTGCGGGGTCAATCTCAACCTTTGGTGTTGCAACTTAGATATCCACCGCTCATCCTCAATGGACCTACTGGATTCCACAAATCAGGAAGTTTCATTTTTCTGTGCTTTTTTACATTGTGAAATGAAACTCCATCATAGATCTAAATCCTTGTTTTATATTCACCATTCATCTTCACTAGGCCTACCATATTTCATTGATCTAGAAAGTTCATTTATCTGTGCATGTTGAGTTCACAGAATCCACTCCCTCTGTTGATCACCAACATCATCAAATTATCAGTTGTCAAAACATCATCAAATTATCACAAATCCAAAAACTTAATTTATTCATGCATGTTGAGATTGCAGAATCTACTCCCACCGTTGATCCCCAACATCATCAAATCTTAGTCGTCGAAACATGCGGGGTGTACAAGATTTCGAAAATCCAAAAACTTAATTTATTCGTGCATGTTGAGGTTATGAAATCCACTTCCGCCATTCATCTAATTCCCTTAATCCATCCGACAATAGACTCTTCCTCTGATTTAACCCTTCCGCCATTACAAAAAAAAAACCTTAAGTCTGAGAATCTTTCCTTGGCTAAAATTTATATAGCCTTTTATCTTTCCCTTTTCCCATCTCAACCCTCCTTTCCATAATCTTCCTTTCGCTACCCTAAACTTTTACAAGGAAAAGGGTATATGCAAGCATAAAAAATCTCAATCCAACATTATAATTAGTATCCATGAACTTCATTAAACCTAGGATGGTTCCACGCAAAACAAGTCTCAAGCCTCCTCACAGGTAATAAATACCCTGGGTGTTTAAATAAGGGAAAACATACGTCATGAAACTAACTCTTTATAGAAGGTTATGACACCATTAAGAAACCCAAAAACATCCAATACAAGTCACATCCATTCAAACAGGGTAGGATTATCCTTTTCCAGGAACTAAGTCAACCTATAAGTTCCAGGGGTTTGAAACTGAGTAGGTGCATATCCTACCATTAATAATATACATAACCAATGCAATCCTAATCATATGAGCACATCCCATTCATCAACCCTACTTTTCATCAATAAAACTAAGGGAATTCTCTTATCATTTAGCAACATTGGACAATACAATCATATGTCTACAGACACACAATAAACTCATCAGTCAAAGGAAATCATGCAGTAAACTACGGGTTCTTTACAAAGCACTATTACACCATTTTTGCTTCCATTTACCCCAATACAACGCACCATCATCTAGCAACATAGTATGAAAATAATAGTCCATAAGCATTATTTCCAACAGTGAAACTGAAGCTGCTAATTATCATTTCCTTGATGATGAAACACATATTTGCACATAAACCACATACCTGGAGTTCAATAGAATAGCAGGAACAAAACCTCAGTGGTGAAACCTGGTTGTAAATGAGCCGTAATGAAAAGGTAACAACCACATTCCACCCAAAACTATATTAGGAACAAATCTCTCCGTCTTCAATCACCCCCGATCTAAACTGTGCATGCCAAGAGCGGTGATAGTCAAACTCAGTTCCAGTTCTCCAGTGAGAAATTACTTGCTCAACACAGGGTGCTCACACAACAAGTAATTCTTTCATCTTTCCTAACACATAGTGCTCACACAACAAGTATTTCCTTGTTCTAGCATACTCAACGATGTCCCACCTCCTCCCATATGCTTCCTTATTTATATTTTTTGTTTTTTCTTAGGTATTTTGTAGCTGATGGAAAATTCCTCTAGGAATTTCCATTTCCATTACATCCTTGATTCCCCAGGGTGGGTCTAATTCCATACTGGAATTCCAACGCATGTTGTAACCTCCATGAGATTGAATCTTCACATCCCCCACTCTCATATGCATAATTTCCTCATTCAACATGAGTGTCCCTATCATTCATATTTTTATTACAAACATAATGTTTCAGTTACATTTGTCCTCCAAGGAATGATTGTCATATTCCAGGTCCACCAATCACATTCAAACAAAATAAAATATTATTTTCAAAAAATGTTATAAATAAAGTCTATCACTTGGGGGATATTACAAATTATAATATAAATTTTATGATTTTCTGAATAGTTATCTACAAAGATTTAAAGTTCTTGGTTTAGGGTTGACTTTGGATTCATTACATCCATTTCACCCATTTGCTGAGATGGATTTAAAAAACAACAATATAGCTAATCTACAGTGTTGGCCCAACACTCTACTCGTGTATTCCATGGTAAAGGTTCAGTGCTTGGTGAATAAATATGCAACTGTGCAACATGCATCTTGTGTCCATCACTGCTTTGATTTTTTCCATAAGCTTCGAAGTCCTTCCCATCCAAATATTGTTTTTAGAAATATCTATTTCATGTTCTATCTTATTCAAACAGAGCTCTTTCATGTTCAAACATTGCCTGGAATGTGCTTATTAGGTATAACTATTATAGAATTATCTTATCATATATATATATATATGATATTGTAATTACAATATAATTTATATGGTTATCTTAATGGTTATCTACTAACATTGATAGTAGACCATGGTTATGGTTGACTTTGGATGGACTTTAGAAAACAACCACATAACTCTTTCATGTTCAAATATCTCCTATCATATGATCATTATGTATAGCTATTGTATCATTATATTATATTTGAATGTATATATATTTTATGTCAATATTATCTACTGATATTGAAAACAATCAGGCTAGGGTTGACTTTGGTTTCATTACATCCATTTCACCCATTTGTTCAAATGGAGCTGAAAAGATCAACAAGATGGCTAAGTTAGAGTGTTGGTCCAGCACTTGACTCATGTATGCCATGGTAAAGGACCCATTTTTTCTAATGGAGCTAAAAAAAAACCACATGTCTAAGTTACAGTGTTCTCCAAACACTCGAATTCTTTTCTTATATAATATTTTTTATGATTTTCTTAACGGTTATGTACTAAGATTGAGTAATTTGATGGTTAATCATGATCAATCATATTTAAAGATAATTGATGGTTGAAATTTTTTTACCATAGTTTGATGATAAACATTTATTCTTTGTACCCTAACTTACGATTACAATTCTATCCTGTACATGCCCTTTTAATAACCTAAGGGGAAACACTATTTGTATTTAGGACGACAGAGGAGATTTAGTAATTTCAAATAAATAAACATAAGCCATTATATACAATTACAATGGGAAGATAAAGTCATTTTATTGTTATAATAGGATTCTGTATTAACTAAAAATAAATCCCAACACTCGAATTGCGTATGCCATGGAAAAATACCCATTTTTTATGATAATACTACAACAATAGGTATAGCCCTTGAATGAATAAATAATACCAAAACTATAATAAATGAAACTCGTTACAACTGTCAATCTGGTTAGTTAGTCTTTAGTTATCCTTTAGTTAACAAATATGATGACTATACGATGACTACACATTTAATCTAAACTGTACATTTGTCTCTCTATCGTGGATCTTGTCAAGCCACTCATGGAATTCTGATTCCCCCCTCTCATAACATTCATTCTATTGTTATAATGGGATTATGGTTTAAATAAAAATAACTCCTAGCACTTGACTTGTGTATCCCATGGTAAAATACCCATTTGTTATGATTGATCTCAAAAACAATGACATGGCTAAGTTATAGTGTTTTCCTAAGACTCAAATGATTTTCCTATAAACTATTTTTTCTGAATTTTTATTAATGTTTATGTACTAATATTGACAATGATATTAAAATATCATTGTTAATCATGGTTAAAGATAGTTGATGGTTGAACAAGTTTTACCATAGTTTAAAAATAAACCCTTATTCGCACTACCCTCACTTACAATTACAGGTCGAACCTATATTCCCTTTTAATAACCTAACATGGAGAGATTTTAATAACCCAAGGGGAAGACCCTTTAATAACCATGAGGAAGACTGAAAATGCATTGAAATTAACTGTGTTTTTTCATGAAAATAAATGAAACTAAAATTAATGATAAACCCTATGTACCCAGTCATAAATTATATTTTTGTTTACGAGAGACAGAGGTGATTTAGTAATTTCAAAGAAATAAACATAACCCATTCTATTAATTCCAAAGAAATAAACATAAACCATTCTATTAGAGGTAGAACAGAAAGATAAAATTCATTCAATTGATATAACATGATTGTGATTAAAATAAAAATAAATAGTTATGGTATTATATTCTTCTTTTAGTTGTTTCTATAGTGAATAATAAACTAGCATACTATTACGACTATGAATAATAGATGTTACGGAGAGAAACTTCCTATAACTTGGGATGTACCACAACAGACTGAATGACACTAGAAATCAATCTTTTCCAACATGAAAGAACAATAAATACATCTAACACTAAGAGATATGAAGCGTATCTTATTTCGGATGATTTATGTAGATCCCCGTTGAGCTTCTCCAACATGCTTGCATTCACTATTCTCTCTCAACAACAACAAACAAGACAAGCATGCTATATATTCAATTGTTAGGTCTACTCTAGAATATATAAACAATCATATATAAGCAAATAAATACATCCATGGATACAATATTCATATTTGCGCACATGTATTGGACATGAAATGGGTATTTCTATTAATAAAAATAGAGATACAATAGTGAAAACCACTTCCAACACTTCTTTGTACCCAAGAAACCGAGTCCTCCACCTGGGCCTCCACCACTTCAATCCTCCATATCACAATGTAAATCTTACAAAGAAAAGGAAATATTGGGAAGAGCAACACTGTGTGCTCCAAAGGGACAAAGGGATGCAGGCTCAAGCATGAACAAGTGAGGAAACAATGGACTACAGTTTCCTTGCTCTCCAATTTCTCTTGCTTCAATGTATCCAAGAGGCTCAATATATATCACTCCAAATAGGAAATGGAGGGTCGATTCCAAGCATTCACAAGGCATATGGAATGCCAAGAGTCAAGTTATTCAGGACTCTATGAGGAAAACTACAAATTTTTTTGGCTTTATGCACATTTCCTGATGTACGCAGGTTTTGGCTCAAAAGATGCTTATACATGCGAGTATAGCTTTAAAAGTTGCGTATACATATAAATAGGTGTTTTGGGGGGACTTTATTGGAACAACAAAGAATAATAAGGGAAAAGGGGGTCAAAAAAGTGTGCAGAGGGACATGGAAGGCCATAAAGGTGTGATCTGCCAAGTGTGATAAAATCAACAATAACAGATGCCCCCTAATGTGTGAGCTCAGAGGGATAATATGATGGCAGAAATAAATTATATCCATCCCAGAAGTGGAGTAACGAATACCTAGCTGGAAGAACCAGCCACTCATCAATACAATACAATGATCAATCTCTACATATGACTGCAAATATACATATAGCAGTCTCAGATACATAAGAATACACTGGCCATGAGTAGGCATGATATACAAATGTCATGTTTGTTCATCACCATGTACAACATATAATGAATCAATATATCCATACTGGATGAAGATATCTTATATACACTGGAATATGGTAATGATAGCTCGCATCTGAAGAATATTGGCACAATCAAGGAGGTAGCATATATGGAATGCCACCAATTTCGGAGGGCTTATACGAAAACCACTATGGGTACATGTCCTATCATGTGAATAAAGGTGTTCAAGTCAAACATGATAGTTTTTATATCCCAAAATGAAACATCTCTACTTGTGCCCACTTTCCCATTATTCCGTCCCATGTCAACACTTCCATGATGACACTTCATGAAAGTCACTGGAAAAACACGTATGTTGTAGGACCCATATACATATTTTGGTAACTCCATTTGACCTCTTCTATGCACCGTTGGAAAGGTATTTGAGTCAAATAAAACTTTCCAGAAGACACCAAAGTCTAAAACTTCCCAAAATTACCCTTGAAATTATAATTCTCAACCTATATGTGACTTGTCATACATGGTACCTACGTATTGTACACGACTTGTTCTACATGGTACCCGTGTATTCCCTGTAATTGTGACTATTTCCATTGCAGCACATGGATCATACACAATTGTTTCCACTGCAACCCACATATATCACTTGTATATGTGACTTTTGTCACTGCATCCTGCAGATTTTTCCTATAGATGTCAAAAAGGATGTTTCTCGAATTTCGGTTAGTTTGGGTGGTTATGCAACTGACTCCTTCAGTTGTAACTACTTTTTCTTCGACCCTATCTCTTCAAAAACATATAAATAGAGGTAGAGAGGTCCACAAGAGGGGATTTTGATCTTTGCATTGTTATTCTGGAGGAGTTGGGATTCTCTTTCTCCCCACATTTTCCCTAGAAGATATCTCCTTGTGTTGCAGAGCTTGGAAGCTGAGCTCCTTGGAGAAGAGAAGGAGTAGAATGAAATCAAGGTTTCGTGAGGTGCCCAACTTGAAGAGAAGGTATACTTGTACTTTTTTTCATGATTAATACATATTTGATGTCCTTCTTCTTCCCAAATCATTTTTCAATGTGTGATTGAATCTTTGTTTATGATTAGATGTTTATGTTAATCAGATTAGGATTTCCTATTACTTTGATTATCATTATTTTACATGTGGTCATATTGGTTTGAGGAAGGTATAATTCGTTTTAGAGGTCTCTTAGAGAAAGAAGATAAAGAGGAGGATTTAGGGGCTTCTTGGATAAAACTTATCTTGTCTAAGGTATGAACCGTTCCAATATTTGACCTTGTTTATATTTACTTGCAGAACTATATGCATGTACCTTTCAACCCTAGTATGTTGATCGCCTCTTAAACCCTAGATGTAGGAACACTTTCCTCTACAATAGAACTGGGGACTCAACTTGGGATTTCCTCATATATTTTGGGTGTCTATGTATTTATTCCATCCTTTTGTAAGGTTTTAGGTCCTTCTTTCCACTTAGGAACACCTCCCTTGCCTTCCAAAGGTAGTTATTGACTTTTTAGGTGTTTTTTCCCACCCATCCATGACTTGCAGACTCCACATTCATGTGTATGGTATGTACACACGACCTTCTATACTATCAACCCACATATGACACGTGACTTATCAGTAGGGGAACTAGTGTATGCCCCTAAAACAATGTTTTTCCACATTTTTGTGGTTTTTTCATCTATTTGAGGGTTGTTTGGTAGGTCTTTGGGGGTCCTCTGTAGGTGCATGAATCCAGGGAGTTAGTTTCATACCTTTTGGGTATTATTTTTCTAGTTTTTAAGTCTTTTTGTAGCATTAGGGTTTTCTCTTTTCTCATTCCCCCCAGCCCCTTTGCTTTGGTTTGTCTTTTGGTTCTTGTCTCTTGTTAGCCTCTATTACTGATATTTTTCTGAACTTAGAACCTTATTGGTATTTTTTTCCTTCTTCTTTAGTTTTTTAACTTCACCTTTCCAAATTAGTTGACTTGTCTCTTATGCAAGCCTTCCTTCCAAGTAGGGTTTATACTCACTTTAGGGAATTCTAGAGTTTGTTTGGTGGTTGTATAACGGAGTTCCTTTTGCTTTGTTTTTGTCATCTGCATACTTTACTTTGTAGGTAATTTTTTCATTTGCATTTATAAAAGAAAAATAAAAATAACATATAGTTGTTTAATATGCATGTAGATTAGGGTTTTGTCATTAATGAACTACATATCATTATTCTTGAAAAAATAAAAAATAAATTGTTCTTTTTTGGCTTTCAAGTTTCTATTTGAAAAAGAAAGAGAATAGTTTTTTTCTTTTTGAATTTCATTTCTCTTTACTTAGTCATCTTGTTTAAACTTGGAGTCAAAACCCCATTGGTTTAATATTCACCACCCCCTTTGAGTAATCAACAACCCTTTAAAATAAACTCCTAATATTTATAATTTATTAGTAACTATTTATTTATAGGGATGACACACACTAGTCTAGGCTAGTGTTTTCGGTTAGGGATATCTTAACTACCCAAAAATTCAAACTCAAACATAGTGTCCTATCTATTGGGAAATATAACTTCGTTGATAAAGACATCCTAAATCTCCTCTCACATAGGATCCAAGCACAAGGTTGTGGGATACTGAGTTGTTGCATATACCCCTCCACTTCTCAGTAAAGCATATACTAGAGCTATTGCATGTTCTGGGACTCATCCAGTACCTCCTCATGGCCTGTGTGGTTCCTGGTACTGTTTGGGTTTTGGGATTAGATACCCTTCCCATGTGCATCGGTTGGATTGACGACTATTTCGTCGGTATTTCTCCGTGATTTTGGTATCCTTAGTATCTTGTCTGCTAGGATCTTACACAAATGGCATTGGAAGACTATTTACAATACAACTAGGGTGGACTTGGAAGATAACCTTGGTAGACAATATAGGAGGGTGATAGGGTGATTACAGTGCTTTCACCCAGAGGGATATTCACAAGGCACCAAGAAACTAATCTCCTTCCTTCATTGGTTACTTATGGGCCCTCATCATCCCAGACTTTCCTTTGGAAGGCATATTTGTTTTCCTAGCTTGATACTTAGGTATTTTCTGCTAGTGGTGTGTTTTTTGTACTATTGGTTTCCTGTCAACCTGAGACTTGGTATTCTTGTTTGAAACTATGTCTAACTCCCCTTTGAACACCAACCAAGAGATCACCATGCTAGGAACTCCTTGTACTATTCCTCTCATAGGGAATATTGGTGTTCCTTTGATGGCCACCCTGAATCTTTCTGGATTCACCCTAGGGCTACTGGTGGTGTTGTTTTCCACTCCAACTATCTTGAATGCTCTTGATGCTTCTCAAGTAAGCTCCTTATATCAAGGGCATCAAGACACTTCTTCCCCTTCACCTATAGCTTCTTCACCTCCTCCTTCTACCTCATCTGGTTAAAGTACTACTACTAGTAACCAACAGTCTAAAAGGAGTAAAAGAAAGAGGAACCTATCCAAGGGGGCACCTATTCAACCTCTACAGCTCAAGTTGAAACTCACCACCCAGCATCTGTAGTTCATGTTGGGGGAATCTATCCAACCTTTACAGGTCATGTTGGATCTAAGCACTCAACCTTACAAGTCCAGTTGGTGTTCACCATCCCGCCTCTGCTAATCATGCTGGTGGCATCCCTACAACCTTTCTAGGTCACATTAGATCTAGTCACTCAGCCTATGTAGTTCATGGTGAGGGCACCTATTAAACCTTTGTAGGTCAAGTTGAACCTCCACATCCAACCTCTGCAGGTAATGTTGGATCCATTCCACCCAGCCTCTGAAGGTCACACTAGGGGCACACACTCAACTGCTACAATTCATGTTGATCCTACCCTTCCAACCTCTGCACATCATGTTGGACCTAGTCTCTCAGCCTCTACGGGTCATGATGTGGGAAGTCTCTCAGCCTATGTGGTTCATGCTAAGGAAAATAGTCAGCCCATGCGAGTCTTGTTGACACTATTGAAAAGACTAAGAGTTCAAAACACAATCCCAATTTTCATTGTAATCTTTGTGAGGGAGACAACCCTACTTATCTATGCCCTCCCATCATGGAGGTACAGAGAGTTTGGTTTCATGGTCATGCCATTTTTTAACATTCTGAATTTTTTAAACAACTATCCTCTCTTAGTCTGGTTGGACCCAGTCACCTAGCCTCTCATGGTCATGCTAGGGGAAAACTCTTAGCCTATGTAGGTCATGATGAGAGAAAATAGTGAGTAAATTCTAGTCATGTTGACACCGTTGAGAAAACTAGACATTCGAAGTGAAAAATTAAGTTCCATTGTAATCTATGCAAGGAGATCATATTACTCACTAGTTCCCTACTATTAAACAAGTGCAAAGAGTGTGGTCCAAGACTCAAGAATATCCTTCTCCTGAACAACATATAGTTTCTCAACAACCTACTCAACTGTTTGTTGATCTAGTGGTCGAAACTTCTGAGTATTTGGTTCACCCAACTCTTCTTTCAAATAGTAACACTTATGTGATTCAACCATTTTCACCTTGGTCAATCCCACTCTCCCTTCAGAGAGTGAGTTTCATGAAGCGGTTGAAACAATTAAATTGTCAATCAATCCCACTCTTCCTTTGGAGAATGAAGTGTCTTCTAGTCACATTTTCTTCACTACCTATTCAGAACTTACTGAACAAGGGGGATTTGAAAATGCTTCAAATGAACCCCCACAAATCTTTCGGATTGCTTCCTTTGATTGGGATGGAGTGGTTGAGTCGTGCCATCCTTCTGATGCACCTTTCAGGATAAAGGTCAAAGTTGGGCAATACTTGATTCCTCGTTGTATTGTTGATGAAGGAAATTCAGTTAGTATCTTGTCTACTCATCCTTGGTGAGGCATGGGGTCTCCCAACCTTGTGTCGACAACTAGTTGGTTACTAAATTTTTATAGAAGAACTAGTATAGCCTCGGGAATTATTTCTCGAACACCTATTACTTTGGGTGGGAATATTGTCTTAGTTGATTTCATGATGATTGAGGGATCCCTTGGAATTTAATATGATCCTTTAGGCGTGATTATGTTTTGTACATGCAGGCTATGGTGTCAACATTCTTTCATGTGATTTACTTTAATCATGGTGAAGAAATTGTCATTATTGATCAGTTGGATTTTCTTGATCTGTCTTGCGACCCAACTAGATACCAAGTCTTTCCTTTATTGATTCCCGGTGTTTCTATAGACACTACCTTGACATGGGTGGGATATGTGGCCTCATGTCCTTTACATTCAATTGATACTGAGAAGTAGCCTTTGTTTTCATGCTTTCCTTCTCGGGACTTGGTCCCACCAATTGAACAAGTGAGTCATCCTATACAGAATATGGATCATGCTCTCCACAATGTCAATCCATTTGAAAGTTCTGATAGGTGTATTCTCACGTATGATCTCCCTCCTCTGGATGAAGTCTTCCTAGAGTATTTGATATAGTCTGACCTTCTTATGGATGTTGGTTCAGTTGTGAAGTTTAAACATGATTTGATTAGTAAGCCTGATATTCTCATAGATCAGTCTTCTTATGTTGGTATTTTTGAGTTTTTGGACTCTCCCTTCAAACAACAAGTCAATGAGTTTGAGTAGTTTGATTTTTCTTATATATTTCTCAACTCTAGTGATATTGAGTTTGTTCCTGCACACTCTATCTCCCTTATTAATATTTTATTTTCTTCTAAGGTTGATATTACTAATTGTGAACCCTCGGGCCTTGGCACTATAGAGTCCTCTTTGGTTTATTCTCCCTTGACTACACATTTTGTAGAATATGGAAACGTTGCATGTGTTTCTACCAAAGTGACCAGCATTGAATCTTTTCTTCTAAATATGATCATGATGTTGTTGTTTCTTGGATACGGGATTTTTAGTTGGATTCACAACTATTTACTAGACTTACCTTGTTCTTCAAGTTTTAATTACATTTTCATGTACCCTGCTCGTGCTTATGAGCATGATGTCAGCTTCCATGCTCTTAGCTCGTTGTATAATCCCTCATCATCGCTCTCGTCATCGCTTAGCCTTGTACCATTTTTACTTTGCAAATTGACACCTTTTACCTTGAGGAGACATTCCCCGAGTGTCTTTATATTTCTCATGTTCCTTGCATTATGCACAGGTTTGTTCCTCGTGCTTGGAACTAGTTTCACCTTCCTTTGACACTCATCTCGTTGCATTTAGAGAATTATTTATGCTCTCCTTCAAGGTCATTATAAATAGTAAGGATGGTGCGAGTTGACTTTTTCGGACTCATTAAACCTTCATGGGAAAGATATGGAGTTATATTTAAGCCATGATCTGACTCCTTAAAATTGACTAGATTGCTGAGTTAAATTGTTTGTTCAGACTTGTTAAGTTAAATTGAATAATCATCCGCATAGGTATAAGTTTACCCCTTTTTTTGGCCTTGTGGATTACTTCGAGGAAAGGAATACTCTATTTTCTTTGAAATCTAGAAGAGTATCTTCAGGCATAGTTTTATCTCTTTTCTGAACTTGGAGGATAAAATTATGGAAAAGGAACCTTTTTGAGATCAGTTTTCTCATTTTCATGCTCTAGACCTAAACATGAAAAAATTTATGAGCTTGGTTTGTTTCTTTGTCATGCTCGCTAAAACCTAGAGAACAAAGCATCAATTTTACTATTTTAAGCCCTATTACTCGTAATCAAATGGATCTTTCCCAGTGATCTTTCCTTCCTTCACACTCGCTAAACTTAGGATACATGCTACTTCTGAAGGTGCATCAGTCTGGTGATATTTTACCCCTTTTTCAGACCTTGCCAACTAACTAGGAAAAAGGAATACCTTAGTTGTACTAGGCTAAGAGAGTTCTCCTTTAAATTGTTTTACACTTTTTCAGACTTAGGAGACTAACTTTATGAAAAATCACCCCTCTAGAGTTTTCTTTGGAGTTTTTAGACTCTCAAAACTATGAAAACACCGTCGAGAATTCACTAATTTAGGCTCGTAAAATCCACAAATCAATGCTTTATTAAGCATTCTTCTATCTCTTCTTCATGATTTCCAAAAATTAATAAGGTCCCCAGTTTTCTTTTTGGGACTCGTTAAACCTTTGCAAGAAAGAGGGAAGGGGGGGTTCATTCACATGTATTTTACATCATGGTAGGAAGTCACATCTCGGGTTGGATTATGGAGGATTCCTTAATGCCTTTCTTCCAATGGATCTCTTCCTATCAACTGCAACACATATTATGATATTTAGAGTTTATGACAATACCTTTGGGTTTGCATTCATCAGTGGTAATTTACCTTACTATTGGGTAATGGGAATACCTTACTATTTTACACTCGATGGATTCTTCAATTGTTTGAATTGAAGTTCTTTTATTCGCACTTGTTAGAATGTACTAGGTACCTTGGGGACCATTTTCATTAATGGTGGTTTCCCCCGTGTTTGTTAATGGTTATCGTTACTGACCAATAATCAAACAATTTTTTCCATGTTCAAGTTCATCTCCTTTATTCGCATGGTAAGGATTTGTACCTTTTGGAAGGTTTGGACTGAAGACCTTGGGCCGACAGTAGCATCATCATGTTTTGCTATTGCCCGAGTTGTACAAGACCTTGTCACGGTTCATATGACATTTTGTTGAGACATAGATCCACCTTGTATTCTTGTGGCTATGATCGATTGTTGAGAATGGATCCACCTTGTTCATTTGTGGCCATGACTCCTTTAGATTTGATATGGCACCTTTTTGCATATTGCGTGACCATGATAGTTACACTAGTTACATATGTTGGATCTTGTTGTATCTTTATGGTGATATTTTTTATATGGACTTGTATGTCTTAGAGATCAGTTTTTTCTGACATTTATCTCTCTTTTAGGTACCTCTGTTCGAGCCTTTTTATCTTGGATCCTCTGCTCCTCTCAATACTCACATGTTTCCTTTATAATGTATTTCAGCTATTGTGTTCATCTCTTACCTTATACATTAGTGGGAATATTTTACATCCCAAAATGACACATCTCTTCTTATGACCACTTTCCCAAGATTCCGTCGCATGTCGACACTTCATGAAAGTCACTGAAAAAAAAACTATATTGGAGGACCCATATCTAGATTTTTGTAACTTTGTTTGATCTATTCATTATACCATTGGAAATTTACTTGAGCTAGATAAAACTTTATAGAAGACACCAAAGTCTAAAAATGCCCATAAGTACCCTTAAAATGAGAATATTTGACCTATACGCAACTTGTCATACATGGTACCCATGTATTGTATGTGACTTGTTTTACTTGGTACCCGCGTATTCCATGTATTCGTGATTATTTCCATTTCAAACCATGGATCATACGCAAGTATTGTCATTGCAACCCGCATATATCACTTGTATATGAGACTATTGTCACTGCATCCCGCAGATTTTTCATGTACATGTCAAAAATGGATGTTTCTCGCATTTTGGTTAGTTTGGGTTGTTATGCAACTGACTCCTTCAGTTGTAACTACTTTGTCTTTGACACTATCTCTTTAGAAACATATAAATAGAGTTAGAGAGATCAATGATAGGGCACTTGAACCTTTGCATTGTTATGCTGGAGGAATTGGGACTCTCTTTCCCCCCACCTTTGCCCTAAAAGATATCTCCTTATGCTGCAGAGCTTGGAGGCTAAGTTCCTTGGAGAAGAGAAGTAGTAGAACTAGATCAAGGTTTAGTGAGGTTCCCAACTTGAAGAGAAGGTATACTTGTACGTTTTTTCATGATTAATAAATATTTGATGTCCTTCTTCTTCCCAAATCATTGTTCAATGTGTGATTGAATCTTTGTTTATGATCAAATGTTTATGTTAATCAGATTAAGATTTCATATTTCTTTGATTATCATTGTTTTACATGTGGTCATATTGGTTTGAGGAATGTATAATTCATTTTGCAGGTCTCTTGGATAAAGAGGAGTAAGAGGAGGATTGAAGGGATGCTTGGATCAACCTTTGTTTGGCTAAGGTATGAGCCATTCCAATATCTAACCTTATTTATATTTACTTGCAGAAATATATGCATTCACCTTTCAACCCTAGTACGTTGATGGTATATTAAACCCTAGCCATAGGAACACTTTCATCTATGATAATAGTCCATCGTCTGATTACTGGCCATTCATGTATACCATTAAGAGACACAAGATATACAATCGATAATGATAATGGGAATCAAGGTACATAGTGCAATATAGAAAGTGTGAATAGATGTGTTGAGGTTGAACACTTGAAAGAATCCATCGATCAGGGGAAATTGATGTATTCCAAAACTGTTGATGGAGAGAGAACCTACCACTGATGAGTGTAAGTATCAATGCACTCAAATGGACTCTAGAATCCTATTAGAGAATAAATGATTTGAATTTTATGGAATGGATTGCACTAGAAGGAGGGAATTAAGGCATCCCCCATCAACCAACACGGGGTACTCAACAACGCTGGATAATGTGGAAGAAATCACACAAACAAGATGTGCACGAATCGGTAACTGTATTAGGAATGGCCGACATGCAACATCAAGATAACTGATGAATGGATGACTCAGGATAAACTTCCTTTGAACAATAGCATAAGGAAATATGGTGACTGAAGGTAGGAAGCATAGAATCGATATGCAAATGGGGACATCTATGCAACACACGAGGCATCAATAGAGGTTCCATACGGACTGGAAGCATAACAAGTCAGTGGAAAAAAAATTCAAAGTAAGGATTACAACTCCTAAACTCATACTAACAACCCAACCAATGGATTTGATATGCAGTGCTCTATTCAAAGGAGACACGACTCGATAGCTGTCAAAGATAATATCATTTCCCTTCCGGGATTTTATGTTTTTTTAATTTTTTTTATACTTTTTTAGATGTTGAAAACCTTGAAAATGAATAAAAGTGCATTATAGTATATAGCTAGGAGGAGACGAGTTTCATGGGAAAGAAAACTAGTTCTAAGAAGTGGAACATACCGATGCTTAATGAAAGGAAGAATGTGCAGGATAAGGACACTTGGGGGAAGGTTTTTTCCCGGTAAGGGGTGATCAAGTTGCAAAGGATATGAAAAAAGGCTTTGCTTGGCTAGGATTGAGACAAGCTCGGGATACATGGCTTATAACTCTGAAGCAGGGAGCCGACATAAAGCTCAATAAGGAAAGAAAAAGTCATGAAATGCAATTACAACTTGATATAAAAGGGACTCCTTATGTGGAATGGCCATCATAAAGTTCAAGAGGAGTATGAAGCTCTTTCTCAAGTCCATGGCTGGACTATGAGCTGGGACTCCCCAAACCTAAATGAGAAATCTCAACACGAGAAACAAATGCAAATAGGATCTAACTAGGGTACCCATGTATAGGAAATCTCTACCACTCACATAATGTCACTTCTAGTAGCATTATGAAGGTTATGTGACATCACAAAGTGGGTTCATCCCTAAGGTCAAGGTGAAATGGTCATAAGGCAATGTGTAATGCAAGCAGATGTGGAGTCCTAACCTATATGTAGGTTTGACATTATACTTGAGATAGGAATGAACAAGTCAAAGTCTCAATCAAAACTCACTTAAATAAGGTCCCTACACCAAAACATTAGGCCAAACAGTAAAAAATAGTCAATAAAGGTCCAAACTATAGAAAAGTGGGTAAAAATTTCAAAAAAAATTCTAAAAAATAGTGAATTCTTTTTTACCATACCATTTAGAATTTTACCCCACATAGTGTTTTTGAACCAAAACCTTGAGAATTTGATTCTAGGAGCTATGATCCACAGAATCACAAACTATCTGGATCAGATAAATCTTCTTGCCATTTCCTTTCATTTACATGCTTTTATGCACCCCAAAAATGGTGATTTCGGCTCACATGGAAAATCAGGTGATTTTCGTGTAAAGGGCCTGACATATGCAGAAAATACTTTGATTCCCACATGTACATATCTATTTCCTTAACAGTCATGTATAGGGCCATTTTTATCAATTTTTAAGGTAAAGACTCATGAAACTCTGAATTGTTTGTGCAGGATAGTTCTTGAGTGGTGTGAACACGAGCATGAATATGTTGACAGGGTTATGTAAGGCAATTTAATTTCCCAACAAGATTTGCGGGATTGTGGTTTGTATAAATTCTAGTGTCTTGGTAGCTTGAGAGCCAAGCCAAGACTACTCCAACTATTAGTAGACCATTGGGATCTTGATACATAAACATTCTAGTTGGGTATATACTTCCTTACCGGACTTTCCTACATAGGGGAGGTAGTCAACCTACGAGCTCGTGGATTAGGAGGTGGCCTCACAATTGAGGAAGACATTGCATTTTACTTCCTTCCAGACATGGAAAAGGTTAGGAGTCAGATCCCAATGAACATGATCCAAAACCAAGGCCTCAAGGCCATACTATTGGAAGTCGGTAGGATTGCAGGATTGGAATTCCTTCATCAAGAATCCAGACCGTTCATGTTCTATGTGAGGGAATGCATGAGGCCAACCATTTATGATTGGATTACCTCGCTGCTGGGAAACATGAAACAATAGTTGACAGAATGCAAGATGGGAAGAGTGAGAAAATCTGGCTTCACAAGAATATTAAGTATCTTTCTCTTTGAGTGCATATCGGGGCTAATCCTGAGAGTGGAGATCACTCCTCACGGTGCTCGATATCCACCTCATTTGTGATGGGAGAATGTGATGCGAAGACTAGGAGGGGGACGAGTGGCCAACCCCTACCCAGTATATTTTTTCCTCTGGTGGTGCAGGAAGATCATAGCCAAAGACGATTACCCCTATGAAGGGATATAATTTTGTGGTGACCATGACATTCCTATTCCACTAATATCTGCATACGAATACATACATAACAATCCCAACTCAATCATGTTTTTTGAATTATTAAATTTTATTGCTTTATTTTATATAGTGAAATAAAAAAGGCATGTTTTTGTGTGATGACATATATTGATATTGGTAATATATATGCAAATGTTTGAACTAGACGGCTGGAAAAATTCCCTCGACATCATCAGAGGGGGAGGGGTTATGAAATCATAGGTGTGGATGCAGAGCGTACACTCCAAAACATGCATACAAACTTCATTCAACTAACACATGCAGTTCCCATGGAACAAGTCAAGGACTTGCCTGAGGCTATGCAGCAACAGGTTGTGGGTGTACTACACACATGGATTCACTTATTCTGACAGATAGCTAGAAATATCATGTGTTATCATGATCAACACCCTGCTCCACAAGATTAGAGGCCTAGATGTACTTTTGTTGTATTGACCATGTAGTATATTTTGGTGGCTTGAAAGCCCCATTTTGTATTATGACACCACTTTTTGGAATATATTTTAATGAAAAATTCTTATTATGATCGACTATTTATATTTACATGTGTAAATGTGATGTGAAAGCTTCATTATGTGTGTATCAAATGCCAATATAGCACATAATTTGCATATGAATCAACAACTTGATTATAATTTCTTGGAATGTGAATGTATGTGATGTTCTCAAATTTCTGTTTTAACAACCTTACTCTCAAGAATATTCGTAATAAAGCTATATCTCTAATACAATATGTGCCATTTAGCTGTAAGACCACTAATTGAGAGTCAAGACATACCTCAAGAGACCGAATACCATAAGATATGGCATCGCGTAATAAATCAATAACGACACTATATTCAACAATATTTTTCAATGAAGGCCATAGACATACACCTCCTAAAGAAAAAACCTGACCTGTAGGAGTATAAATCACCCAAGAAACCGAAGCTGAGTTTTAAGTGTGGTGGATGGCACCGTCAGTGTATCCTACATATACTAAAGATTCTGTCGACATCTGCACAACAAATAGAAGCAATTCAACCAACTCAATCGCCACAAGGGAACCATAACTAACCTATGAAACTATATAATAATATACAAAGTATCATCCTTGGCTGAGAATTATGCATAGTATCTTTTGAGATAGATCCCATTTATAAGCTTCACCGAGGCTGTCCCCTCATAATCCACTAGCTCGTAAGAACCTTTCTATAATACTCGCTTGACCACATAAGGCCCATTCCACATAGGTTTAGACTTTCCCTCCCCTAACGACTCACTATCATGGTCATACAAGAGGACCAAGTCACCTTCACTAAACTTATAGGGATGAACATACTTATCATACTAGGATTTAATGTGATGCTTATTAGCTTCAAGAGCCACTAAATCATCTCAACACTGCTCATCGAGTTTCTCTTAGAGGACCAGACGTTCCTCTAACACAAAAGTCTCTGGAAAAATTTAAATGGGTAGCTTTAAAGAAGGAATTTCACATTCAATAGGTAAAATCAACTCTATCCCATGCACCAAATGCTATGGAGAAAAACCAGTGGAAGTCTTAACCACGATTTGATAGGACCAAAAAGACGGATATAACATGATATGCCAATTGGTATTGCTTTGTGTGATGGTTTATTGGAGAATGGGACTTAAGTGACGTATTCATTGCTTCAATCTGTCCATTCGCTTAATGATAGTAAGAAGAGGAATTCTCTTTCTTATACCATAACTTCAAATATAACTCAGCCATCATGTTATTTTGAAAGTTCCTACCATGGTCAGTGACAAGCTGCTTCGGGATACCAAACCAAGTGATAATCTAATTGAATATGAAATGCACGACTGTCTCACTGTCAACTTTGATAGTGGGAATAGCCTCTTCCCATTTCATGAAATAATCAACAACCACTAGTATATGATGATGCCCCCCAACTGAAGCTGGGCTGCAATACATAAAATCAACCCCCCACTTAGTGAAAGGACCAACGTCGATAGTCATATGTAATTGGATAGGATGCGACCGTATGTTCTATGCAAACACCTGGCAAGAGTGGCACTACTTGACCACATTGACACAATCCATGAAGATCGGTGGCCAAAACTAACCTGCTCTCAAAATATTTTGAGCTTTAGAAATCCCAGATAAATGACCACCATATGCCCCTCCATGGAAATGATTTTGCATAGACTCAACCTCTTCATGGGTTGAACATCAATGAAAAATGGAATCAACCCCATGACGATACAAAGTGTCATCAATAATGAGGTAATGTTTTTCTACATGATGTAACCATCGACACTCATCTCATGACAGGTGAGAAGGAACATTCAAAATTTGCAAATAAATGATAATATCCCCATACCATGGGTCCATAGTCAAAATGAGAAAAATGTTCTCATCAACGAAAGAGTCCTCATGAACCTACCCTTCATCCAAACTAGGAAAATGAAATATGAGCTCGACAAAAATTAACGACTTCTTTGACGTTGTCGAAACAAACTCGAGATTGAATTCTTGCAATATCACGATCTAGTTATTGTATTTCCCCCTATCATCCTTCTGGTGAGGATAAATTGAAATGGATTAATGTGAGCCACCACCAATGTTTGGAAAAGAACGATGTTATTCCTTAAATGTTGGACCACATGGATCGTAGCTAGGGATAGCTTCTCTACATGAGTATAATGAAGCTCTTCATAAATAAGGTTTCAGTTAAGATAATAGATGACATGATATTGGAGATCCTCATCTTCTTGAACCAAGACCATACCAAACATCTCTTAAGACGTAGCCACATATATAAAAAAATTATGGCTATAGTCAGGTGGACTAAGCACAGGGGCTGATGCGAAGAATTTATTTAAAGCATCAAAAGACTCCTGGGCTCGCTCATCCCAGATAAATGGTGTGTCTTACTTCAATAAATGCATGAAACCCTTAGTAAAATTGGGAAAATTTACCATGAATCTTCGCAAGATGTTTTCCATCCCTTACCAACTCTAAAGATGTCTAATATTACGCGGGGAAGATAATTAAAGTATTTCCTCAACCTTTAAAGGGTCAACTCTAATGCGCTCCTTGGAAACGATGAACCCTAGTAAGCGACCTACTCTCACGCAAAAGATACACTTATGAGGATTTAACCGTATTTGATATCAGTAGAATATTTAGAAAACCAAGCATAGATGATCAACCCTAAAATGAGAGTGATCAGCTCAATCATTGAGATACACTTCAATCAATCGCTTAAGATCATGAAAAGTGAAGGTCATATCCCATTGAAAAGTAGCTCTGATGTTTTTAAGGCCGAAAGGAATTTTTCGATATGCAAATGTACCCCAAGGACAAATGAAATAAGTTTTATTTTGATCCCCAGGTTTAATCTCAATTGGATTATATTCTGAAAATCCATCCATAAACAAGAACACCTCGTTCCCTGCACACTCATCCAAAATCTATTCAATAAATGGTGTGGTAAGTTATCCTTAGGACAAGCTCGGTTCAAGTCTCTGTAATTAGTGCATACATGGATTGTTCCCTGCTTCTTATCAACCAAAATGGGATTTTCCACCCATTCAGTCAAGGGAACGAAATAAATGAAGCCATCCTTAAGTAGCTTCTCTATCTCAGCCTTCATAGCTGGTGCTTTCCTAGGATTCATTGCACACAAATGTTGTCGAACAGGTTTATCATCCAGATAGGTTTTAATTTCATCTTCAACAATGGGAGGGTCAATTCCCATCATCTCCTCATATGACCAAGTGAAAACATCTTAAAAATATTTAAAGAGCTTAGTGTATGCTTCAACCTCATTGGGGTGGAAATCTTCCCCAATGCATACATTCTCAATATTTCTAGGAGTTCGAGAAATGTTGATAGGAATGGTTGGTGACAAGTTGGTCATGTTCCCATCAGAAAAATTACTAGGAGTTCCTAATGGGACCATGGGCCTACCAACTTTCTCGCTCAAAATCGCCCTATAGTCATCACACTCTATACGATCAAGCTTAGGAAGAAATTAATATCTATGATGCAACTCTCACCAAGGTGGTTCTACACCAGACATAGCTTTGAGAATAGCTTCGTTTGTTGGAAAAATGTCATCGAAGCAGTCATGCGAGTGAGATGATGCAACCTCCTAAGCAGGAAGGGCATAAGGGTCCTCCTCCTCTATCCATGAAGAGGAAGTCCTAGGATATAGAAGAGGACCATGATTATCTTGATAAGACACTAATGCTGTAAACAATGACATGTCCATCTTGGAAATTCTAGAGTCTTCACCCGAAGTACTCGGAGAAGGGAGAGTCCAAGGATGCTCCAAATGTGAAATGTGAAATGGAACCAAACTCAATGATGATGAAGCTCTACCAAGGTTGGAACCTCATTAGAGGAAATTTGAGGTCTAAAATGGGCCTCCTAAGGAAAATAATAAAATAATAGTTATTAATTTTGGAGGAAGAATGAAAAGAACTACTTTCTTGTTCGTATTTTTGACATATCTCCCTGTGTTTTTACTCAAATTCTGAGTGAGAGACATCATTGGATGTAAAATTAAATTCCACATCCAATGAGCTCTCCCACTCGAAATTTGAGTAAAGACACAAGGAGATATGTCGAAAATATGAAAAAAAAAGTAGTTTTATTTTATGACAAATATGTCAATTCAATCATTATGGTTGACTCATTTTATTGAAAATCTATTGGTTCCTGATTCCAACTCACAAAATTCATTGTTGGCTTGTTTTATTATAAGAACTGGCCCAGGAAAATTAAAAGTTACCATCAACAAAGGATACATGCCCACCCCAAAATTCTCAGTTTCCGGCTGAGAATGGTCAATGACTCGGATAGTAGCTCGCGAGGATGCTTTCGTACTAGAATTATCAAAAGATCTATGATCGATCGTAACAATCCTCCCATCCAAAGGAAAATAAACAACCCAAAAAAGGGATGACACGATCGCTTGCATATTATAAATCTAGTTAGGTCCCAATAAAATATAGTCTAGGGGCACATCAAGCACCTCAACCTCGATCTCTACGGTCTTCCCCCCCAATTGGACCTCAAGGGAAGGAAGTATACCATGCGGTCAAAAAGATATTCCATTAAATGGAGTCAACATGGTACCAAATTTTGACAACGTTGGAGAACCTAAGCCCTTCCAACAAGCTAAAGACATCACAGAAGCTGCAACTCCTTTATCAATCACTATGCGCTTGATGGTATTGTTCATACACTCTACATACACTATAAGAGGCACATAGTAAGGAAAATGAGGCTAGACTCCATGAGTTTCAAATTTAAACATTGTCGAAGTATTCTCATCAACCACTCCAAGAGTAGACATCAAGGGATTCCTCTGTGAGGGGAAATTCTGAAGAACTTCTAAATCACACATCGCACAAGGAGTTTGGCCCAAATCCTCGACAATGGAATAGTTCTCGGTGGCTCGGGAATTAATATTGTGACTTGAACACTTTAAGACTCCATTAGGAATGCGAGGTGGAACTTTAGTCTTGTCAGCAGGTTTATCAATACATAAAGGATCTCAGTTGGAGCAAGTTCTTTTCCTAGGTCAGGTTGCGACGAACCATAATATTTAGCTCATGTCACAACATTTTCCATGGACATCATGTTGATGCAACTATTTCCACTTACGGTTTTTGGTGGGTTTTGACTCCCACCAGAAGCACTTCTAGAGTCCATGGTCCTCGAATTCATATTTTGGTTTTTTAGTAAAGGATCCATCAACAAAATTGGGATATATGCGATGAATTTCAAGGCATATTCCGTATGAGGGAAGAAGTGATTGAAGTGATATGCCCCACAAAGCTTGCAAGGGAACTTGACCTTACATTTAGAATTATTTTCCCCTTGGAATTACTATTGTTCTTGTCATCATTAACATTTTCATTCCTATTCCCACCCTTTCGGTTGTTTCTACCTTTTTTCTTATTTGATCTAGGTTGTTGGTTATATTTCTAGTTCAACTATTACATGAGAAGTACATCTGCCATTTGAGTGGGATGAGATGAAGCCGTATCTTGTCTCGATGTAGGCTGGTTAATAGAGAACTTATTCATTTGATTTGTAACTGAGTCTATAGGTTTAGCACTTGCAGAGGCAACAATGCCATTAACATGTGTCCCAAGTTTGAACTTAGGATTGAAATTAGATCATGGTGCATTCAAAAGTATCTCATATCAAATCCCGGACTGAGCATAAATCAATTCTAATTGTTGATCTCGAAATATAGCTTGTTCCTCGTTAATCACTCTATATCTAGAAACATCCTTCACTATATAGGGAATGATTTGAGGAACCACTTTAAAATAAACACTGGTGGAATGTGAGCCTTAATCAACCGCTTTCATCTACAACACTCTTGAATATGACTAGAAATATGGGTGGATTTATCCTACCAAACTACCAACAAGAGTTCAGTACCAACATCATAATGTATAGGTAAATGAAAGTGATTGAGAAAGGTCATGTCTAAGTCATTAAATGTCCAATATGTAACCCCATGAAATTCTATACATCACTTCCCTGGGGACCCATGAGGGTGTGTTGAAATAGTCTTTAATGAAAAGAATCATGATTCAATTAATTCGAAGAGAACCATAGGTGAAAAGTCATAGCATGCTCACCAGGGTCCTCACCATTCTTACCTTCAAATTTTGGAATGTTCGAAGGAATCTTGGGAGGGACAACCAGCCATGTCATATCATGAGACACCAGATCATTAGTCAATCATGATAAGTCAGGAAAATTTAATGTTGCTAGGAAAGGGAGCCTAGGTTCAGTGATATGGTTCCATTCTCCCTTATAAGGCTAGTTCACATAGATCTAATTGTTGTAAACACCATGGAATTGGCCAGTGGGATAGTATCCTCCTCCCATTTGACCCATAAAAGGGTGTGTGGTAATATTGTAATTTGGATTACCTTGAGACTGGGGTTCTACGAATCCATAGTTGTAAGAATGATAAGTAGGTTGAGTCCCTGGCCCATAAGGTGATGTATAAGGTGGTATATAAGGTGGTACATACCCCATTGACACATAAGGAAGCACATATCCTTGTGACACTATGGTGTGAGCAGATGTAGGTACAACATAGATAGCAGTAGTACTCTGACCCAAAGGGCCATGTGAGTTATGGAGAGGATGCATCATTAGAAACGAATTTGAAGGAATAGGTGTTGAATACAATGGAACATTGGATGGGATATAGCTTGTGTTCCGAATATTCACATGTCTAGGGTTAATTCCATGAATGGGAATACTAGTACTAGGCCTAGGTTGCATGTGTGAATATCCTCCCAATGCAGGGGTGGAAGGTGCAATATGACTACTACCAAACCTATCCTCCTAGAAAGGAATGGAAGTTCCATTAGGTGTAGCACTAGGGTCAACAAAAGATCTAACATTCGGTGATAGACTGGTCTTAGGAAGGTCTGGAATGCCATACTTAAATGAGCTAGTGCTAGAGGGTATCGAATGAGTCTCACCGCTCAGAATATGTGAAAAATATCGGTGGTCTATGTTTATATAATATGGAAATTGTGATAGTACATTATGTGACTCCCCAACCTCAAAATGATCATGTTCTTTCGGAGTCCCATATAAACTGTTAGGTATAGTATCCACCCCGGGAGGTGGATAAGGGGGATCCTCCAGGATCTCAGATGTATGACTCATGGTGAGATCTATGTGTAAATCAAACTAAGTATTAGTCCTCCCGGACTATCTAGTTATCCTTTGTGAAGGAGGAGGAGACGTGGAATGTGGAATACCCACTAAATGATGAGAATGATGGAGTGCCACTCTTGGTTCCGGGATGACTCAAAACAAAAAAATAACCAAACTAATTAATCACCCTAAAGCAATCTAGCATACACATAGCACACTCCTAATAAAATCTACAGGCAAAATATAAGCAAACCAAGGGGAGGATATGTGAGCTCCTGAATGCAGTAGGTATGTCTCTCCTAGGAGAGGCTTGAGGCTCCAATACACTAAAAGAGGAGGTGTGTAACTAATTATAGTGGCCCTCGGCTTCAATGTGTAAAGAGACTGTGTTTTCTGACCCCTACCTGGCCAGGACACCCACAAAATAACCTCTACAAATACCCCCTGTGACACCTAGGTAAGGAAACTAAGGTAACCCAAATATAACCAATGCTTGGGTGGAAAATCATAGGAGGGATCAAACTATATGGGAAAGGTATCAAATCCTGAAGCTTGAAAGCACCAACCGGTACCTCAAAAGTCCTCAGATACGAATATGATCTTGGAAATATCTCCTGCACTCGCAGAAAGTGGTCGGGGGATATCCCAACCAAATCATGTATCTTGCCTCGTTCTTAACTCACGTGTAAGAGGAATCATCCTGAGAACACATTTCACTCTCTCACCTAGACAGACACCTACTTGTTTTGTTTAGTACTCTTGGGGAATTAACTGACAATGAACTATTCCAAGACTCTAAATCCTAATCTCATTGATCTACCCTATCAAAGAAAAATGTGTAATTCATTTTACATTAAGCGTTGATTTTAGTGGATATGATTACTCAAATGGAAATGACCGTGCAACCGATGATATTATGATTCATCAATGAAATAAATGTGCACACCTAACAAACAATGCGAAGTGCAATTTTGTCTAAATGAGAAAATGGGGTATGCCACTACATCAAATGCATGTTTTTCCTTCAAATTATAATGAAACCATTTATAAATTAAATACTCACTATAACTTCAGTAACAAAACCTAATGAAAGTACCATGCAAGTTCAAAATGAAAAAATGCATAAGTATTCCAAAAATAAAATATTTTTGTATTTTTCAAATAAATGAGATATAAAAGGTGTATAAAAGCAACAAAATAATCTACAACTCTTGAATCTTGCAACAACTCACAAACAACATCCAAGCAAGGAACTAAGATAAAATACATCTTATGCACTAATACCAAAACAAAAAAGGAAAAAGATGAAAAGAACAACATCTAATCAAAAATAAATAAAAAAGGGTCCTTGGTCAGAAACAGAGGCAGTATACAGACACTAAAAGCATCCAGGAAGACTCAGCAGCATTCAAAAATCACCCAACAACTCTCAATCATCCAAATAAAACTCAAAACAGAAGCATACGTGACTGTTCGCATAAAACCTACGTATATACGCAGAAATTTAGAATAAACCTGTGTGTATACACAACTATGAAGCAACAAATTGTGTACATGAAGAAAGAAGGGAAAACATGATAATCCAAGATCAAAATTACTTCAACCAGACACTAAACGGTAAACTTTCTTATAGACCCGACACATAAACTCAGAGAATAGAGAGGAATTCAAGCACATTGTGCACCCAATCCCTAAAGAAAAAACAAGGAACCTCTCTAGTGGAGTCACCAATTCTATTACAGAAAGAAAATTCTTATGGCTTGGGGTGTACCACAAGAGACTAAATGACACTATAAATCAATCCTTTCCAATATGCAATATCACTAAATACATATAACACTAAAGGGTATGAAGTGTACCTTATTTCAGACGGTTGATGTAGATCTCCGTTGATATTTTCCATCACGCTTGCATTCACAATTCCCTCTCAACAACAACAAACAAGACAAGCATGCTATATATTCAAGTGTTAGGCCTACCCTAGCATATATAAACAATCATGTATAAGAAAATAAATACATCCATGAATACAATATTCATATTTATGCACATGTATTGGAGAGGGAAATGTATATTTCTATTAATAAAAATAGAGATACAATAATGACAACCTCTGTCGGCACTTCCTCAAACCTAAGAAAACGATTCCTCCACCTGGGTTCACCACTTCAATCCTCCATCTCACAATGGAGCGATTACAAAGGAAAGGAAATCTGAGGAAGAGAAGCACTGTGTGCTGCAAATGGACAAAGAGATGCAGACTCGAGCATGAACAAGTGAGGCAACAATGGACTATAGTTTCCTTTCTCTCCATTTTATCCCGCTTCAATGTATCCAAGAGGCTCAATATATAGTAATCCAAATATTCAATGGAGGGTCGAGTCTGAGTTTTCTCATGGAATATGGAAGTCCAAGAGTCAATTTATTTAGGACTCTATGAGGAAAACTCCCAAATTATTTTTCTTTATGCACATTTCTCAATGTACATGGGTTTTGGCTCAAAAGCTGTGTATACACACGAGTATAGCTTTAAAAGTCATGTATACACATAAACATGTGTTTTCTGGGGACTTTTTTGGAAAATCAAAGTATAATATGGGAGAAGGGGGTCCAAAGAGTCTGCAAAGGGACATGGAAGGCCATAAAGGTGTCATGTACCAAGTGTAGTAAAACTAGCTATAACAGTAGACTAGCTAAAATTATAAATAAACCCTCTACCCTCTCTATGTACTCACAAACCCTATCCATAAATTGCAATAATTATAAACTAAAATGGAGGAGAAGCATAGTAACCAAAAATTAACTGAAACACATTCTACGCATAATAACCAAGTCTCCCCTCTCTATGCAATCATAAGCCTTATCCATAAATTGCAATAATTATAAACTAAAATAGAGGCGAAGCATAACAATAAAAAAAATACTGAAATGGATCCTACCCATAATAAGCGAGAATAAACTAAGGAGATACAAATCATAATAACCATGAATAAACTGAAACATAGCTGAAACACAATTTCCAATAATAAACAGAACACATCCAAAGCATAATAACCAAAAATAAAATAGCGAGTCCGAAACTTGAGCATTATGTTTAAGGTAACGGTTGTGGAAACAAATTATTTACAGATACTTCTGATAAAAATAAATGTTACAGCAAACGACTTTGTACAGTAATGTTATTTAAATATAAATAAACCCTAGGGTTCCATTCAAGACTCTAAAAGAGAAAATCGACTGTAAGAGGTCAAAAACTATAAATTTACCTAATCAAATGTCCAAACCCTGTAAGGTATCAAAACCATACGAAAAATTAAACAAAATAAAATTTCCAAATGCATATGTGGAATAGCATGATAAGTTAAACCCTCAGTTCGAATATCTTTCCCCACAATAGAAAAATATCATCGAAGAATAAGAGGCAACTGATAATCGCACATTGAGAACACGACCGTCAAAATATGAAATGCGTCCCTTAAAGATTAAATGAATAGGTATAGCCCTTAATTAAATTAATAATACCAAAAATATAATAACTCCTACTCATTATAACTGTCAATCTCATTAGTTAGTCTGTATTTATCCTTTAGTTAACAAATATGAGGACTATACAACGACTACATATTAAATCTAAACTGTACATTTTTCTCTTTGTCATGGACCTTGTCAAGCTGCTCATAGAAGTCCTATTTCTGCCCTCTTATAAAGTCATTCTATTTTTATAATTGGATTATGATTTAAATAAAAATAACTCCCAACACTCGGCTAGTGTATGTCATGATAAAATACCCATTTGTTATGATGGAGCTCAAAAATAGTGACATGGCTATGTTACAATGTTTGCCGAAGACTCAAATGCTTTTCCCATAAACTAATTTTTTTGAATTTTTATTAATCTTTATGTACAAAGATTGACAACGATATTAAAATATCATTGGTAATCATGGTTAAGTATAGTTGATGGTTGGACAAGTTTTACCATAGTTTAAAAATAAACCCTTATTCACACTACCCTAACTTACGATTACAGTTCTACCGTGTATGCCCTTTTAATAAACTAAGGGGAATACCTTTTAATAACCACGAGGAAGACTAAAAATGCACTGAAATTAACTGTGTTTTTTTATGAAAATAAATAAAACAAAAATTAAAGAGAAACCCTTTCTACTGAGTAATAAACACTGTCTATATTTAGGAGAGACAAAGGTGATTTAGTAATTTCAAAGAAATAAACATAACCCATTCTATTAATTTCAAATAAATAAGCATCACCAATTCTATTACAGGTAGGTTGGAAAGATACAAGCCATTCAGTTGTTATAATAGGATTATGGTTAAAATCAAAATAAATAGTTATGGTATTATATTATTCTTTTAGCTATTTCTATAGTGAATAATAGACTAGCATACTATTACAACTGCGAATAATAGAATAGCTAAAATTGTAAATAAACCCTCTCCCCTCTCTACGAAGTCGCAAACCTTATCCATAAATTGCAATAATTATAAACTGAAACAGAGGTGAAGTATAATAACAAAAATAAATTGAAACACATTCGACACATAATAACCAAGTATCCCCTATCTACGCAATCATAAAACCTATCCATAAATTTTAATAATTATGAACTAAAACAGAGGTGAAGAACAATAACCAAATATATACTGAAACATATCCTATGCATAATAACCAAGAATAAACTTAGGAGAGACGAATCATAATAACCAAAAATAAACTGAAACATAGCTGAAACACAATTTCTAAGAATGACCTAAACATAAGTGAAGCATAATAACCAAAAATAAAGATAGCTGAGCTGAAACTTGAGCATTAGGTTTAAGGTAATGGCTATGGAAACAAATTATTTACACACAGAGTATTTCTTATGCATGTAAAAATAAACTTTTGATCAAAATAATTGTTACAGCAAATGACTCTATCTAGTAATGTTATTTAAATATAAATAAACCCAAGGGTTCCATTCAAGACTATAAAGGAGAAAATCGAGTGTAAGAGGTCAAAAATATAAATTGACTTAATAAAATTTTCAAACCATGTAAGGTATCCAAACCCTTAGAAACATTAAAAAAATAAAATTACCAAATGCAGATGTGGAATAGCATGATAAGTTAAACCCTCTTTTTGGATATGTTTCCCCACAATGACCAAATATCATCAAAGAATTAGAGCCAATTGATAATCACAGACTAAGAACACGTCTGTAAAAATATGCAATGCCTCCCTAAAGGACTAGAACAGGGAAAGAGTCGTAGGCTTAAACCATAACTTACTTGTTAAATCGAATACCATTTCCCTTGGAGTCCCTACCTGCACATGAAAGTTGATTTAAATGAAGGTTAGCAAACAATATAACCAAAACATGATCTAGGTTATTCCATTGCAAATTGACTATATATCTATACAATATCTATAGCGGAGAGCTATATGTTAGGCAGTTTTTTTATGGAAGAGTTGTCTTTGAATAAGATATTTGGATAAGAAGGATTGTTTACCTTATGGAAAATATCAGAGCAATTATGGACAGAATATGCATGTTACAGAGTTGTAGAATTATTCACAAATACCCAAACATTTACCATGGCATATGGGAGCAGAGTGTTTGGCCAACATTGTAAATTAGCCATGTCGTTGTTTTTGAGCTCCATCCAAACCAATGGGTCCATTACCATGGCATATGCAAGCCGATTCTTGGCGAACACTGTAACTTAGCCATGTGTTTTTTTTAGATCCATTGGAACAATTTGGTGAAATGGATGTAGTTATACCAAAGTCAACCCTAAAGTGGGTGCTTTCCAAATGTCCAACTGCACAGTTTCCCAATTTTTAACCAAGCACAAAACCTTCACCATGGCATACGTGACCTATGAATACTTCACCAAGGACTGGACCTTTATTGTTGCATACGGGTGGTGAGTGTTGGGCCAACACTGTAAGTTAGCCATGTCATTGTTTTTTAGCTGCATGATATCAAATGGGTCCTTTACCATGGCATACACGATCCCAGTGTTGGCCAAACAATGTAAATTAGGAATGTGGTTGTTTTTGAGCTCCATGTGAACAGATGGCTATTTTAGCATGGCATACATGACCAGAGTGTTGGGAGAGCACTATAATTTCGCTGTGTGGTTGTTTCTAGCTCCATGCAAACAAATGGCTCCTTTACCCTGGAATATGGGAGGCGATTGTTGTACCAACACTGTAACTTATGCATGTTGTTGTTTTTGAGCTGCATCGGAAGAAATGGGTGAAATGGATGCAGTGAAAGAAAAATCAACCCTAAAGAGGGTGTTTTCTAGATGGCCAACACTTCTGAGTTTCATTCGTTATAAAAACTGTTAAAATTTATTGGGTTTCATTCATTTCCTATATTTTAGTCATGTGGAATCATTGGTTACATTTCATCAATTTTGTCAATGGACACATTTTTCTTTCGCTAGTATAATAAATAAGAAATTGTTTTTTTTATCGTTTGAAAAAAATATTAATAAAAAATGGAAAACCAATGCAATATAAACAAATAAATATATTATTTTTTTAAAACCTATTTAATTTTGAAAAATCAAATTACAAAGGGTCTTAAGGGGCATGCAAAACTACAACCATAGTATGGGTTAGGGTTGACGTATTTTTTATCGATAATAAAGGTATCAATTTTTATTCTCAAATTCTATTGTTTTCTTCGTAACTAATAATGGTGGTTATTTTAATTCTGAATTTGACAAACTTAGTTAAGTAAATGAGCATGCTTAAAATTAGGTTGAAAAATGCTATCATCAAATGGACAGATATCACAAAGCCTTAAACCATCCCCCCTTTCAATTTTAGCTTAATGCAAAATTGAATTATCAAGTGAGGCAAGGAGGGATTATTTGCATTAAAATAATCAATACCTATTAAAGATAATCATAATAGCATTTCTCATAAAAAATCCCCATAGATATAAAGGTGATTTATGAGGAGGACAATCATTTACTTTCTTTGTAATAAAATTCTAGAATTTTTGTGATATTTCTTCTCGGCATCTAAGGCTTCTTTGCAAGTTAAGGTATCATGATGCTCATGACAAAGGTTACACCATGGATTCATGTGAGGGTTTTCAATTCAAATTTCAAGTTCTATTCATTCGAATTCCATGCATACATGGAACTATAGGTTGGAAACCATATAGGGTGGAAACCATGTTATAAGTAGAGGTTTGAAACCACATATAGGTTGGAAAGCATGCTATAACTAGAGGTTGGAACAACAATATAGCGCTTTGTAATATTCTTATTGCATATATTTACATAGAATATTGTTTGTATAAATTTATATTAGATTATTGTGCCAACATGTTTTATCATGGATGCGGAATAAATAATGATAAATATTAGGAAAATACAATAGGATAGAAATAAAATGGAATTCACATAGAATGAAAAACATATCTTATATTTAGTAGATATTCTCTTATATTTAGTCGATAGTCCCTTCTACTTTAATAAATAATTTTGCTATGAATTATTTAGCTTGTTTACCCTTTCTTCTAACAGGTTTTAGCATGGATGCGAAATAAAGAATGAAAAATAGTAGGACAATACAATATGGTAGAAATAAAATGGAATTCACATAGAATGATAAATATCTCTTATATTTAGTAGATAATCTCTGATAAAGATAATCTCTAATATAAAGGATTATCTACTAAATATAAGATATTATCTACTAAATATAAGAGATTATATACTAAATATAAGAGATTATATACTCAATATAATCTCTTGTATTTAGTAGATAATCCCTTATCTTTAGAAGAAAAAATATACGAAAGATAATATCTTATATTTAGTAGATGCTCTCTTATATTTAGTACATAATCCCTTATATTTAGTAAATAATATCTACTAAAGATATATCTCACTTAAAAAATGTACATATCTCTTATCTACTAAAGATAATTCCTTTTACTTTAATAAATAATTTTGCTAGGAATTATTTAGCTCATTTACCCTTTCCTCTAAACTCTGACCATCTTTTATAAAAAATTAAGATAACGATGTTGATGTGATTCAAGTTCTGAAACTCTTTATCTTCCATTGATTGTAGAATTAAATAACAATAATTATATTTCTAATTTTTTATCCATAATATTCCCTTGCACTATATGCCTTATTTATACAAATAGCATTAGGGAAATTAACTTTCACTCACATAATTTTTATTTTCCTATAGTATATCACTTTTGCTTTGTTATATAATATGTAGTTATATGTTCTTACCCTTGTCGATTGACTATATAGAGCTTGTTATTCAAGATACATATAGACATAACCTACATTTATTTTTCAAGTTTTAATGAGTCCATGGTTGGGTCATGATCATAGTGGAATGGTCAATCTCCCCTTTGCACTAATATACCCACTTCCATAATTGCACATGATGCCAAGCTTTAATCGAAGAGATGGTAATGTTTAGAATTGTTTTTTAGAAAAAATACTTTTCAATAGTGAAGGGAAACTTTTTAAACAAAACCTTATGTGATGGAGAATATAAGGATTTCAAATGTAAAATAAAAAACATTAAATGTCAAAGTTCATTCTTATAGATCAAAGTGTGTAGATATCAATGATATTTCTTTGTAATGTGAGAATAGTCAATTGAATTAAGAATGTTTATACGATACAACTTTCCAATATCATTTACGCAAGTGGCATTTATGTGATTCTTATTTTGAAATCAATATTCATTATATATAGTTTTATATAGATTAGTTACATAAAAGTTTTAGATAGTGTATGTTGATATTTATTGAACTTTATTTTTTGTAGTGTTATCTTCATTTTTTCGTAATATTTAGAAAAAAAAATTAAAATTTTAATAACATAATATTATATGGAATTATTTGAATGAAACATGACACTACTGGAAAGAAAAAAATGGATTTATCTTTATATTTTATATAAAATAAAAGACATTAATGTATATTAAATAATGGTTAAATGATTTCATTGGAAACACTTTATTGTAATCCTACAATTATTATTGTATATGCACGTCATATTCTATTATTTGAATGAAACATGACTGCAACAAATCCAACAAAATATGCACAATGAATTTGGAAGTCAGAATTTTGTATCTTCGCAACTGTTCAGTTTAGTACTAAATACAACCAAAACAAGAAATGAGTTAGAAAGACTTTGGGAAGCCTTAGCTCAACAAGAAGAACTTATATATAAATAGATATATATTCTCTGATATATTTATATTTACTACATATTATTGTTGACTTTTTTTTTCAAGATGGCATGTAGACATATTAACTTAATATTATGTATTAACTAAATGTTCATTTGCTAAAGTAGATATGACTATATTCATGATTTTGATAACTTATCCATAAAATTAATGTGTGTATCTTTTCCATCGTGTATATATATAAGTATGTATATATACAATGATTATATATATAATTATTGTGGGTAGATTAGTTTTCTTATATTTCACATAGATGTTGTCTGATGTTAGTAACTGAACGAGATGTGCTAAACCCAAACAAAACCAGAATAACTAAATTCACAAGCAAAGCATATTAATAAATTATCGATTTATGAATAAAATTTGAAAGGGATATGTCGTGATGTCAGGATTCAAGAGACATGTGCTAAACCAATTGGTGAGGCCCCTCTTGCACATCCAATATTGGATTTTAGATTGATAAAAGACGTGTCAAAGACCTTAGAAATTAAAACGTTTAGAAAAGTTGCAGTTGGTATATCTATTCATTCTTTCACGTTAGTAAATGAATGAGATGTGTTAAACCCAAACAAAATAGGATGCATACCTCTAAATAAATAAATCATTCTTCTTCCTTTTTAATTGATTCAATGTAAAGGAGGTTGAAGTTTATATGCATCTCATAAACCAATTGGTGAATCCTCTGATTTTGGAAATAAGAATTGCATGTTAGACGCAACGGTTAAATATCATTGAATTTGACAATGTAAATATTCATTTATCAATTTAATCGATTTTGTTTTTTGAAAATGACACATATTTTGTTTTGCATAATTTTTTTTTATTGCATTATGTTGTATTTTGTCACAATTGTTTGATTTGTATATAGTCATTTATCAATTCAATCGTTTTTTTTCAAAACGACACATATTTTGTTTTGCATTATTTTGTTTTACCACATTATATTGTATGATGTCACAATTGTTTGATTTCTATATAGACATTTAAAATTGAATTCAATTGAATCTAGTAGGCATTTATTTTTCTTTGTTTTTTTATTTAGCTACAAATGGATCTCGCCATCTGGAGTTTATTGCCAATAGAGTTATTGGAAATATTTCTTTTGTGGATTCCTTTTTCAATGTTGATCCACATAGCATCAATTTCTAAACATTGTTACGACCTGTTATGACAACCAAAATTTACAACTTATTGGTTAAACAACCACATAACTGAAGTTGGATTTCTAGTGGAATTATTGATACCATAACAGACAAAAATCCTATCTAAAATTATGAATCGTATACGATGTAAATATTTTCTACATGTTACGAGTCCAAAAAATATGTATTCAATTGAATTCATTATTGTTTCAATCGTTATGTTATCGAGTCCTTGTGCATTACCAATTCATAAGAAGTATTACATTATGAACCCAATCAAAAGACATTTTAAATATATAGGTGTAATTGAACTAGGAGTGCTTGGTTTCTTCACACTCATAAGAAACACTGGTGATCATAAAAATTGATGGATAGTTGTTCGTCATGAATAGAATGAACATGGTTCAAAATATTTTGTGTACAGTAATGTGAGTAAATATTGCAGAGAAATTGGTGTAGTTGATTTTATGCCAAGACCTCCCAAAGATGCAGTTTTTTATAATAGAAAAATTTCTTGGTTTCATTTTAGGGCCATATCAGAAGAACATGCTCTATACAACTATACATTGTGTTCACTTGAGATTGGATTGAACAAATGGTATTTTCAGTCAATTCATACTAGACGTTTAAAACACTCCATGTGTTTGACCATACACAAAAAGGAATTGTTATGTCTTGCAAACAATGGTAGGACAACTATATGGTCTATTAGTGAAATGATTGATTTGAGGCATGAAGTCTCTCTGGTTCAATAGGTGCATAGATTTTTGCACCGAGAGGAACTCTATAGCCTAGTATGGGGGAGATCTTGTCACGTGATGTAACGTTACTAACATGTCGACAAAAAAATTAGTGAAAGTAAATATTATGGGGGAGATCTTATCACGTGATGTAACGTTACTAACATGTTGGCAAAAAATAATAGTGAAAGTGAATATTATGGGGGAGATCTTGTCACGTGATGTAACGTTACTAACATGTCAGCAAAAAATAATAGTGAAAGTGAATATTATGGGGGAGATCTTGTCACGTGATGTAACGTTACTAACATGTCAGCAAAAAATAATAGTGAAAGTGAATATTATGGGGGAGATCTTGTCACGTGATGTAACGTTACTAACATGTCAGCAAAAAATAATAGTGAAAGTGAATATTATGGGGGAGATCTTGTCACGTGATGTAACGTTACTAACATGTCAGCAAAAAATAATAGTGAAAGTGAATATTATGGGAGAGATCTTGTAACGTGATGTAACGTTACTAACATGTCGGCAAAAAATAATAGTGAAAGTGAATATTATGGGAGAGATCTTGTAACGTGATGTAATGTTACTAACGTTACTAACATGTCGGCAAAAAATAATAGTGAAATTGAATATCATGGGAGAGATCTTGTAACATGATGTAACTTTACTAACGTGAATATTATGGAGATCTTGTATAAAAATTGGCAACAAATATTTACTTTTTACTTTTATTTCTATTTATTTTAAATTGATATTATAATTTTACAATGTTGATTGTGAAAAGGTTTATCTGGCCTAGGATAGAAAAATTGAAACCGTAATTTCAAGTTTCAACGACATCTACGACCTGTCATAATCCCAATAGACAAGTTTCGAACCAAAATTCCAACTTGTTCAACCTGTCACTTCACTTTAGATATCGGACGGGTAGCCATACATTTGCCATTTGACGTTGCTTTTGATTTTGGAGTATAATGACGATTTTACTATTGTTAGTGGGGTGGCCACTGTAGAAGAAACCAGGCAAATTATAGCAGCAATGACGTGGCACCCATCGTTTTCTGTCTGGATTTGTAGCAATAATAATAATAATAACTCTAACGCCTCCGCTCTAGCCATCTTAGATCCTCGTACTCTGTCATGCTACCATCGTCTCGCAATGCAGAGGGTGATATAACAGCAGAGGATTCATTCCAAAATTTCAATTTGTGAAGTAATTTGCTTGGGAGGTGACTTAGGAATTTGGGAATTATGAGAAATTTTTGGGAGGATTTAGGAATTTTCTTTTTGTTCGATTTATGTTGATAATGTCGATGGCAGGTTTGGCAGTTTCAGACACGAGGATGATCAGCAAGCTGAGTGTGCTACTTGGATAATGCAAATGGCGCCCTGCATTACTTACGTACAAGTATTGGACAATAAACCTACTAAATCTTGCTGTGATTCCCTTCTTCAAGTCACCTCCCATGCTCCCTAATGTTTCTGCCTTCTCATCATGGATGGTTCTAACATTTCAGGAGGGATCAATATCAATCAAACCCTAGCTCTATAGATGCCGCTACTTTGTAAACTTCCTTCTAATGCCTACCAAGGAGGAAGGAAGGAAGCTCAAGTAAGGGCTGGAATCACACCCGCCTGCCTCCGCCTTCCTTCCTGCCTGCCTTCACATCCCCGGCCTGCTTGCAGCATCGTCATCCTTCCTGTAGCATCCTCCCTCAGCTGTCGCCGCCTCCCCTGGCTAGATTACTATTAGATATCACAACACATATTGAGCCATTAACAGCCGAAGTTGGCCATAAAACAGCACGATGATTCACTTTAGCATGGATTACAAACATATTTTGGCTCTATTATTTTAGTATCTAATTCAGAATCCCAGTTTACATAGTATGCGTAAACCTCAATATCTTATCTTATTGATGTAGGAAGGGATATATGATTCAAGCTAAATATTGATCGACTGTGTTGTAAATATTGATTGCCTCTGTTGTATTGCATTATCTTTAGTTCTTGCATGATGTGGACAAGACTAAATATTGGATGCGTATGGGAAAGACGAGCATCTTTTGAATATACTTCAGATTATAGGCATTCATAATTGAAGTTGGAATATACTTGATATTTGTTCGGCGGATTCAATGGAACCTAACAAGATGATCCATTCGACACCGAAAGAATGGAATGCCATCTCACGACGTGCGCACCAAGGCAACAAGACAACACACATGCGAGAAACAATTCTCAAACTTGAAAGTTGAGACTCTCACATTTGTTTACATGCGTCAAGCAATGTAAATTCAACAATTTAAGAAAAAGTCATAAAACAAAGTGAAGCGCGTAGGAGAAGCAAACTTTGTAAATTCAACAATTTAATGAAAAGTCATACAACAAAGTAAAGACTTCTTTAAATTCTAAGTTAAATGTTGTAATATTTAATTTACAAGTTAAACTAATTTAATATTTAGGTCACTTTGTGCTGAAAAATAGTATTTAATGAAAAGTCATACAACAAATTAAATTGCACGATGTTCCACCTGGTGGTTTTAATTTTGTGTACGTAAGGTGTCTATATTCTATTAAAATTTGTACATAGTTTTATTAATTGTAAATATTGTCAAAGGCTTAATGCATTTGGTGTTAATTTTCGTTAGAATATCTAATGAATGGATGCAGAAGATGGAAATTCTAGCTAGGGATTCAAATTTGTTTTAGTTAAGAATAATCAATTTTTTTTATAATTATAAAGCAAAGGTCGATTTGAAGAAAACATCGTAACTATCGAATAATTCAAAATTAAAATTGAATATTATTATTAAGAAAAATAACAATTATTTGGAGGATACCTCAGAAAGGATCCCAATTGGAAAGTCTTTAATTTCTTTTTATATTTGTTAGGTATAAATACTTTTATTTTAATATAATTAATTATTTTAATAAAAAATAATATATAATAATTAAACTAAAAAAAATAACAAAACTAAAAAGATTCCCCATTGTAAAACTAATTTATAATAAAACTAAAAAAATTCTCATTCTAAAACTAATATATAATAAAAGTAAGAAAGAATCCCAATTGTAAAACTAATATATAATAAAACTAAGAAAGAATCCAAATTGTAAAACTAATATATAATAAAACTAAGAAAGGATTCTAATTGTAAAACTAATATATAATAAAACTAAAGGATAGATATAATATTCCTTAAAACCTTATTTACCATAGTCCAAAGTATTCCAACTCTATTTCACCAATTAAAATGTATAAACTAGCCTAGATCCAAATCCTAGGCTCTATTGGGAGATTTGATCTCATTGAGTGAATTGCACTCAAGAAGATTTGTTGATATTTTTTACCAAATTTGAATTAAAAATAAAGAAAATAAAAAATAAACAACTCAAAAACATTATAAAGTTTCAAAAAATATATTATTTCAAACACGAATCAATGCCTTCATTTCCCAAGATTGTTTTTCCATGAGCATTGTACCATCCATCCATGTTTTCCATGATCATTGTACCATCCATAAGTGAATCATATTGAAACAAAATTAAGATATGCTCAAACTCTGAATTCATTATTATACTTTAAAATTTCTAAAAAGATTACACTTGTACCGAATTTCTAACCATGTTTGGATTAAGTGAAAATGGTGAAGAGCATCTCAATCTTTTCCACCATGATGAAACTCAGCTAGGCACTGAAGAATGCTGCTACATCTCCTCACAAATGAATTTGCTATAAGCTGAGCAAGGGGAGCACTATTTTGCACTGTTTTGAATACAAATATAACAAATTATATTTGACAGCAATTTAATATGGATTCTTTTAGAATATATGACAGCTAAAATAAATAGAAATTTTCCAGCGTACATTCCATTTCGAGTCGTGGGGAGTTTTATTTTGATGTGTAAATATGGTCAGGTTCCATATATATATTATGACCTCAACTGTTTTGAGGTTACTTGTGTCGAACATCATGAAGGATCAATGTTCCATAGTCTTTGTTTGCATATGCCAACAGATAACCAATGCACGGATATTATCATGTCTAAGATTTTTTTCTCCCTTAGTCCAAGTATGGAAGGATTCGACGAGTTGGTCCTTTGCCTACAAATTGGCTTGAGTCGTTAGATCATTATGGCATGTAAAAAATATGCAATACGATATATTATTTTTCTTCTTATGTGAATTTTGGTGATATTTTTATATTATCCTACCATATGTAATCCTTATCTACATGTAATTTCAAATACACAGAAGAAATATGTGGAACTAATGTTGTGTTTTGTTTATTGTATCCAAATTTTTATAGACTAAATTTAAATATTTTAATTCTATCTTGTACTTCAATATTACAAGGTATAGCAAAAAAAATTGATATCATATTTGAAACTATCAAAATAAAAAAATAAAAAAATGTGTTTTATCTTTTTTTTTAAAATTAGGTAATATTTACATTCATCAGTGTCCCAACACATTATTTTATGTTGTATTATAGAAATGGATATGGTCCCTATGATTTGGAGCTCATTTCCAATATACATACTTGAAATGATATTTGTTTTCTTTCCTTTATCAATGATTTTTCATTTAAAGATGGTTTGCAAAGTGTGCAGTTGAAAGTTATCTGATAATGATTTTATCTCCAAATGGAAATGTCATCAAACCAAGAAATATGGAGTTTTAGTTAATTTTGGGCCCTGGTGTAGACAGTGATTCAATGGTCATTACATTAAAAAATTGGGAAATTGTTAATAATAATAATATAATAATATATTTTTTAAGGTCACCGCCAAGCGAGACACCAAATTGGTGTATGAGACCCCCTTGTTTGTGGGACAAGGGACCCCCCTCTGTGCATCGATTTAACTGTTAAAGTCTACAAAGGTGTACATACACTACCCCCCTCTGGATTTGAACCCGTGACCTCCTAAGAGGAAACACATGCTCTTAACCATTAGGCCCATTCATGCTGTACCATGACTACAAAATTGAATCGACATGTGGTTCTATTGGTTCGGTTTCGTTAGCGAGCAACCTATATCCAAAGAGAAACTAATACATCAGAAATCCTTTCACAAATAGTTGTACATTTATAGAGTCTATTTATCTTGGTGATTGGGGTTTCTTTGTGTTGTTAAGAAATGTTGAGCATGAAAAATATCATTGGGAAACTCTGAAACATGTTTATACATAATTTCAAGCAAGATTTTTTATTTCTACTAGTATTCACAAGAAACAAAGACAAACATGTCCTCGAGATGGTTATGTTTCGGTGCCTAAAAATCCCATATTGCATAATGGAACAATGTATTGGGTGCATAGTCATATGATTTCCATACCTAACCATATATGTCTATATAAGTTATGTTGGATAGATCTTCAAAATAGAAAATGGGGTTTTCAGTTTATTCAGCATTCAAATTCAACAATTTCTATTAGATTAGAAAGTATTCGTAGTGAACTTCTTTGTTTTATAAACAATGGGAGAACTATATTGTGGTCTCTATAGGAAACAACCATTCAAGTTTATTCAATAATTCCAAATAATTAATCTAGAATTAGTGGATGGGTTGAAGATGGACTATGATGGAGTTTCATTTCTAATTTGACCTTAGACATCAATACAAAATGGTGTGGATATTTTCTAGTTGCAACAATTGATAACTACATACTCATGTGCAATTACAATGGTCTTGATTTTTTCTTCTATGAATTTCCTGACGGACTTTCTAATGTTATAGAAAGTGATGGAATGTTGGAATCGGTATATTCCAAACTTGTCATTCCAACACAACTAGGTGTTGTTGACCTTGTAAATAACATTTTGATCATTCTATGCTGCTAAAGAATGGATTCAATTGATGATTTGTTTTGAATAAGAGAATATAAACATTGACATAATTTTTTTTCATGTACCTTATGCAAATTGTCACCTCACATTACTACTTCAGTATCATATTTACTGGATTCATTTATTCCAAAGGAATTTTAAATAGTCCTTAGGTGTACATTCTTTTGAAATATAAATATATGAGGAATGCCATTTAATTTTTTTATTTCATATAAATTTGAAAAACATATTAGTTCATATATCAGTCTACATGGACAATAGAGGACAAAATATATTATTTTTAAAGGTTGAATAATTTTATAACTTTTCTTCTTCTTGCTAAACCCATAGCATGTCTTTCTTGACTAATATGGTTTGACAATTGCTAATTGCATTATTTTCATGTAGATAAGTCATCAAAGAAAATTAATAATTTCAGCAGCAAGAAGAAGTCCATGGAAACACCGTCCAATAAAAAAAATGGATACTAGTGAAAATACTATTATGGAAAAAAAAGATATTAATTGGAAACATTGTTTATACTATGAAAAGAATAATGAGAAAATCAACAAACAAAGGAGAGGACATTGTGGTTGTGTCTTTTCTAAGGTCATCGATTCTCAAGACGATCCCACTAAATTCCATAGCATATATGATATAATGAGGTGAAAAAATCCTCAGAGTCAACTTCTGCCATCAATGTCTACATATAACGACACTTGTAACGACATGTTCAATGGCATTGTTGAACCATCCATAGATCATATTTCTGGAGAAAATATCTCTAATCATGGAACAGAGGTACAAGGATTACATGGAATTGTATATATTTGAATAAGTATTTTATATATATACTCACATACATGTTGAATTTTTAGATATATACTTACAACAATTGTATGAATCGAGCATTTGATGAGGGAATTAATGCTATGCAAACACATCAAAATGAAATAATACATAACGATAACCCAAATATAGATGAATGAAGCAGTGGAACAAGAAAAATTTCTCTTGGCACAACAAAGGACACAAATTCGAATTCTACTAAGAATTCCTCATATAGTCATGCAAACAATGCATTGTTAGTAAATGAAGAACAAAGGTTTCAAAATCAACTCACAATCGATCTACAAATTTTAAGTTCACCAAGATATGTTTCTCTTGGAAAACTAAGGTATCGTTTCACATATAGACAACATAAAACATGGATTCGAATTAAATCGAAATATTTTAGTATTCTATACAATATTATTTAATCTTCGTTGTAGTTATTATATGTGCACCCCTATTATATTTTTATGATAGTAACATTAAGGAATAAAAATTGGACAGCGTTGTTATCCCTAATTGTATCAATAATAGGGTTCCAACCAATTCCCTATCGTCTTTTGGTGACAATGCGTCTATACAAAATGTCAACCATAATTATGTTCAGTGTAGCCAACTCAGGAGCATGGACTTCAGCCCGAAAAATGCCTCAACACGAATGAATGAACACGCAATATATCAAAATCAATTAAGGATCAGTAGACCAAGAGAATATACAAAAAGGATTCTTTGTCTTGATACAACAAAGGTCATAGTCAACCTATTCATAAACAATATGTATATTTTTATCATACATTTCCAATTTTCAAGACACTAACACTAAGTCTCGTCAAGCTCAAAAAAATCATACTGCAAATAATCTCAATGATATGACGCCAAATAACCTTCAATATCATTTTCATGATGACAACCATATGGTCACATTGCAGGAAATCATACTCGAGGAAGACATTTCAAGAAAATACATCATCACAGCAATAGAGAAGAGAGTTCATGTTTCCCAATCCCATATCAATATGCATTGAATGATAACATCCATGCTCGAGATCATGGTTTCAATATACATAGCTCAAGAAATATGAGTGAGATTTTCCAATAGATGTCCCCTTTCCATGAAGCATTTCGTTTCAAAATTGATAAATTGTCAGTTCTTCAAATGTGCTATATTTTTTTTGAACCATATGCGGGAATCACCGTATTCAGATGAGATGAAGGACCTATTTTTGTGATATGTAGGAAAGAGTGTGATTTCCATCATTTCTCTCAAGATAACAAAATGAATCCATGAAAACAACCCCCTGTTTTATCAATTTTGAAACAGGTTGAAGAAATGCTAATAGAAAGAGTGAATCTAATACTACAGTTCACACATGCATGTGGAGTTAAATATAAATATAGTGGTCATACAATTAGCTTCCCAAATAATATAATTTCAATTTTTAATAACCTTTCTCGTCGAGTAGAATACCTAGAAATATTAATTGTTAGAAGAGAAGGACCTTCATCAAAGCACTATGATTGCATTGTTTGTAGGTCACGAGTAATGAATGCATTGCATTACAAAATATGAATGGACAGATATTACCGAGATGCTGAAATTGATCCTGAATCAGTTCTATGTCTCCCAGATCAGCCAACACATGTCTCTTCTAGATTGAATTTTATCAACTCTGACATAGTTGACTCAGAAGTGGATGGTGCTAAAATTGACAGATATGGAATTCATGAACTCGAAACTCATCTTTCGTCTTTTATAGCTAGAATTCCTAATGCAAAAAGGGAGATCGAAGAGATACAAAACTTTGTCAACAAATAATATTTATTGTCAGATTTAGAAATGGAATGTCCTGATATTGGTTTGTCTCCAATAAATGAATACAACACTGAAGGTTTGTTTCACATGGAATTTCCAACATTTTTTCCCATGGGAATTATTGAATGGTTGCAACCATGTTTGAATATTGTCTTCTTGCATGAATATGGATTGCACCTACTTAACTATTGTAATTAAAGGTTTGGAAAACATACAAGGTTCCAGTATTTTGTATTGAACATGATTATGAGGCATTGAATCTAAGGAACAACTGTTGTATTCATAAAAAAGAACATTGAATATGGCATACCTGCCACAATTAAAGATTTACGTAAGCAACCAATTGAATTCCTAGACACCAAATCAGCTGAACAATTAATGCATTTTCGTTCACGTCTTCAAGGAACAAAGGCATATTGGAACACATGTCGTAGTGAACTTACAGACATGATATCATAGATTTCTTTCACAACTTTGTTTTTTACTCTAATTGCAGCAAATACCAAGTGGCTAGATCTACATAAAGTTATACCCAATTATGCACCTATATCACCACAAGATAGAAATAGATCGAGAACTGATAATGTCATAAACTATACACATATTGTTTCAAAGTATATGCATGAACATTTCAGTATTTTTCATGAATAAATAATTGTGAAATATCTTCATGCTAAATAATATTGGTACGGGTACATCATTTCCTTATTATATATTTAAACATAAAATTTCATGTTATTACTTGAAAGGTTTTTGCTAGCTAATATCATTATTACATGATGAGTTTCATAGGTATCAATGGAAACATAGGGGATCATCACATATCCATGGCTTCCTATGGTTAGAAGGTGCACCAAACATGGAACAATTGGATTGATATGATGCAACAAGAGATGATGCAGCAAGACTGTACTTTGACAATTATGTAACAGCATGGAATCGTCATGATGCTCACCACAGAAATATTTCAATTCATCAACCTCTATAGGAAGATCCTTTCTTATTGGATAGCACTCAAATATTCAATACGAATCCCCTTTATGATTATGAGCAATTAGAAAATCAAGTGCAATGACACACAAGATGAAATGTTCATTCATGTTTATGAAAAAAGGTTCCTCTTACATGCGTCGATACAATGCACCATGGGAAATTCAACACCAATCAAAATTTATTTGTCAATGAAAAACGATAGAAGAAATATGAACGTGCACATAATGAAGATAGGTTGAATGTTCATAATATCACTCTTATTTCAATGTGGTGTGCCAATGTTGATTGTCATCTAGTTATTTCACGTCATGCAGTTTTGAAATACATTGCAAAGTATGCTTCAAAAGATGAGATAATATCAAAATGCTATCAAGACATGTTGACAAGAATTTCCAATGTTGTTGACTCTGAATTTCCCTCTATATGTGCATATAAAACATTTATTGTTGAAACAATTGTGGAACGAGATATATGAGTACAGGAAACATGCCATATGTTGCTCAAGATTCCCCTTGTTATCTATAGATGTACCTTTGTTTCAATTAATGTTGGTAGAAAAATATTCAAAGGAGTTTCTTCCAACTCAGATAACAAGGAATTGCAAACATGCTCTCCATTTATAGAACTATATTCCTTGAACACTTATCTTTGATTGACACTACATGATCCTGGTCTTTCAGTGCACATCATAATATAAAACCGTGGAATCCAAAAGTTAATCCTGTTATAGTTCAAGTATGGCCACTGTTATGTGAAGTTCCTAAGGATAATTTGGTTAATTTTGAATCATTTTTCCTCAGTGAATTTATTCTCTATAAACCATTCAGAAGCATTCAAAATGACATTACAATCAACGTAGAAACTATTATTCATAGTTGGAGGAACTTTAGATACCATGCTTGGCATGTCAACAGGATACCTTTAGCATCAGATAACATTGAAGAAGATGATGATACGTGCATCAAGAGGGAATCAATAATGATAATGATATGGATGAGTCAAATATTTTATCTCCTCTCGTTCCTCTTAATACTCTTCAAGTGTCTGACATTGAATCTATTGGTCTTAGAGACTTCGACTTGATCCATGTGTGGAATAGTTGTAATACCCCAGTTTTGACCCCATTTGCATTTAAAGATACATCATGTATATTTTGTAATTAATCGTGGTGTGGAGCTAAAGGAAAAAACCCCACCATCGATTTGGTTGTGTATGTTTCGGCAATTGGGATCGTTGCTGATGGTATATCATGCTATCTGGCACATTAGAGTTTGGCATCATGTAAATATGCACATCAATTAAAATAAACCTACAGCGAGCTACAACGGTGCAACGTTAAATGAAAAAGGTATGATTTCCTAAGGTTAAGGGGGGGATTGTCTAACCCATGGGAGCCTTTGGGGAAAATCCATGTGTCACCACCCTGTTTGATATGCTCACCTTCCTTGTCTCATCCCACCACCTCTTTAGTGTTATGTTGATTGGCTGGGGCAGTTATCGATGGAAGTGGTGGGTGGCAGGACTGTCAATCATTTCCACACGCCCACTCCACCAGCCATTTCTCCACCTTCATGTGGGTAAGAGAACCATGACTGCGCCACTCTCTGCGTCGTTGGGTTCACTTTCACACAGGGACACACAGGGGGTTCGGATGGTCTTTCTCACATAGAGCTGAGTTAAGAAAGGGGGCATTTTCTTGTTTAGGGGATCATTCTCCCTTCTAGAAGGATTTCCAACCTGTGATTATGTTCTTCCTTCGGCCAGTGCAGAGCATGGAGTTCCTGTTGTATTATCGGACTATGTATTGTCCCGTCCATAATCATGAACCATTACTGTAATTTCCCCTTATGAGACGTTTCTCTCCTGTTCACGCAGAGAGTCTGTGCTTACCCTCTCCATTGCCAGTTATGTAAATGTGCCATGGCTCCATTGTCAAGGAGGACTGTTGTTTCCCCACATTTGACGCCTGAGTTGCTGGTGCGATTTGGGTTACTGTAGATTGTTGTGGAGTCGTTTTGGCCACGATAGGGCCAAGAATGACTCAGGGATTGTTTCCCATGTCAATGCTGGGAGTTTGGATTCCTTCCCATTAGCGAACTATGTAATGTTGCCATCATTTCTTTGTTGAGCCGAGGTTGTGGTTTTTCCCTAATTTGGTGGTTTACTGTGGTTTTCCCTTCATTGTTCGTGGCTTGTGGTGGTTTTCCACACCTTGTATGTTGCTTCGAACGCAATCATCGTTTGGGTTGTCGCCCTGACATCTTTGTTTTCTTTATAGAGCTGTGAACCAATCTTTTTACTATGGTATGCAGAGGGTGGTCTTTGGACTGTTTACAGTAGGATTAGAGGCTAGGTATGCTTGAGAAACCTAGTGTTGGGAGCCACCCACATAGAGGAAGGCTGTTGGCTTTCTTCTCCACAACCCTTAAAGAGTATTGGAAAGGGAAGTCAGGGCCTGAGGGATAGTGAAGTAGAGAAAGGACTGATTCCCGGTGTTGGGTGTGTGGATGTCTTAGAATTTAGGTTAGCTCTGGTGTAGGCATCCGTATCTCCCCATTGAGACCACCAGCTTAGCATTTATCCTTTCCTAGCTCCTTGACGACTTGATAAACCCTACTGTGTGGGCTTGGATAATTTGTGTACCTTGGCTATGTGTAAGCCTACTTTGACCCTTATTCCTTAAGGAATCATGCCCAGCTTGGGGGTGGCAGTGTTGCTGAGAGATTGATGAGCACACTGGCCTATGGTTAGGTGGAACATTGTAGCGATTTAGCTGGTTGTGGGACGACTTCTTTATGAGATAAGTATCCTTGTCTATTTTACTTCTGTAGTTATGTTTACTGTTAATGAATTATAATGAACATGTATATGAATGTATATATGATTATGTATCTGTGCATGTTTTATGTTCAAGCATTTCAATTTTATATGTATGTACATGTTCATGGGGCTAGTTGCCTGGATGTTTGGTGTTTAGTAGCATCCTCTTTTCCTGTCAGAGGGTCGGGGATGTTATAGTATGGTATCAGAGCTAAAGTTGCAGCATGGGCCTGAATGGGCCATGAGAGATTTGCTAGCAGAGGCAGGTTGCCCTCTACCCAGTAGAAATTAGAAAATTTGGTTGAGAAATTCTCCAAGTGCCAAACTCATCGGATCATCAGAGGACTCAATGGGAAGCCCACCCGATGCAGTGGACAGAGTAGTTTGAAGAACCTCTGATGTAGACCCCAGCGATGGCGAAATTTGTTAGCCGTATCGACAACATTTAGTTGATTTCATCACCGATGATTAGGCAATGGGAGTACCAAAACAACAGATCCATATGGCTAAGGGTTGTTGAGATGACGACAGAAAATAGGTGAATACCAAGCCATGGTTCGGTGGAGATCTGCCGAAGATTGTTGAAGCATCGGTGAGAATTAGGGGATGAATCAGCTAATGCAGCGACAAGAGAAGTTTCAAAATTTTTGTCTAAGTGTTAAAAACCATCGATGATCAGTGCCACTAAGATGAAAGGATCACCGATGACATGTCTGTGGAGGTTAGTAGACTGATCGGCAACAGTTAGCCATTTGGACCGCCGACAGCGACGGAGGGGAGATTTTGGAAAAATTAGTCGAAGTAGTGAAATCATTGGTGATCAGAGATGATTAGTTGATCACATCACCAATGCTTATTTTATTTTGTGTCCACCATTGCGGAAGTCTAGACCACTAAAATTTCGATGGACAAATGTTTCGACTGCCAATGCTGTTGGCGGAAATTAGTTGTTGGGTTCGTCAACATGGAAGGAAGAAGAAATTTTTTGGAATTTTGTTGAAGTGTTGAAAAACATCGACCATCGGTGAAATATAGATTATGGAACCACTAATGACTACATCGAAAACATTTAGCTGAATGCGTGCCTACCGTTGCGGCTGGTTAGTGCACTATACTTCTGATGGATAGTGGCTTCAATCGTCGACACTGCACTGAGTAGTGCTCCCGAAGGCCGATGAGAAGAAAGTTTTTGAAGATTTTTCTTGAGTATAAGGTTCTCGAAAAATAGATGGATTCTAAGCCGAAATTATGGTTCAGCTCAGCTGAGGGACATCGAAACGGTGACAGGAGATAGAAGATATGAGCCCTAAGACTTTTGACGGAGGATAGATAGTGAGGGCGTCGGCACATCGACGAAGAATAGAAGGCGTTTGGGCCGATGCACCGGTGGGTGAGGAAAAGGAATTTCTAAAAAAATGTCTAAGTACCGGAAATGTCAGCAAAAGATAAACAATGGCAATGCCGATACGTCAGCATAAAATAGATGATGAAATTTCCAATGCGACGGAGGAATAAAGGAATTTTTCCACCGAAGATTCATAAGTATGGAATTCGTCGACGAAATTTTAGTTGATCTGATAGGTGAACTTTAGAGGATGGAGATGCCAACGCGGCAGCTAATATCATAACAAATTAGATGATCGTGGACCCACCATTGCAACTACCAAGTGGACTAGCATTCCGATGGATAGAACTTTCAACTGCCGATCACCGACACATAGCGCTTAGGGGTTTTGAGTGCCAGTTGAAGTCAGAGGAGTCAAATGTTTGTGTTCCCACCATTATGGAAGCTTAGAGAACTAGTCGTCTGACAGGTAAAGGATCCGATCGTCGATGATGGCTTTTGTAGCGCTGATAAAGGACTCGAAAGCTTAGATGAATGGGGATTGGAAATAGTGGAAGACACTAGCTGTTTAACTGATGATGAACAGTCCTTGGCATCATCAATGCAGCGCCAGACTTAAGGGTTCTAATCACCAATAAAGATCATAAGATTAGATAACTATAGACCTGAAATGGCAGAAAATGTTAGCTATTTGACTACTGAGGGATATCCTTTGGCATCGTCAATAAAGTCCGAAAATGTAGATGAACATACCACCGATACTGCATAAAGGGTTAGTTGTATGGCCGTCGATGAGCAGCATAGGAAATTAGTCGTTCTTACCACCGAAACGTCAAAATTTTAGTTGGGATGATACCCGATTCTATTCAAGAAATTTTGGGTTTTTCAAAGTGGAATTTCTCTTAGCAAATTCCAACTGTTTTTCAGTGGATTTTTAGTAGACTACCAGTGGATTACAAGGATGAAAAGGAAGAGAATTCCAGGTGGCTGAAGTTCGCATTCCAGAACAAAATTTAGTGGTGTGTTTTTCCATCATTTTTTAAATGGTGTGGTTTTCACACCCAAGGTCAGAATGAAGCATGTGGATAGGCATTGGAAAGCTTATCCAGTAGGGAACAAGGGAGAGTCACCAGAATTTGAGTGTGGAGAAGAAAAGTTCTAGTAATTGCTTGAAAGAGAAATGTGTTGCTGTCAATATGGGAAAATATGGGAATTGCATGCCTAGAGGTAGTAAGAACATGAAGTCAAACCAGCTGCTATGTGGAAGAGGAGTTCCATGCAAGGATGAAGGACTTGAAAAGGGAAATTTCCTTAAGCCATGTCTTGCTAATTATGATTACAAGTTTTATACATGAAATGTATGAGGATATGCCTTGCATGCATAGGATATTACATGTTGGTAAGAATAGTGAGAATTATACATTTATGATGTACCACTAATGGTAAATATTGCATTGGTGTTGGCATTAGTGGAAAAACCAACAACAACATGGACATGGCTGAATATGTTGCTGATGCTGACGAATGTGACTAGCAACCCTATGGAGAAAGGGATAAGGAAACAAGTCCAGAATCAAAAGTTGGTGATCAAATTCTGCAATCTCCTCCAAAGGACCAACCAAACTGGTAATGTCAAGGGTGTAAGTAGGACCCATGAAGGTAAGAGTTTAATTATGACAATTGCGTGAAGTGGTAAAAGCAAGAAGTCTCATACCATGTGGGTATTTGAATTTTATACTGCATTCATAGAGAAATGTTTCATGCTTGTATTATGTTGTTATGTGCTTAGTAGCCCAAGGAAAGTAAGCACTAATGATCTTAATTATAATCATGCATCTTATATGAAGTAGTCATGGTTAGGACATGCATGGTATATGTGAATGCATAGTACTCTTTAATCAATGCAGGGTAGCATTGAGATAGTGCATGTGATATTATGAATAACTAATGGCTGAAATGATGAATTGATGACAATTCTGCAACCATCTCAAGAGCTGTTATGAATGCAGGATACTAAGTGCATAAAGAGTATAGTCATGATCAATTGGTTTCCTAAAATGCTCTATGGATGGGCTAGGTGGTACAATGATATGCTTGTGAAGTAAGGAGTATCTAAACAATTCATTTAAATTGTATAAATGATGTGACTATACCTTGCAAATTTTAGTATGGTAATGATTGCGTGAAGTAAATAAGTTTTGGTGATGTTGATGTGATTAACAGCTGGAAGTATTTGAATTTTATAAATTCTGAAAATGCTTCAGTGATTGTTGCAGCGATGAAAAATTTTAATGCATCAAGACTTACCAAGTGTTTCGCTGATTGAAGTTCAGGTTTCAGGTAGATTGTTTGGGGCATGGAAAAGTGGGTAAGACTATGACAAAGACATGAATGTACAATGCGAAAGAGCCAAACCTCTTGGGAAGAGTCTCATGGATGTGAAAATAGTCTGTATGCAGAATGAGTTGTCAATTTGAATTTGTAAATTTCAGATTTCAGAAATTGCTCACAACTACTAATCACTATTGGCTTGCATAGAATTGTGTCAGGAGGACACATTGTAAGTGGGTGTCCATGTTATGCTAGTAATCATAAAATCATAATGGACATGATGGTGCTGCTTACAAGATACCCACAATTGAGGATCACCTCATTGCCAAGTAAATCAATTTCTGTAGTAAACAAAGTTGCAATTCCTATTGAATCTAATTACTAATGTCATTTGCCTGGTTATGGACAATCAATTTGGATTGTATTATCAGATAATGATTGACTGTTTGGCTATTTGATGAATGTGCCAGGGGTACACACTGTAGGAAGATCATGTGTGATGGCCTGCAGGAGCCAAACTTCATGGGAAGGTTTTCCCTTATCTTGGAATGGGTTTCGAGGGAAAATCCATTGGACATTTTGGAAATGTCTCATCTGCACTACATGTTTGGTGAGCAACATGAGTGAGATGGTATAGATTATGTTGGTAAGACATATGTGAATATGAAATGTAAAAGGGATTTGGGATGGAAAACTGAGGGACTATCAACTCAGAGAAGGGAGCCCCCATCCCTCCTTAATGAAGGAATACTGCCTCGGCAAATGGATAAGTGTTCTATGACCCTAGCCAAGAATATGCATGTCAATTGTTAAATTCAATTTGTGGAGCATGTCTTGATTTTATTTCCATTATGGAAGACCACTTGAGTATGAATAGGGCCTACATGGCACACATCGGAAAAGGGTGCACACTTTTTCGATGTCAGATCATGGAAGGGTTTTTCAATATCGATTACACCCTAGGGAGTGGACGCACTCCTGGTGTCTCAATACTTGATAGTGAATGGTGTGAAATGTTGTTACAATTTTAGAGCAATAACACTAACGAATATGCTTATATTTCTTGTGTTGTCAGGCTAAACAGATGTAGCCTGGTATTGTACACTAAATGGACAATGGCTTGAGCTCATCCTACCTTCTACTAAAAAACACAGAGAAGGAGACATTTCTGAGGGACTGTCAACTTAGAGAAGGGAATGGTCTCTCTAAAGAACACAGAGAAGGAGACGTTACTAAGGGACTGTCAACTTAGAGAAGGGAGTGGTCTCTCTAAAGAACACAGAAAAGTAGACATTCCTAAGGGATTGTCAACTCAAAGAAAAGAGTGGTCTCTTGTGTGATATGGGGTAGTGGAATTAGAGCTCACTATAGGAAATGAAACCTGGAGATGGTAATTTATTGTTGATATAAGTGCATGTGTTATTGTTGATGGCCTAATAAATCCAACGGTGCTGGCTTGGCTGATGATTGGTTGTTGATATAAGTGTATTGTTGAGATAAGTACAGGCGATTTGTTGACGATCTAATAAACCCAACTGAATGTTGGATTGAATGTGCCTGATATATATATAAATAAGGATGTTGTGAAGCAGCATGCATGCTGGCCTAACATCAAAGTCCATAGGCTATCCCAAGGCTTACAAAGCAAAGGAGGATCCTATGGACCAATGAGGAAACACACAATATAGATAAGTATTGGATTATTTTGCAATTCTTTCTTATGAATGTGCATGTGTCTATGATTTGGTTATGATGTTTTAAGCTCTTGTTTAAGAGATAAAAAAAACTGATGAGAATAAACTAAACATGTGAATTTATTCAATGTTTGAATATAGGTATTGCTGGAAGTGAGGACTATGAGAGCATCCTAGAGGTGCATGTGGACATGTGACTGTCTTGAAGAGCTCAAAATGAGTAGTAATGAAAAAGATGCTAGTGAGACTGTGAAGTTCCTAGCAGCCGAGACAAACAATGTGGGGAGGCTCCATGGTTGAGAGGTATGAAATAGACCGAAGACACTAAGTGTCATGACCAAGAGGGATTGGTCCAGCATTCATAGTGAAGTGAAAGAGTCTGAGAGCATGAAAAGCCACACCGGTGGTGTGGGTTCCAGGATGGAACAAAACAAAGAGGGGAAAAACTCTTGTTGCTCTCTCTTGCCTTTTTGATCATATATATATGCATTGTGAAAACAAAATATTGTTGAATGCATGTATGAATGAAAATAATGTGTGTATTTGCTTAAAGTAAATTGTGAATGCTGGAATGGTTAATTCCCTTCCCAAGAATGGACATGAATGAGCTCATGTGCCTGTTGGGAAGGCATGAAAAATATGAAATTCTCCTTGATGAGACTTGGATAGTCATGCCCATTGGGAAATTAATTGACTAATATTAATGCCTATATTATGCTTGGTCTAACAGAATTTCAATGATGCATTTCACAGGTGAGAAAGGTGAAATCTAGTGGTGCACATTAATCATGGCAGCAGACCAAAAGTTGCTGGACTTGGCCGGAAGTCTCCTTCAAACAATTTCCAAGACCCAATAAAATCTTGGAGAGATGCTCAAGATACAGAAAAGTCCCTAGAATTGGGGATGCGCCGAAAGCTGAGAAACAACAAGAGAATCTAGTGGAAGCCGAGGGGCTTGGTCCTGAAAGTTCAAGTAAATAATTGAATGTGGGGCAGATCTCCAAAATTTTGAAATTTGATGTGCAAATTGTATATGTATTGGAACATCGAGGACGATGTTATTCCAAGTGGGACGGGATTGTAATACCCCGGTTTTGACCCCATTTTTATTTAAAGATACATGATGTATATTTTGTAATTAATCATGGTGTGGAGCTAATTGCATAAGCCCCGCCATCAATTTGGTTGCGTATGTTTCAGCAATTGGGATCGTTGCCTATGGTATATCATGCTATCCGACACATTAGAGTTTGGCATCATGTAAATATACACATCAATTAAAATAAACCTATAGCCAGCTACGGCAATGCAACATTAAATGAAAATGGCATGATTTCCTAAGGTTAAGGGGGGAATGGTCTAAACCGTATGATCCTTTGGAGAAAATCCATGTGTCACCACCCTCTTTGATTTGCTCACCTTCCTTGTCTCATCCAACCACCTCTTTAGTGTTTTGTTGATTGGCTGGGGCAGTTATTGCTGGAAGTGTTGGGTGGAAAGACTGTCAATCTTTGCCACATGCCCACTCCACCAGTTGTTTCTCCACCTTCATGTGGGTAAGAAAACCATGACTATGCAACTCTCTTGGCCGTTGGGTTCACTCTCACGCAGCGATGTGCAGGGGGTTCAGATGGTCTTGCTCACGCGGAGCCGAGTTAAGAAAGGGGGCATTTTCTTGTTTGGGGATTTGTTGTCCCTTCTCGGAGGATTGTCGGGCTGTGATTATGTTCTTCCTTCACCCAGTGTAGAGCATGGAGTTCTTGTTGTATTATCAGACTATGTATTGTCCCGTCCATAATTATGAACCATGACTGTAATTTCCCCTTGTGAGATGTTTCTCTCATGTTCACGCAGAGAGTCTGTGCTTACCCTCTCCATTTCCAGTTATGTAAATGTGCCATGGCTCCATTTTCGAGGAGGACTGTTGTTTCCCCACATTTGATGGCTGAGTTGTTGATGCGATTTGGGTTACTATAGGTTGTTGTGGAGTCTTTTTGGCCATGATAGGGCCAAGAACGACTCAGGGATTGTTTTCCCTGTCAATACTAGGAGTTTGGCTTCCTTCCCATTGGTGGACTATGTAACGTTGCCATCGTTTCTTTGTTGAGTCCGGGCTGTGGTTTTTTCATGATTTGGCAGTTTAATGTGGTTTTCCCTCCATTTGTAGTGGCTTGTGGTGGTTTTCCCCACATTGTGTGTTACTGCGAACGCAATCATCATTTTGGTTGTCGCCATGACGTCTTTGTTTTCTTTATAGAGCTGTGAACCGATTGTTTTACTGTGGTATGCAGTGGGTGGTATTTGAACTATTTAGAGCACTATTAGAGGCTAGGTATGCTTCAGAATCCTGGTGTTGGGAGCCACCTAGACAGAGGAAGGTTGCTGGCTTTCTTCTCCACAACCCTTGAAGAGTATTAGAAAGGGAAGTCAGGGCCTGAGGGACTGCGAAGCAGAGAAAGGACTGATTCTCGGTGTTGGGTGTTTGGATGTCTTAGAAGTTAGGTTAGATCTAGTGTAAGCATCCTTAGCTCTCCATTGAGACCATCATCTTAGCATTTATCCTTTCTTATCTCCTTGACATCTTGATAAACCCTACTATGTGGGCTTGGCTGATTTGTGTACCTTGGCTATGTGTAAGCCTGCTTTGAATTATTCCTTGAGGAATCATGCCCAGCTTGGGGGTGGCAGTTTTGCTGAGAGATTGATGAGCATGTTGGCCTATGGTTGGGTGGAACATTGCAGCGATGTAGCTGGTTGCAGGACGACTTCTTTATGAAATAAGTATCCTTGACTATTTTACTTCTGCAGTTGTGTTTACTGTTAATGAATTATGATGAACATGTATATGAATGTATATATGATTATGTATCTGTCCATGTTTTATGTTCATGCATTTCAATTTTATATGTATGTACATGTTCATGGGGCTAGTTTCCTGGATGTTTGGTGTTTAGTAGCATCCTCTTTGCCGGTTAGAGGGTCGGGGACGTTACAATAGTACTACAGGTTCAAATAACAATTTAGAAGACCCACCTGTTTTCATTAAAAATGCATGTTCAAGTGTATCCATGCAATATGTCTCCCATTCTACATCATCTAATCCATCCTAATTTTTTGATAAGAAACGTCTTTGATTTAAAGCTATTATTAAACATTTCAATTAAGGACCGAATGTAGACCCACTCAAGATGATCATTTAAGGAACTGTACAAACTGGACAGTCTTACCTTATACATTGTATCTCACAAGAATTTTCATTGCATTCAAGAAATGGAAAATTCCCTATGCTTTTGTTAGAACGTACTAGAGTATCTTCCTTCAACATACGAGGTAAAATAATTCACTTGGCCCTTAGAATTCCTATTAAAGACTTCAAAGATTTACATGGTCAAGCACTTTTTGTATTTCAAGAAGAAACGTAGGATGTGACACACATTTTAATTAATGAAATGAATTTCACAGGACCAAGGTTTTTTTATACAAATTGATTCACGTATATGTGAAGCATTTCCAAAAAAGAAGTTAGATCCATTTGGTGGAAGATCAATGATTCTTATTGGAGACCTTGGTCAGTTTCCTCCTATCGAAGATAAACCATTGTATGTAGGAAACACAACTAGAAGGGTTTTGTGGAAATATTTCTGAATCCTTGTTATATTGGAAAAATATTTCGTCAACGGGGGATAGATCCAAATCAACTCAATTTTAAAAGGTCTTTAACAAACATCAGAAATGAAAAACTAGCATAGGATGATTGCAATCTCTTAATGTCACAAATAGATGCAGCTATGGACTCTATTAAAATTAATAATCTCAATTCAGAAGCTCATTTGTTTCCAACAAACACGTTGGTAAATGTACATAATAGATGCATGCTAAAATCACTTGTAATTCCTATAGCACGATGCATCACTAAAAATACCAAGACTAAATATTTCAATGATGTTGATGATGATTAAATTCAATAGGAATTCCTTCTATGTCCTAGTGAATGAGTCATGTTGACATGTATCTTATGGGTGGAAGAAACATTAGTAAATGGATCCCTAGGGACAGTTCGAAACATTTTATTCTCTGAAGGATCTAGACCACCACAACTACCAATATATGTTATAATATATTTTGATGATTACATTGGTTTTCCATGGGACATAATATATCCAAATATTGTACCTATAACACTTGTTGATAGAGGAAATCGCAAGAAGATCCCATTGCATATGGCATGGTCTCTCACTATACACAAATCTCAAAGTTTGACTTTACAAAGGGAAACATATGATATCAGTAATGCTAAGAAGCTAAGTTTAATTTTTACAACAATTTCAAGAGTGAAATCTATTGATAGTTTACCTATATCTCCACCTTTTACATTTTAAAGGTATGAAAAGATGGCCAAAAGTGCATATGCTACAATTAGGAAGAATGAAGAAAAAAGGGTGCAATCCTTTTCAACATAACCATCAGAACCATGAAGTAACTATATCACTTGATCATCTTATTGTATAAATAGATCATTATGGATTCATCCCAATCACTTTGATCATTTTCACAAGTTGAAAACATTATATATGAGTAGTACAAAAAAACTTCCCATGCCCTCGCCTTGGAAACATTTTTTATTGTTATTGCAATTAAATAAAGAAAATTGATTTTTACATAATCTATACTTCTATCAGTATTACATATCTAAATGAAATGCTTGCTATTATATTGAAATTAATAATATGTTTGTTTCTTTCAGCATTTATCGTGATTATGTTTTGTAAAAATAAAATCCCTGCTATTATATTGAAATTGCTAATATGTTTATTTATTTCACCATTTGTTGTGATTTATTTTTTGTAAAAATCATATCTATATGTCCATCAGGTATTTATCTTCACATATGAAAGTATTTATTTCAATATTTACTTTTATGGATTAAATTAAACTAGAATGACAAAGTGTTCAACATAAATATTATTGAATGATACGTTAACAAAAGACATCGCAATGGTCTTAGTGTATGAAACTATCAACATGCATATAACAATTGTATCTGTTATGCATTTTACATTTTCTTATTTTTATAACATAATTATTATTCTTATGTTATAGTTATATTTGCAATGCTACACTTAGTCCATTATTATTGATTGTATTATTTACTTGTGATGATGCTTTGTTTTTTTTGTAAGTTGCACATATCTATTAAAATACAGAGGAAGAATATACAAAAGTCATCCTAGCCAAAACTGAGGGTCGTCTACAAAGACTGAGGGACTAAGACAGAGACATAGATACAGACATTAAGTTCAAATTTAAATAAGACAGAGACATAGACATAGTCATGGACATAGTTTGTAGACACAGACATAGATACAAAGTTCAAATTTAAAGACAGCCATAGATAGGCTTGACAAAAAAATCGCATAACAAAATCCTGGGACGAAGGGTATTTTCTGCTGCTAGAAAGAACAAACCTTATGCCGGTGGAATTTCTTCAATGATGGGGCAGTCCCATCGTTCTTCCTGTGATTGGGTGGGCAAGTTGGTAGTGACTTCCTGAGCCAGTTGCGATGTTTGTTATTGTTGTTGAAGATTTTGGATGGACACTTCCTTCAGGCGTTTAAAGAGCAGCTCCACCATCAAAGGGATAAGGAAAGGTAGAGCATGAGGAGCCATCGTTGTGCACCCTGTCACACTCCCATTGGCACCTCCCCCATGATTGGCGAGAATGATTCGCCCAGTCACACTTACACTACCACGTCCTCCCCGATCACGACCTTCACCATTCATACCATCATGCCTTGAAATTCCTGTGGTACCCTTTAAGGGAAATGAGTTATCCATGGTCATGAGCTGAGCATCTGTCTCAGTAATCTTGGTTTTCATGGCAAGGATAGAGTCACGTGCTTTGGACGATTTGTTAAGAATGTCTTCAACCAAAATGTATAACATGTTTTTCATGAGCCAGTAGTGGTTTATCTATATTCCATCCTGACCTATTTCTAACTTCTGGTTTAGTACTCACCCTTCCCAAGATTCCACGACGATGTGAACCCGAGAAGAGATGCGGGGTTCATAGTCGACCGAGACTTGGAGGTTACAACTAGGCTGGGATTTTCCTATGCCTGATATTATTGTCTCAAAGTTCCTCTCTGATGTAACATGACAACCATATTGCACCTCTGCTTTCTAATATTAATGGGCTGATAAATGTTGATAAAAAATAACCAGAAAGCCATTAGATGCACAGAGAGCCCAACAATTCTCACATCCGAGCGGAGACTACAAAAAATGTCAAAGTGATTTCCCATGGCGCTCATATCCACATTTCGACCTGCCATGGTACCTGCACGCAATGAATTTCTCTTCAGAGCCATGAAGGCTATGAGGAAAACAGGTCGTCGCCAACCCACATCGCAGGTGCAAAACTAACAAGAGGAGATTCTCCCACATGCAATGGATGTCGAAGGTTCTGGGGGCTTGTAGTGTCGAGTTTGATGGATGGGTCGAGTTCTTGATGGTCACCACATAGCAGGTGTAAAGGCCAAGGTGGAATGTGTCTCTGATCATCGGATTGGACACCCGCTTCTGGGAGGGATGATGCTTTGTTACATGATACCATACATTTTTTTTCATATCTTTCTCTAAAATCCAATGATAAATAGAAGTTAAAATATAAACCATCATCCAACAGTGTGGATCAAACACCCCATAGATAAACTGAGGTTGAGACGCCGATTTCTAATAAATTTTCTGCATCGAGGAAGGGGAAACCTTTCCAAGCACAAAATTCAAAAGGAGATAGGGAAGAAATTCAACATTGATCATACACAAAGAATATTTATTTTTGGTTTTCATACATATGGGAAAAGATGATCTGGATTTTGTTTGATATATGACAATCTATATGATGCAATAAAATACGAACCTAACCACAGGTTGCTAAAGAACGAAATTCATGATTTTGGGACCAATATAAAAGAAATACTGAGAAAAGAGAAAAGAAAATTCTTGGTGTCATGCCAAGAAAAAAAAAAGAGTTCTAAGCCAGTATTTGCATCATTTAGATAGGAAAAAAAATATTTTCAAATTCATTTTGTTGATTTATTGGACAATATCATTACATGCAATTATATATATTTCTTAAACATATTTTATACATTTTCAGCAATATTTGAATTTTTTATTTTAATAAATAATCCATTATGGAATTGTAGTTTATTTGTGAGTAGTTTAAAGCGATATTGTGTTTATTTAAATAAATTGTTCATAACTAAATGAACGAAATTCATTGTTTTGGCACCTATACATCAAAGAAAATGTAAAAAGTGGAAAGGAAATTTGTGGTGTCATGCAAAGAAAAACAAAAGCGTTCTTAGCCACTCATTTCATTCTATACATACACAAAAATAGTTTCAAAAGTCATTTTGTTCATATTTGTATAATTCAATTTATAAAACAATATAATTACATGCACTTATAAATAATCCATTTTTTAGACTATGTTGACAATAACTATGTTATCCTTTATCTTTGTTAGTTTGAAATGGACCCCAGCATTTAGAGATTACTGCCACTCAATTTTTTAGAGACGGTCCTTCTATGGGCGGCATTTTCAACATTGATTCGCTTTTGATAAATCTTTAAACATTGTGAATATCTATTGTCGAGACCAACTTTTATTAGTTCTTGGAAAAATAACAATATAACAGAAACATGGTTTTTAATACAATTGTTGGGACGTTATGAAAACCGTATTGTATATAATTTTATCAATCGTATAGTACATATATCTTTGTTGCATGTCCCTTATCCAGAATATAGATATACAATTGAATGTACAGTTGGTTCAATCATTTTTCTCTGTAAATATTTTCCACTACCACGACATAAGGATTATTACATTGTAAATCCATTCATAAAGTGTTTCTCACATATAGGAATTGTTGATATAGTGGTCCATGGTTTCTTTTCTATGATATAAAATATCAGTGGAAAGAAACATGAATGGATACTTGTACGTCATAAGCATATGAAGATGGTTCTAAATTTTTTAACTACAACAATATCAAAATAGTTTGGAGAGAAACCATCTGTGCTAATAGTGAACCTACTGCTCCTAAGGATGCCATTTTTTATAAAGGTAAAATATATTGTTTTCATGTGAGAGTAACTCCCGAAGTAGATGCCTTATATGTGTACACAATGTACTCATTGAACATTGTATTGAATATATGGAGTGTGCATTCCATTTACACCACACGTAGGAAACTATCTATGTTTCTCATAATACACTGCAACCAATTGATATGTATTTTGAATGATGGTTTTACAAGTATATGGTGTATAGAAGAAATTCAGGATTTCAAACGTGGTGAACATTGACTTGGAAAAACAGAGAGTCTTTTCGAGGATGGTAGAGGGATAAAATGGATTCTTTCACAACATATGATAGGAAATATAAATATACATTGTTCAGGATGTCTACCATTCCAGGAAGTAGGAATTACTATACTGATGTGCAAGATTGATGAATTTCCATTCATATACTATGATTTGGAAACTTGCAATATTACTCATTTTGCACTTGATGAAAGATCATTGTTTGTAAATCTTCGTATACCTATGCCAGCAAACAATCAATGCAGTAAAATTATCATGTACAAGAATAGCTTTCATCTCACTCTAAGCATGAAATTATTCACTGATCTTATACCATTTCCTACGACATGGTTTTATTCCTTACAAGGTCTTGGTATGCAATTGAATAAGGATTAGTCATTGTAAGAACAACTATGTATTTTTTTTGGATCATGTAAATTTATTGATAAGTTTTGGTATTAAATAAAACATGCCTAAATCTTGTGAAAGTTTCTAGAATGGAATTCAATACGCATATAATATTATTCGAATACCTATGTTTTGATTTTTTATCAATTCAATATTTTCATTGCTTTTGATCTAAAAAAATCTTTATTTAGTGTATAATATCATAATTTAGTGCATGGTATATCCTAATTATTAATATATACTTTTATGGTGTGCTATATTAAAATGGAGATAATGGAGATATATCTTGTGTTGAACAGTTATTAACGAAATAAATTTTCTTTATTGTGGTTAAAATGTAAACATTTGTTTCTATGCTGCTTTGGAAAGTGTTGTTTATTGTGTCATTTTATATATGTTGTATTTAAAAAAAGGAAATTCTAATTATACCAGGAATGAGCAATACAATGACACAAACAATGCATTACTAACAAATTAAAAAGAAAAGCATTCAATTTCAACTTACAATCAATATAACAATTGCACAAATTCCATAGTTACACCAAAACTAAAATCCATGCTTTAATCAAATGAAAATAACATAACTTATATTAAAATAATGTGAATTAATTTAAATTTGTACACTAACTTGAAGTATTGTACAATTTTTTTTATAGAACTGGATATTAAATTGTTACTAGATGTGCTCAAAAAACAATTTAAATAATGTATGTAATTCTTGCAATTAAAAACACATATTTCAAATTACAACAATCTATATTTTCATTGAATTATTTTCATATATGAAATTCTTAGTAGTATATTGAAATTTTTAATGCTGGGAATGAAAGGAAAGAATTTATTGTACTACATATTAAATTGTCAATACATTACTAGATGTACTCAAACAACAATATAAATAATGTATGTAATTGTTGTAATTAATGGATGTACTCAAACAACAATATAAATAAAATTATGTAATTTTTGGAATTAAAAGCACAATATGGTGCATGGTCGGTCGATCTCAACCGACTCTAACCCGTACTTCTAGGATCTAATGGCCCCTACACTTAGCAGGACTGCCAAATTTATCCTGATGGCCAAATTCTTCTCTAAAACTTCCCTCCCACAATTTTACCTCTGCAACTTCCCTTCCATGGGAGAGATACAGGATGCAAGAACTCGATTGTCCAAATTGCTTTCCGCAATCTCGTTTCCACAACTCTATTTCCACAACATAGTTTCTACATGGAGGTTACGGGATGCGGGATCACCAAACCCTGAAGACGTGCTCTGCAAATTCCTTTTCTGCAACGGCTTTCCCAAAATCATATTGCGGGATGCAGGATGCCAAATTTCCAAATTTGATCCCTCACAACTTCCTTTCCACAAATATTCCCCTGCAACCGTCCTCAGTCATCCAATCCTCGTGGCCTTCTCAACGACCGTCGATCTTTTTTTTTATGTGGACTTCTCAGATCTCTGTAGATCTATTAACTTCCTCACAACTATTGTTGCGGGATACTTCAGGACCATCATATCTTGATCTGTAGCCTCAATTTCCACCGTTCGTTCTCTGCAAAAACTTGTTAAGGTAGAAAACCTACGGGTTGCACTAATTGATCATGAAATTGATCAATCCAGCCTGGAATCTTAACGATGCTTTATCCTAACACTCTTATGCATGCATCTACTCTCTACTTCAATTGTTTAAGCAAGAAATTGATGCATAAAATCAACACTTCACAGAAATACACAAATGTTCATGAAAATGCCGAATTTGGCTCTGCAAGATACACGGTTCAACACATCACACACATAAAGGCTAAAAACCCTACAAACACACGGTTAATCCTTCTATTAAAAAACAGAGGAAAATGCACACAGCTTGTATCTCTCTCCTTCCGATTCTTCAAAATATTTACAAAGAGGAATCAGACAAAGGTCTGTCCTCTCTCTGTAAACTCGGAATTCTAAATGCTGAAGAGAAGAACCCCTCCTACATATCTAAACAGTTTATTCAAACTAAAACTTCTACCCTATCTTCAGTGGTCCTAAAAATGAAATAAACACTACTGTGACACATGATGAAATGTCTATGTCTTAAACAAAGTAATGGTAGTTTGATCTCCACATAGGGAGTCGTGATCCATAATGATTCCCTATGCATCTAATCAGACTATGAATCAGCACAAAAATGGTTACAAAATATGCCACAGCAGGTGACCGACTCATCACATTGTTGGAATGCCACAATGCTCCTACATCAGAATCACAAAGTAGAAAATTATGAACCTCTGTTCATAATATCAGCTACCGTGAAACCCTTGGCTTCCAACTCTACAACACTCATCCAAGTAGAATCCTCTATTGGTCGCTTCTTCCACTTGACCAAATACTCTAGATAGTCCTTCTTCCTTGTACTCTTTGACATCCTAGTGTCTAGAATGGCCTCAACTTCCAATGGTTGTGTCATAGGCATCTATGCTACCCATTCTAAGTCTTTAGTAGGATCTTCACCTTTTGTAAAGGTTCCAGTGTCGCCTGCTACATAAGGATATAGATATGTTACATTAAATAGTGGTGAAATACCCGCTCTTGTAGGAATCTATAACTCATAAGCATTCGTTGAAAACTTCTTGAGTATTCTATAGGGTCCAATCTTCTTCATATTCATCTTTTTATACTCTCCTTTAGGAAATATGTCTCTCTTCAGATATGCTAAGACCAAATCTCCCACTTCATAGTTCTTCTCCCTCCTTCTAGAATCTGCTCGGGCCTTGTAACTGGTGTTACTCTACTGTTATCTTGGTTTCACTTGCTCCTGCAACTCACTTATTCTTGTTGCAAAATCTTCTCCATCAGCACTTTGTTTCGCTAATTGACCTAAGTTATGAAGTTCATACACTCCTATTGGAAGCATTCCATACATAATTTGAAATGGACTCATCCCTATACTCCTGTTTGGTGAATCATTATATGCAAACTCATCTTGAGCTAATACTTTGTCCCACTGTTTAGGACTCTCCCCAATAAAACTCCTCAACATGTTTCCCATACTCTTATTGACTAATTCTGTCTGTCCATTAGACTATGGGTGATATGATGAACCAAAAATCAGTCTGGTACCCAACTTCTTCCACAAGGTTCTCCAAAAATTCCCTATGAGATTTACATCTTTGTCTGATACAATGCTTCTAGGTAAACTATGTATTTTCACAACTTCATCAAAGAACAAGATAGCAATGTGGGTGGTATCACTAGTCTTGTAACATGGAATGAAATGTGTCATATTATATAATCTATCAACAAAAACAAATATGGAATCATGTCTTGTATGAGTTCTTGGTAAACCCAGAATGAAATCCATACTCATAGAATCACAAGGCCTAGTTGGAATAGGAAATGGTGTATATAATCCTTTGTTCTACCTACTCCCCTTAGCATGCTGGCATACTCTACATATTCTTACAAACTTCTCAACTTCAGACCTCAGCCTTGGACAAAACTATAAATGACCCAACTATCCGAAGGTTTTATGACTTACAAAGTGACCTAACATACCTCCATTATGTTTCTCCTATATCAAGTTATCTGTCATGGAACACCTCGGGACACACAGTTTACTATTTTTAAAGAGTAAACTATCTTGTAGGGTATACTCCATCCATGGCTCTCTGTCCACCTCTACTATATTTTTACAAGTCCTATAAGCTTCCTGGAAATCAATGTCAGATTCATATAAATCTTTCAAGTGCTCAAATCCCAAAACTTGGATATGATTCTCTTGCATAATCAATAGTCTCCTACAGAAGGCATTCACTACTCGGTTTGACTATCCACTTATCTGTTTCAACACAAAGGTGAAGCTTTGCAAAAACTCAACCCACTTGACATGTTTCAGGTTCAACGTAGGTTCCTGCATTATGTATTATAATGCATGGTTATCTGAATATAACACAAATTATCTAGGCATCAAGTAATGCCTCCAATGCTTCATTGCTTGAACAATAGCATAAGCCTCCTTGGCATAAGATGAATACTTATTCTTTGAATCATTCAGCTTCTCACTAAAATACGCTATGGGACTATCCTCTTGACTAAGATCAACTCTGATGGCTACTCCACTAGAATCACACTTCACTTGGAAAGGGTGGTTGAATTCTGGTAACTTCAATACTAGTTGTTCAATGACCTTCTTCTTCAAGAAATGAAAGCTCCTTTCATCCTCTACTATCCATCGAAATGGTTGTTTATCCTTCCTAATTGTCTCAACAATATATGCACAAATACCACTGAAATCCTTTATAAATTTCCTATAGAAGCTTTCCAATCCATGAAAGCTCCTTAACTCAAATATGTTCCTAGGTGAAGGCCAATAAATGATTGCTTGCACCTTTTATGGATCCATCTTCAACCCATATCCTGAGATAAAAAAACCCAAATATACTAGCTCTGTCTTCATGAAGGTACACTTCTTCACATTTATCAGCAAATTTTCTTGTTGCAACCTCTCCAAAACATACCTTAAATGCTTAAGATTCTCTTCTTTTGTTTGGCTGAAAACCAAAATGTCATCAAGGTAAACTATCACAAACTTACCTATGAAATCTCTTAAGACTTCATTCATCTAATGCATAAAGGTACTTGGTGTGTTGGACAATCCAAATGGCATGACCAACCACTCATGCAACCCATTATTTGTCTTGAAGGCTATATTCCACTCATCTCCTTCTTTGATACTTACCTGATGATATCCACTCTTCAAATCCAGTTTTGAAAAGAATGTTTCCCCACTTAGGAAATCCATCATGTCATTCATCCTTGGTAATGGAAACCTATATCTAATGTTGATCCTGTTAATTGATCTAGAGTTAGTACACATCCTCTACTCACCATACTTCTTTGGTGTCAGTACTGTTGGTACTGCACATGGACTCAGACTCTTCTAAACCAATCCTTTATCCAACAATCCTTGGACCTACTTCCTCAATTCTTCATTCTCTTGGGGTGTCAACCTATGTGCTGCCTTGTTTGGTAAACTAGATCCTTGAATAAAATCGATCTGATGACTTATATTCTTCCTTAGTGGTAGTTCATTGGGTAAATAATACACCACAATGTCACTATACTCACTTAGCATCTTCGGAATCTCCATAGGTAGATATGTCACATTAGTCTTCACTGTCACTACTCTTGGTTTGCACACCACAACATAGTTCAACTCTGCTTTCTCAACCTACTGAAAATACTCCTTTCTTGGCAACATCAAAACCTTCGCTTCTGACTTCCCTGCTATACTACCTACTTGTAGAGGGTGAAGTACATGGGTTGTCTGATTCTGCTTGAAACTATGACAGTTAATCCTACCATCATGAGTTAATTTCTTGTCAAATTGCCACAGTATACCTAATAGTATATGACAAACATCCATTGGCATGACATCACAAAAAATATTGTCCTTATATGGGCCTATCTGAAAATCAACTTCACGCTGCTCACTCACCAGGATTTGATGTCCTTTGTGTAACCAAGATACTTTATATGGGACCAAATGCTTGGTATTCTTTAGCCCCAGATTTTCCACCATCTTTGTGGTAACATGATTATCAGTACTCCCACTGTCAATAACCATCTTACAACACTTCCCTTGGAATTTACATGTATTCTTGAATAACGACTTCCTTTGAGCAGGCTCTGTCAACTCCTTCTCAGGTTTCAACAACACCTTGTTCATCATCAAAGATTCTCCTGTCTCTGGCAAGAATTCTTCTACCATCGAATATTCTTGTTGTTGCTCATTTTGAGGTACATAGGCTCCTCTCTTCCCTACTATTGTAGTCTCATATATCACATAAGGTTACCAATAATACACATAGAAAAACATAATCATAACAGATACAAGAGACAAGAATAGGTAAGAAGTAACATATAATATTATAGCATTAAATGAGGGTCCATACATATGAAAAAACTGAACCAAGTTCTCATCTGGCTCAACAGCCTAATATATATGATTACAAACAGTTACAAGTAACTACTTGTCAGTTCAGTCAACTGACACAACTTACGTGGATGACATAATCTTCGATTAGTTGGCTACTTGACTAGTCAGGTCACCGACTAGCACCTCCAACATCTCCCCCAAGAACAAAATATTTCTTCATCCCGAAGAAACATGGGAGGTACTCAAAATTGTATCATTTGAGATAGTTACTTCTATTTTGGTTTGGCTTCATGGACTCTGTAGTCGGATGGTTGGGAGTTTCTCCATGCATACTTCTACAATGGATTCTACTATAATGGTGAGTTGGTGTTGAAACTCTATCCAATTCTGCAGAAGTTTTTGGATGTCGATAGTCAAGGTTTTGATGCTTGGTAGAATTTAAATTTTCTGCTAGATGGAAATATCTATGATGCTTTCCATGTCGGGCCCCATGAATTGAGCCTCTTCATCTGTTGTATCCAATAGTCTCTTCATCTGTGGGTAGATTGTGTCTAGTTTTTCGAGGCTTGGTAGTGCTTGTTGTACCCACTGATGTGCTTCTTTCTCTAGTTTCTCTAATTTTGTTGTTTCCAATACAATCTAGTCTTGTACTGTACTCCTCATTACTTATTCAATACCTCACCTATTTTCTAGTGCTTGGATTTTCTTACAAGTTTGGCGGGTCTGCTGAAATACTTTCCCATAGCAGGTGTGCCAATTACGGAGTACTTCTATAATGACGGATTCTTATAAGTGGTCCTATAGTACCTTATGAGCTTTAGATAACGTTGTGTACTGATGTCTCAGTAATTTGTATGTTTCCTCATTTTTATATTCTTTTGTAATTTGTAGTTGTGCTTGTAGGGTTGACACCAAAATTTCAAATAGTTGATATGCTTTCTCCAGTGGCTTATCGATGTCGGCCTCTATTGGTCCTGGTATGACTGTTTGAGTTAAATTTCTATAGTTTGACATAAATTCAATTTGATATTTCTTAATGGTATCAAGTTTTTCTCATCTATTCTGGCTTCTTGTTGATACTTCTATGGCTAGGGTTCCTAAGAGTTGTCCCAACTCTCCATCTCTCAATTTCACCGTGTTAGCTATAGAATTCGATCCTAGTTAGCTGAGGTGGATCACTATCGGTCTTTGATCTTTGCGGTGTTCCTTTTTATTTTTATCTTTTCTCTTCCTTTTGTGTCTATGTTGGTCTGCCTATTGTTCTTCCTATGGTTCTATAAGTGGTTGATTTTCAGGCGGCTAATTTCCAAGCTGTTGATCTTCGTTGGGCTGAACTTCATTATTTGGGGGGATTTATATTTGATCCTCTTGGGTACAGTTTGCATCTCGGTGTGTATCTGGAGAGGTTGAAACAGGTGGTTCAAGGTTTTGAAAAGGTTTTGTATTTATAGGTGGTGATGGAGATGGTCAGTGGTCTGGTGCAATTGGTGTGGTCGAGATATTTTCAGTCGACGGGGGATCTTCGACTTCTGGTGGTGAGTTGGATGGGTCATCTAACTTGACCAAGATTATGTTGTCAATCTCTTGATTGATTGATAAAGTATATTCTTGGTCATTCTCTTCTAAGTCTCGTACTAGTTCATTGGATGGTAAAGGATGTGTAATACTTGATGGGGTAAAGGATGAAGGGCGGTTTCCAACAATTTGCGAATTTTTGTCGGGGTTCCTTAAGAATGTCAATCTGATAGTTCCAATAGTTCTTGGTTTCTGAGGTATTTGGCTGATTTTCTATTAGAGGGTTTAATGTGCTTAGATGGACTCAGATAAATTGCAATTGGTAGTAAGTTTTTGAGACGTGAAAAATTCATAAAGTTTTTCAATAAATGCCTGGAAATATCCATCATGGTTGAATCATTCTTTTAACGTCTCCAACATAGAATTTTTATATATTTAGACAGGATTGATGGTGGGTAGCTATGGGATATTATATTGTGTGATCTGGGTTGGGGATGGAAGTGGCGGGGTGGAAACTAAATAAACAAAATTTTCATCGAGTGGAGGGTTTTTTATTTTTAACTTTTTAGCTTTAGCTTGTCTTTTCTCCTCCTCCGCAAATCGTTTGAATTGCTTCTCAACCGGGATTTTATTTTTGATGGAATCTATCAATATGTTGGTCTCTTGAGCATGGATTTTGTCCTCATCATCTAAATTTTCTTGCAGTGTTGGCACTTGGGCAGACCCGGGTTAACACTGTATACTTCACACCAACAAACGACCCACTGTGTTGGCCCTTTCGGCAACAACCTGCGCGCAGGTTGCAGTCTCACCCGAAACAGCAATGGGGTGCCGCAGAATCAGGTTTCTGCATGCAAAGAGGGGGATTACTGTACCGTTGCCTTTCTCAACAGATTATTATTCAACTTTCTATTTACTTATCATTCCTTCACATATAAATTCAAAGCATAAAAGATAAACCAAACGTGCGTAACCCACTACAGGGAATTCGCTGCGAAGCTTGATATTAACAGAGATCTTATGTTATCATATGTAATCAGTTAGATGCATGAAAATAACAGAAACAGAAACAACACAACAAAACCACAACACCACATATAACGTGGTTCACCCCCAGTGTAGGGGCTACGTCCACAAACTGCGTTTTATTCCTCTTTCCTCAAAACCACAGTTTATCTGCGCACACAGCTGCAGATTCCTTCCCTCTTAATAGCCGCGCACACAGCAGCAGGCTTCTGCGCACACAGCTGCAGATCTTTCTTTCCTTCTTACAAAACCCTCTGCGCACACAGCTGCAGAGGTCATCCACGCACACAGCTGGGACTTGTCCTTTCCTTACAAAAACCAATCTTACTTTCCTTTTCTTTTCTTACATCAAAAAGCCTAACCTCTCCATTTTACCTAAGCGCTTATTTATACTGCGCGGCTTTACAAAACCCTGGTCTTAAACCATGGGCACCCACAAAACCCTAAACCCTGGATTTAAACCATGGGCTTATTACAAACAGAAAGGGTTTTGACTTACCCCGACACCCCTAAGACTATTTTGACCCATTGCTCCACTTATAAATTAACCGCGGAGTTACCCCCTATGGAGTATACGCTCCAATAGGCCCCTAAGACTCACTAGTGGCCCGTCCCGGGACACTCTGCAGCTTCTCTGATGGCCTTATATCGCTGAGGCGACATAGTATACTTGCTGAATGAAGTTCTCCATGCTGCTGCCAGTTGCATACTTCTGTCCTTTGCAGCAGGTTTACTGAAGAAAGGCATCTCGACCACCTGCATCAACGTCCGGCTCTCGGATGGCCTCTACTTGACCATCCACGACTTTGGGGTCCCCTGGAATTGTGTGTCGCACCACATGGGGAGCCTACTTGGCGTAGTTCCACGACACCAACAGTCAGCACAGGGGGATTACCCAGAATCATTCCGCGAGGCCTCACGCCCTGGGCTGCTCTATGTTAGAGCAGACTCCTGGCCGTCTGTGTAAATTTAGAGCAAACTCCTGCCTGTCCTTATACTTAGTTAAGCAGAACTGTGTAAATTGTATAGCGAGAAGGTGTTGCAGACCCCTGTCCCTTACGTCCCGTACCAACGACTGAACATTACTGTCGTTCGACATAGTTCGGACTGAAATGTCACAGATGTGCTCCAGACAGAGATTACAAATCGAAATAGCTCTTTATAAAATCCTAATGCGGGGAATCGTATCATGGTTTAATCATGATACTAAATCTGATGACGTTCCGGGAATCTGCTGCTCAGGGCACCGGATTTTCCCCAAAATCTCATGATGATCAGTAATGAGAGCAGCGCTCGTGCTAGCGCCACCGAATTGCGGTATGTCCCATCTACCATAGTTGCGCCAAACCCTGAGACTTCGACACAACCTGACCCTGCGACCTATGACCAGCTTGGTACTTTGCGTGCTGTGGATTAAAAAAAAAAATGTTACTCATTTACTTAGATCTCTCCCCTGTTCTGAACGCCTGGCCTGTCGACATACTTTTTTAGTCGGCTCCCGTTTATCATAGAGGGGA